>JBANSL010000009.1:41000474-41417974 GCA_037127255.1 Persicaria tinctoria
TGCGAATCTGAGCTGCGCGGGTCTAAACAACGCGAGCCTAATCAGCGCAAGCGGAGAAACAGGTCAGCTCACTCAACCAGATCTTCATCTCCTATTTGTGGCGATTCAAGTGTTTATGTGCAAGGGCTTACTCTCCCAGCTGATCTGACTGAAAGAGGACCTACGGGTGACAACCGCTACTTCAAACTACAGCGACGTGGCAATAGATCAGAAAGCTCTTCCTCTATGGGGCGTTATGATTTACTCCCTCGAGCTAACTTTTCTATCCCACAAGGTGATGTTCTTGATGAAGACAACTCCACTTTCGACGTGACGGCTGACAATGCAACCGTACTTGATGAGGTGACGGCTGATACTGCAACTATACCTACTCAGGTAACTGCTGATACTGTAACTACACTTGTTGTTGCTGATGTAACCGCTGATACGGCAACTTCACTTGTTGTTGCTGATGTAACCGCTGATACGGCAACTGCACTTGTTGTTGCTGAGGTAACCGCTGATACGGCAACTACACTTGCTGTTGCTGAGGTAACCGCTGATACGACAACTACACTTGCTGCTGATGTGGTAACCGCTGATACGACAACAACACTTGATGTTGCTGCGGTGCCCCAGGTACCCTCTCTGGGCATGGACATAGATCCCTCAGGTATGATCCCTATTCCCTCAACTTCGGTGAGCCTACATGATCTGCTTGCACTTGTGCCGGATGATTGGATCCGTGACAGCCTTATTACCGGCATTAGGAGGATTGCAAAAGCGTTTTCAGATTTGCAATCTCCGAAAGAGTTATTAGCTGAGAAAGCTTGCATCTTGCGATTCCTCGGGACAGTTGAAGCTATTGCTAAGACTAATAAGATTGATCTTGTATGGTTTATCTCAAAAGTTCAGACTCTGATTGATGATGTTGAAGCTGCTGCCAACATTTCGAACACAGTAGATGTAAAGCATATTCAGCAACTTTCGATACAGCTAGCTGAAAGTTCTTCTCAACTTGCATCAAAGCGGAACCAGCTCGCTCATTCTTTGGATCAGTGGTCTTCTAATTTGCAGGAAGAAGAACAAGCACTCCTCCTTTTGAAGGAGAGGGTTCGTGAAGCAGAACTCAGACTCGAGTCCATTAAGACTGAACAGGTAGCGCAGAAAGCTGCACTACAAGGCTCTATCCTTGAAGAGGAACAAGAAGTGCTACTCATTCAAGTTGAATTGGACCGGTCGGGGCAAAGCCAGCTCGTGGAATTGCAGTCGAAGGAGACCAACATCCAAGCTTTGGCTAATGAGATCATAGCCTTTTCCTCATCTTATTGATTGGTTTCTAGTTTAATTTAAACATTTGATGTAATAATTTCCCAAAGCGTGCTACTGTTTAGTTGCATACTTTGGATTTGGGATTTCATTTAGATTTGAAAACACTTTATCAATGGCAATCTTTTGTGTAATTATTTGAACCTCACATTAGGTGAATTTTCTCCTTTTGATCGGTTACAATACTGCCATTCGCTTTGCTTCTTCACTTTACAGCATGTTCATGTATATTTTTTTTTATTTCTTGAAAGTGAAGTTGACTTCATTACAACATTGATTAATGCAATATCACATGACTTAGGGTCGTATGAACTCATGGAATTACCTACCCCAATGACTCATGTATCATTAAATTACTTTAAAGAACACAAGTCACGCTTATACACCGGCAAATTTATAAGACACTAACGACCCTTAAACATAGCTACCCATGCTTAAAAGATGTGGTCCATATGAATTTAAACAAACTGGCCCAACTTCACAATCACACAATTTGCGTAAACACGGGTATACTTCAATCAAAGGGACAACTTGGTGTTGAATTTGTTTTTGGGGCTGCGCCTAGCATTTTGATCAGCTAGGTTGCCTACGTACCCTCTTCATGAGGGATCAAGCCTTTCGTAGTTCATTCGGACGCCCATTTTTCACATATTCTCCTGGGCGCCTCGATTTAGGACTAGCTTCGAGTCCATGTTTTTTTCCATTCACAATTTTTTGACCGGGATTTTTTCTTCCTTTTTTCTTTCTCTTTTTTTTTTCCTTTTTTTTCTTTTTTTTTTTACCGCATCACTCGGATTACCTGGGCCCACCTTCTAGGAAGGGTTTCCCAAATGACCCGACTATCATATGCGAACCCGGATTTTTTTTTTTTTTTTTTTTTACGCGACTGAATTTGACAAATGTTTCAATGTCAAACGTCCTACGTACTCCTTGTTGGAGATCAAGTCTTAACGTAGTTCTTAAATTTTAACTCTCAAACTTCATGTGAAAAACTTTTTCACAAATTTTCCGTTCACACATGAGTATACCACTTCACCTTCGGTATTTGAGAGCTCATATGCACCTTTGGGAAAAATTTTGGTCACCACATAAGGACCTTCCCATTTCGATTCAAACTTTCCTTGCGCTTTTCGATTGATGACAATCGGTCGCCGAATGGTAAGAACCAAGTCACCCATAGCAAATGAACGAAACTTGACCCGCTTGTTGAATGCCCCAGCTACTTGAGCCTGATAGATTTCAAGCTTTTGTTGTGTCGCTAGCCTGAGCTCGTCTAATGCTTCAAGCTCGGCCAAACGGATTTTGACATTCTCTTCGGGGTCGGTAAGTTGAACCGCTACTCTAAGAGATGGCAATTGTATCTCTAGTGGTAACACGGCCTCGGATCCAAAGACCAAGTTGTATGGTGTACAACCTGTCGATGTTCGAGTTGTAGTCCGGTACGCCCATAGTGCCTCCGGTAACCTCTCATGCCAATCTCTCTTCGATTTTGAGACCATCTTCTTGAGAATTTTGCATAGCACTTTATTAAATGCTTCTGCTTGGCCATTTGATGCGGATTATAGCTAGATGAAAAGCTATGCTTAAACCCGAATTTCTCGCTCAACTTCACCAACATTTGATTCTTGAAGTAAAGAGCGTTATCGGAGATGATCTTCGAAGGCACTCCATATCGATAAATCAAATGAGTCCTTATGAAATTGGCGACTTCTTTAGCTCCCACCTCCTTCAAAGGTATCGCTTCGGCCCATTTGGAGAAATAATCCGTAGCCGCCAAAATATATTGGTGACCTCGGGAAGAAGATGGCTTTATGCTCCCTACCACATCAAGACCCCATGCATTGAAAGGCCATGACAAAGTAGTAGGATGTAGCATTTGAGGAGGTTGATGTATGAAGTCGCTGTGAATTTGGCAAGCGTGACAAGCTTTAGCGAAGTCCATAGCATCTTTCACCATAGTAGTCCAATAGTAGCCTAACCGTTTGATTTGATTAGCCAATTTAGGACCTGCTTGATGCGCTCCGCACACTCCAGCATGAGTTTCGGCTAGAATGTATTTAGCTTCTTCTTTGGACAAACACCTTAGCAAGATTCCGTCAAATGTTCTTCGATACAAAGTATCATTCTTAAGTAAGAATCTTGACACTCGTCTTTTAATGTCCACCCTTCTTTCCGCATCATCGGGGAGGACTCCATGACGAAGATATTCAACAAGTGGTTGTCGCCAATCCATTTCTTCCTCAATTTCATAAACGGAAGCGACCTCCAATTCTTCTTTTGGCTCATCTCGCTTCGAAGATGGCATAAGCAAATGGCGTTCACCGATGGTAACCTGAATTTCCCTTTCATTTGGTAATGTCAACGATGAAGCTAATTTTGCCAAAGCGTCCGCCTTGTCATTCTCACACCTCGATATATGCACCACTTCAATTTGGCGGAATTGATGTGTGAGATATTTAGCTCTTTGATGCAAAAGGATCAAGTTTGCATTTTTGACCTCGTATTGCCCATTTAATTGTCTAACGACTAATTGAGAGTCACCAAACACCTTCAATGGATCAACACGCATTTCAAGAGCTATCTCCAAGCCGATAATGAGTGCCTCATATTCTGCCACATTATTTGTGCAATTCTCCAAAAGAGAAAATGAATAAGGCCCTATTCCATCACTTGGGGTAATGAACACAATACCCACACCAGACCCTCTTTTTGTTGCAGCACCATCGAAATACAACTGCCAAGATTTTTCCTCCGTCATAAAGACTTCTTCATCTGGCAAATCGTCCGACAACTCCTCGTTATCCGAAGTGGGATGGGCTGCTAGGAAATCAGCTATAACTTGCCCCTTTACTGCCTTTTGAGGCACATATTTGATATCGAAAGGAGCTAGAAGCATAGCCCATTTGGCCAATCGTCCCGACAACACAGTTTTTGATAAAATGTATCGTAGAGGATCCGCTTTGGATATTAATGTGATTTGGTGGGATAAAAGGTAATGTCGTAGCTTTTGGATGGCAAAGATCAACGCTAGACATATCTTCTCCATAGCGGAATAATTCTGTTCTGCCCCCACCATTGTCCGGCTGATGTAATACAAGGCATTTTCCTTTTCGTCATCATTATTTTGAGCCAACATAGCCCCTAATGATCGCTCAAGACTTGCGATGTACAAAATCAAGGGCCTTCCTTGAACTGGCGCCATAAGAACTGGCGGATCGGTCAAGTACTTCTTGATGCTCTCGAGGGCATTTTGGCAAGCTTGATCCCAAATGAAGGGAACATCTTTCTTCATCAACCTTAGAAAGGGTTGACATCTCCCCGTTAGGTTCGAAATGAACCGTCGGATATAAACAAGCCTGCCTTGCAAGCCTCGCAGTTCACGGAGATTCCTCGGAGCTGGCATTTCCATGATCGCCTTAATTTTATCGGGATCAATTTCTATTCCTCGACCTCGAACAACGAAACCAAGAAACTTTCCCGATGTTACATCAAATGCGCATTTAAGAGGATTCATTTTCAACTGGTGCCTGCGCAACCTTTCAAAAATTATTTTAAGATCATTTATATGATCCTCCCTCTTCTTTGTCTTCACCACAAGGTCATCTACATAACACTCAATGGTGTTGTGAAGAAGATCATGAAAGATGACCGTCATGGCTCTTTGATAGGTTGCCCCGGCATTCTTTAACCCAAAAGGCATCACAGTATAGCAATACGTGCCTAATGGTGTACGGAAAGCCGTTAGTTCTTCATCTTCGGGATGCATTTTGATTTGGTTGTAACCCGAGAATCCATCCATAAAGGACAAGGCTTGGAACCCTGTAGTGGAATCAACCAAGAGCTCGGTTATGGGAAGAGGGAACTCATCCTTGGGACATGCTTCATTTAAGTCCCTGAAATCAACACAGATGCGCAGTTGACCATTTTTCTTCTTTACGGGAACGATGTTAGCCAACCATATTGGGTATTGGACCTCCCGAATGAATCCGGCCTCGATGAGCTTATTGACTTCAACTTTGATTTATACAGTCAACTCGGGCCGAAAACGGCGTTGCACTTGCTTTACCGGCTTCTTTTCTTCCGAGATGGACAACTTATGCATTGCCACTTTTGGATCTAATCCAGGCATGTCTTGGTACCCCCAAGCAAACACATCTTGATATTCATGGAGAAGCTCCTCATACAATCCTTTTTCCTTGTCTGTTAGAAAAGCACTAACAAAAACAGGTTTAGGATTTTCGACACTCCCAATATTGATCTCTTGAAGTTTATCGACCGTGGCTTGACCACCATCCTCCATTTCCAGTGGAGCTGGCTGGATTACGTTAACAAAATCTTGTGAGTCTTCGGCCGATTCACTCTCGCTAGAGGCCAACACCATGTTCACCTCCTCCATTTGAGTGTCCATTGGATTCTCCGGCTCGCAAGTAGAAGCTCTCGACTTCTTTTTCTTAAGCTTCCACTTTTTGTTCTTCTTGCCGTTGGCCTTCTTGTTCTTGGACACACTGGCTTCTCCAAGTCTCTCAAACACAGAAACTTTCGGAGAACTCACTCCTAGTCTTCCAAAGACCGAAACTCGCGGAGCGTTTGTTGTCTCTTGCAAGAACATACTTTGCTCATGACTTGTAAGAGTCATAGGCTCTAAGACTTTGGCCGATAACAACTCGCCTTCCTGCGAAAGTTGCAAATCATCCATCGAGATCTTGATAGGGGGGTTTTGTCACCTTAATTTTGACCTTTTTATCAAGCTTTGAAGAGACCTGTTCATCGGGCAACTTAGATGACTCGCCCTTGAACACTACCCTCTGTTGTGAGCGGAATCTGCCATGTTTTACAGTAACTTTTATATCGATTTCTGTATACATTTCATGCATTTGGGTTAAGATAGTACAGAATCTGTGTAGTTTATGTTTATGTGCCAAAATTATGGAATCTACACCAGTTTCTGTTTAAATCGCAGAAATCGAGGCATTTACAGCAATTCTACAGAAGTTCGGAAAAGCTCGGAAAAACACTACAGAAGTCCAAGGTCAAAGCAGCGGAACAAATCGGAGAGCCAAGTCTAGCCGACATCGAGTAACCCTACTCGACATAGACAAGCCATGGCCGACCAGCCTTGGTCGAGCAGACCATGATCGAGAACCAAGCTCCCCGAGCTCCGGAACCCAACTCGACCTCGACAAGCCCTGGTCGAGGTCGACGAAGCCCAGTCCCCATGTCCGGAGTCGACAAGGAGAAGAGCCGATCTTGCCGAAGAGATCCACCCGAGGACGACCAGGAGACTCGCTGCCGCGGAAAGGAGGATCCGCTGCCGCGGACGAAGCCATCCGCTGCCAGCGGAAGAGCCAGCTCGCGGAAGCGGAAGAAGACCCAACTCGATCTCGACGAACTCTTGTCGAGATCGACGAAGACCTTGAGACATGTCCGAGCATGTCCGAGCCAGTCGACCACACCAACCCGAGGAGACCATGTCGATGACCAGCCTTACTCGAGATCGACGAGGCCAACTCGAGGTCGACGAGCACCCGTGAGCCAGAGTCCGAGCCACATCGAGCAGAGTCAAGCCAAGCCGAGCCACCCAACTCGAGGTCGAAGAGATCTTGTCGAGGTCGAGTAGAGCCGCTTCCAGAATCTTCTCGACTTGGCTTGTCCGAGTAGGATTGGAGTTCCTTGATGCCGAAGGCGGAAAATTCTATCCGAAGTTTGCTGAAATCTATCGAGATCTATCAAGTCTATCCATGGAAGGCGGAATCTATCAACATGAAGACATACTACCCTATTTAGTTTTATCTATTCCCTATGGATTTATTTCCATTAAACAATTTATTTATCTTTTAGCAATTTAGATAGCAATTTAGATATAGATAGATATCTTCTTTCCTAGAATAGCTAGGGAATGAAGGCTATAAATAAAGCCTAGGGGCTCAGTTTCATTAATTCAATTTCAGAGAGAGAAGTAAGTAGGAGAAGTAGAGAGAGAGAGTGAGCAGCCGGTTGGAGTTGTGAAGCGAGAGCGGAGTTGGCTTCGAGCGGTTGTAAACTTTGGTTTATTGTAATGCAAGTTTCTTTCATCAATTCAATGTCTGCGATTGCGATGAGGCGTGAGTAGTCCACCCACTTCTGGGGTTGGGGTGAGCCCGACGGTGGCCATGTGAGGCGATGCGATAAAGGTCAGATCTTTTGTGCGATTCATCTTCTATCCCTATGAGCATGATTCTTTTGCGAGAGTTGAAGGTGATCCTTGTTTGTGTTATTGAAGCGAAAGTGATCTTAATGCAACTTGGATTAATTATGTGAAAAAGGGTTAGTAACAATTAGGGTTTATGCGAGAGCCTCTATTTGCCTATTTGTTAATGACGAAAGTTATTTGATGGAAAGCATGATCTTTTATGCCTTTATGTGTTGTTTTGCATGGTTATCGTTGTGGTGTTGAAACCCTGGCCTTGGAGGTCTTTCATTATATTTATTTATTTCTGTCGAAATCTGCGTTTTAGTTCGAATTCTGCAAATTTAAGTTTCTGTCTTTTACTGTTCTTGTCGACCTAGAGGACAGCTTGTCGACTTCGACCAGCTTCTGTGTCCTCGAGTTACTTTCTGTCTTTATTTTGCTTATTTACTTTTGTTTTAGTTGCCCTTGCCGGGATTATTTGTTTCTATTTTATTTCTGCTTCTGCTTGTGTTTCTGTGCTGCTCTGCTACTGTTGTGAGAATCTGATAGCTACCTGAGAACTGCTGACGTGCTTCCTCGTGGATTCGATCCTGACTTTTCTCTTACTACAACGGGAGGAAGTCTTGTATTTATTTGCTGAGACAGGGAAGTCAGTCTGATCTATATTTCATATCTACTTCATACTTGACACATCCTCCTGCAACAACAAATTGGCGCCGTTGCCGGGGAAGCAATCAATCGCGCCTTAGGTAGTCAGTTCTCACTGTTTCTTTGAGTTAGATTGCAGGTGTATGCATCGTTCTGGTCAAACACCTGAGTTTGACAGCTTAGACGAACCGGAGCGCTACCTACACATCCACTCCAAACTCAAAAGGATCATGTCGGCCGCTGAAACACAGGAACAGCTGATCGCTAGGCTTACCAGGGAACTAGCCGCAAGGGATGCCGCTATCAACGCTAAAGATGCTGCTATCGCCGCTGAGAGAGCAGCAAGGGAACAAGCACAATCTGAGCTTGCCCAGTATCCAACCACGGCAGAGGACTACATGCACCCAACTCTCGTCGTGCCTGAATCGGCGATTCTAATCCCTGAAAACTCTTTTGAAATTCGCACTCAATTTCTTATAGAGCTTAAAAATAATGCCTTTTACGGCAGATTTAATGAGTGTCCTCTTGAACATATTACTAACTTTCATGATATGTGTCGTACTCTTGCAGAAGGTACAACCTTGGAATATGTCAAGATGAAATCTTTTCGCTGGTCTCTTGCTGGGCCTACACTGAAATGGCTGGAAGGGCTGAAAGCAAAATCACTCACAACCTGGGCCCAAGTAGAACAAGAGTTTCTGAACAAATTCTTCCCACCTGCCAAAACAGCACATCTCCGCCAGAAAATCACCGCCTTTAAACAGTAGAAAGGGGAACCGCTGGCAAGGGCATGGGAGCGCTACAAGGAACTGCTGCGATCTTGCCCTACTCATGGACAGCCACCCTACATCATTCAGGAGATCTTCTTCAACTCTCTCGATCAAGTCACTAAGGACAGAATCAACAATTATACTCGCTACGAGTATCTGACAATGCCGCCAAGTGACGCATGGGGGGTATTGGAGAAGCTCACTACCTACGACAACAAGTATGGGTCTACTGCAACTTATGAAGAGAACCCATACGCCAGGCCAGCACCATCCATGCCACTCTATGAGCCATCAAATGAGATTGATCCAGATGTCAGGGAACAATACTACAGAGATCAGAATAGGAAGCTCATCAAGCAAGTCAAATATCTCTCTGTCAACCAGCCTTGCATAGAATGCGGATCGCAAAGGCACACCACTCCTGAGTGCCCACACACAGAGCAAGTCAGATTGGCAGAGCACCATGAGGATGCAGCTTACGCAGGGGGACCAAATCGCTACATGGGGGACCAAAGGTTTCAGCAACCACAGTGGAACCAAGGTGTCCCTAGGAATCCTCCGCCCTACAGAGCTCCAGGACATCCAGAAAGGGACCAGAAAAAGGATGATATACAGCTAGTCCTGGAGGAAATACGGAGGAACCACTCAGAAACTAGGCAATCCTTCAACTCCGTCTATACTCGGATGCAAGGTGTCAACTCTAGGCTTGGGGAAATTGATATATGGCGGAAAACAGTTGATACACAGATTGGTCAGCTAGCCGCAGGAATCCCCAGACAGTCAGGCGCACTCCCTGGATCTTCAGAACCAAATCCTAAGGGAAAGACTGGGCACGTCGCTGCTGTAAAACTCAGAAGCGGCCATCAACTACAAGAGCCAGAGGTTGGGAAGCAGCAGAACGACGAAGAACAGCAAGTCGACCTCGACAAGGCCGTAGTCGATCTCGACAAGGCCGTACTCGACCTCGACAAGACTCTCGTCGATCTCTAGGAGAAATTGCCAGAATCTTCGTCTGCGCCGAACAGCAACTTGCTTGGGCCCAATCCAGTCGATCTCGACAAGACTCTTGTCGATGTCGAGGAGCCCTTGGTCGAGAAATCAACAGCAACTCCGACGTCTGTTCTGGCTCCGACTCAGAAAAAGAAGCTGCCTTTCCCCACAAAATCTCTAAAGGACCCAGCGGAGAAAAAGTTTCAGCGCTTCATCAAGATGCTTCAGAAGCTGAACGTCACTATCCCCTTCACAGAAGCTCTCAATGAAATGCCGTCCTACGTCAAGTTCCTGAAGGAGATTCTGAGCAAAAAACGATCGATGGCAGAAATCACAGAGGAGTGCAGCCATCTGGACATATTGGAGAAGAGGCCGGATCCAGGTAAGTTTGCTATAACTATTGGATTTGGTCCATACAAAATTAATGCCCTATGTGATCTTGGAGCCAGTGTTAGTATTATGCCTTTAACGATTTGGTCCAAGATTAAGATAGGTGCCCTGGAGCCTGTGGATGCTAGACTATACATGGCCAACAACATAGTGGTCATTCCAACAGGCATGGTGGAAAATGTACCAGTACAAGTAGGTAAATTCTTCGTTCCTGCTGATTTCTTAATTGTTGATATGCAAGAAGATCCTGCTTGTCCAATTATTCTAGGGAGACCATTCTTGGCGACGGTGGATGCCAATATAAGCGTAAGGAAATGAGTGCTCACCTTCAACATCAGTGATGAGGTCATTGAGTATTCCTTTAACAAAACTGAAACGCATACGGGTCCAATGGAAGAGGTCAAATCTATCTCAGCTGGCTACATCACTTGCGGGGAACCCAAGGTCAGAAATATGACCCCTGAGGAGATAGAAAAAAGAGACATGGAGGCCCAGGTGGAGGAGATCATGGCAATCCTTAAGGAAAACACAGGGAATCCAATCAACACAGACCAAGGTAAGTCGTTGTGGATTAACTATTTTTCGGATGCCTTGACAGGAGCTAAGTATGGGGTCAAGATCGACCAGGGCTCCTCGACATCGAGTCGAACCCTAGTCGATCTCGACCAGACCAAGGAGACTCCACCAGAGCCAGTTTCGTCGATCAGCCAGACGGAAGCCACACCCTCATCGATCTCGAGTAGGCTACTCGAGGTCGACAAGAACCCAGACAACACGACTCCTGCTTCCTCGACACAGAAGCCGCCTGACGCACCATCTCTAGTCGAGATCGACAAGGGTCTTGTCGAGATCGACCACTCTTCGACGGCCTCGGCTTCTTCTTCCTCGACGATGGTGACTCCAGGACCAAAGCCCTACTCGACCTCGAGTAGGCTTGTCGAGGTCGACCACCACCCAGTGCCACCAGACATGCCTTCCTCGATGAGCCACCCGCCAGGAGCAAAGTCCTTGTCGATGTCGAGTAGCCTACTCGAGGTCGACGAGCCACCCTCTTCCTCGACTTCTGCCTCTTCGACTAGGACACCACCAGAGCCTGCAGTCTCGTCGATCTCGAGGAGCCCTAGTCGAGATCGACCAAACACCGTGGTCCCCAATTCCGTCTCTGCAAAGGTGAGCCAAGGTATGGATCTTTCTTCTCCTATTTCCATTAAAGATTTATCTATACATGGGAGAGGTCTGCCTTGGTATGTGCGATTGTGCAGGATTTCCAATGATGAGCCTAAGGAGTATGAAGTTGGAGACAAGCTCTATGTCTCTAAATCAAAGGATCATTGGTTTCCTAACAAATTCAACAAGAAACGGATGGGACCGTTCGTGGTGAACAAGATCCATTCTGGAGGATTACAGCTGATGGACAAGAATGGAGTCTTATTTGAGGCCCAAACTACATGGGCCCTGCAGATGCCACCTTGAGCATTAATGAAAGTCGGCCTAGCGACTATAAAATCTAGAGCATGTACATAGACTTTTTAGGACATTTGAGACTTTGTTTTTGTTTTTGCTATTATGGGGATATGTCTTCTACTTTTTCAGGTCAATGGATAGAACCAAAGCTTACTCGGACTAAGAGGTGCTCCATTCGAAATTTTGCAGCTCTGCACACATGTCTTGTGAGTTTCTTTCTTTACCCTTTACATTGTTTTTTTATACAGTGAGGACACTGTAATATTTAAGTATGGGGTGGGGGAAGGACTTACTTTATGCATATTTGCCATATTTGACATTATGTGTGCATTATTTCTTTGAATTGCTACATGGCTATTTTGGAAGGCATTATTGATTTATGTGCTTATATATACATGTTTTCCAAAGTGTTGAAAAATGACCCCCATTGAAAATTTTGATTAATGTCATGGAAGCTTATATTGAACTCGACGATGCAAAATTGGATTCATTAGAGATATAGCATGAAATTGCCTAGTAAAGGGAAGTCACAATGAAGTGCATTATTAATTGAAAACCATGAAAGGAGGTAAAATTTGAAGTTGCTTTTGACATGCTGCATGATAAGATGATGGAGGACTTTATATTTCCATATAATGCTCATTGTTATAAATCCTAGCCTTACCTATGCTTATGCATCACAAAAGCCATAATATGCCTTATTTCATATATTGCTCCACATGATCTAAATATTGCCATTCTTTACCTTATCCGGGGATTATGTTGAGAATGATGTTACATTATGGAGAAGTTATATGGTTATTGTGTTGTTATTATCATTATTTGGAGTTTGGAAGGAAATTGTTGAAATATATGGAAAATTTAATGAGTGAAAGAAAATCCAATCACCTCAGGAGATAAAGGTAGATCGACCCTGCTCTCTAAGATAATAGTTTGGAGAGATGGGACACATTGTGAGGAGTCCAAAGCACTAAGTATCCGGGGCCATTCATGACACACATGTTTGCGACTCGCGAGAAGGCAGTGCTGAGGTTAAAGAGGTAAAAGCATTATTATTGAAAAAAAGCAATATGAAAGGTGATGAATCAAAGAAAGAAAGAATGTGGAATGAAACTCAAAGTTTGAAAGTGATCCATTTCCCCGGATCAAAAGCACCACATTGCCAAAAATCGCCCACCTTTTAGCCTTTTACCAATCTACTCCTTCATGAGCTTAAATTAAAGTCTTCTTGATTATCGATGCTTTGTCACATAAAAATTATTTGTGCATAACCCTCCTTTTGTGAGTAGATGTTGCTTTGATATATTTGCACATGCATGGATTTGAGACACTAGTACCTTTTCGAGGATCGTAATTGATTGCAGGGTTATATGAAAATGAATCTAAGATGTTGAGAGTTTTGATTTCTTCCCTTGAATGACAATTGAAAGTATTGCTTGAGGACAAGCAAGCTTAAGTATGGGGTGTTTGTTGTGAGCGGAATCTGCCATATTTTACAGTAACTTTTATATCGATTTCTGTATACATTTCATGCATTTGGGTTAAGATAGTACAGAATCTGTGTAGTTTATGTTTATGTGCCAAAATTATGGAATCTACACCAGTTTCTGTTTAAATCGCAGAAATCGAGGCATTTACAGCAATTCTACAGAAGTTCGGAAAAGCTCGGAAAACCACTACAGAAGTCCAAGGTCAAAGCAGCGGAACAAATCGGAGAGCCAAGTCTAGCCGACATCGAGTAACCCTACTCGACATAGACAAGCCATGGCCGACCAGCCTTGGTCGAGCAGACCATGATCGAGAACCAAGCTCCCCGAGCTCCGGAACCCAACTCGACCTCGACAAGCCCTGGTCGAGGTCGACGAAGCCCAGTCCCCATGTCCGGAGTCGACAAGGAGAAGAGCCGATCTTGCCGAAGAGATCCACCCGAGGACGACCAGGAGACTCGCTGCCGCGGAAAGGAGGATCCGCTGCCGCGGACGAAGCCATCCGCTGCCAGCGGAAGAGCCAGCTCGCGAAAGCGGAAGAAGATCCAACTCGATCTCGACGAACTCTTGTCGAGATCGACGAAGACCTTGAGACATGTCCGAGCATGTCCGAGCCAGTCGACCACACCAACCCGAGGAGACCATGTCGATGACCAGCCTTACTCGAGATCGACGAGGCCAACTCGAGGTCGACGAGCACCCGTGAGCCAGAGTCCGAGCCACATCGAGCAGAGTCAAGCCAAGCCGAGCCACCCAACTCGAGGTCGAAGAGATCTTGTCGAGGTCGAGTAGAGCCGCTTCCAGAATCTTCTCGACTTGGCTTGTCCGAGTAGGATTGGAGTTCCTTGATGCCGAAGGCGGAAAATTCTATCCGAAGTTTGCTGAAATCTATCGAGATCTATCAAGTCTATCCATGGAAGGCGGAATCTATCAACATGAAGACATACTACCCTATTTAGTTTTATCTATTCCCTATGGATTTATTTCCATTAAACAATTTATTTATCTTTTAGCAATTTAGATAGCAATTTAGATATAGATAGATATCTTCTTTCCTAGAATAGCTAGGGAATGAAGGCTATAAATAAAGCCTAGGGGCTCAGTTTCATTAATTCAATTTCAGAGAGAGAAGTAAGTAGGAGAAGTAGAGAGAGAGAGTGAGCAGCCGGTTGGAGTTGTGAAGCGAGAGCGGAGTTGGCTTCGAGCGGTTGTAAACTTTGGTTTATTGTAATGCAAGTTTCTTTCATCAATTCAATGTCTGCGATTGCGATGAGGCGTGAGTAGTCCACCCACTTCTGGGGTTGGGGTGAGCCCGACGGTGGCCATGTGAGGCGATGCGATAAAGGTCAGATCTTTTGTGCGATTCATCTTCTATCCCTATGAGCATGATTCTTTTGCGAGAGTTGAAGGTGATCCTTGTTTGTGTTATTGAAGCGAAAGTGATCTTAATGCAACTTGGATTAATTATGTGAAAAAGGGTTAGTAACAATTAGGGTTTATGCGAGAGCCTCTATTTGCCTATTTGTTAATGACGAAAGTTATTTGATGGAAAGCATGATCTTTTATGCCTTTATGTGTTGTTTTGCATGGTTATCGTTGTGGTGTTGAAACCCTGGCCTTGGAGGTCTTTCATTATATTTATTTATTTCTGTCGAAATCTGCGTTTTAGTTCGAATTCTGCAAATTTAAGTTTCTGTCTTTTACTGTTCTTGTCGACCTAGAGGACAGCTTGTCGACTTCGACCAGCTTCTGTGTCCTCGAGTTACTTTCTGTCTTTATTTTGCTTATTTACTTTTGTTTTAGTTGCCCTTGCCGGGATTATTTGTTTCTATTTTATTTCTGCTTCTGCTTGTGTTTCTGTGCTGCTCTGCTACTGTTGTGAGAATCTGATAGCTACCTGAGAACTGCTGACGTGCTTCCTCGTGGATTCGATCCTGACTTTTCTCTTACTACAACGGGAGGAAGTCTTGTATTTATTTGCTGAGACAGGGAAGTCAGTCTGATCTATATTTCATATCTACTTCATACTTGACACATCCTCCTGCAACAACAAATTGGCGCCGTTGCCGGGGAAGCAATCAATCGCGCCTTAGGTAGTCAGTTCTCACTGTTTCTTTGAGTTAGATTGCAGGTGTATGCATCGTTCTGGTCAAACACCTGAGTTTGACAGCTTAGACGAACCGGAGCGCTACCTACACATCCACTCCAAACTCAAAAGGATCATGTCGGCCGCTGAAACACAGGAACAGCTGATCGCTAGGCTTACCAGGGAACTAGCCGCAAGGGATGCCGCTATCAACGCTAAAGATGCTGCTATCGCCGCTGAGAGAGCAGCAAGGGAACAAGCACAATCTGAGCTTGCCCAGTATCCAACCACGGCAGAGGACTACATGCACCCAACTCTCGTCGTGCCTGAATCGGCGATTCTAATCCCTGAAAACTCTTTTGAAATTCGCACTCAATTTCTTATAGAGCTTAAAAATAATGCCTTTTACGGCAGATTTAATGAGTGTCCTCTTGAACATATTACTAACTTTCATGATATGTGTCGTACTCTTGCAGAAGGTACAACCTTGGAATATGTCAAGATGAAATCTTTTCGCTGGTCTCTTGCTGGGCCTACACTGAAATGGCTGGAAGGGCTGAAAGCAAAATCACTCACAACCTGGGCCCAAGTAGAACAAGAGTTTCTGAACAAATTCTTCCCACCTGCCAAAACAGCACATCTCCGCCAGAAAATCACCGCCTTTAAACAGTAGAAAGGGGAACCGCTGGCAAGGGCATGGGAGCGCTACAAGGAACTGCTGCGATCTTGCCCTACTCATGGACAGCCACCCTACATCATTCAGGAGATCTTCTTCAACTCTCTCGATCAAGTCACTAAGGACAGAATCAACAATTATACTCGCTACGAGTATCTGACAATGCCGCCAAGTGACGCATGGGGAGTATTGGAGAAGCTCACTACCTACGACAACAAGTATGGGTCTACTGCAACTTATGAAGAGAACCCATACGCCAGGCCAGCACCATCCATGCCACTCTATGAGCCATCAAATGAGATTGATCCAGATGTCAGGGAACAATACTACAGAGATCAGAATAGGAAGCTCATCAAGCAAGTCAAATATCTCTCTGTCAACCAGCCTTGCATAGAATGCGGATCGCAAAGGCACACCACTCCTGAGTGCCCACACACAGAGCAAGTCAGATTGGCAGAGCACCATGAGGATGCAGCTTACGCAGGGGGACCAAATCGCTACATGGGGGACCAAAGGTTTCAGCAACCACAGTGGAACCAAGGTGTCCCTAGGAATCCCCCGCCCTACAGAGCTCCAGGACATCCAGAAAGGGACCAGAAAAAGGATGATATACAGCTAGTCCTGGAGGAAATACGGAGGAACCACTCAGAAACTAGGCAATCCTTCAACTTCGTCTATACTCGGATGCAAGGTGTCAACTCTAGGCTTGGGGAAATTGATATATGGCGGAAAACAGTTGATACACAGATTGGTCAGCTAGCCGCAGGAATCCCCAGACAGTCAGGCGCACTCCCTGGATCTTCAGAACCAAATCCTAAGGGAAAGACTGGGCACGTCGCTGCTGTAAAACTCAGAAGCGGCCATCAACTACAAGAGCCAGAGGTTGGGAAGCAGCAGAACGACGAAGAACAGCAAGTCGACCTCGACAAGGCCGTAGTCGATCTCGACAAGGCCGTACTCGACCTCGACAAGACTCTCGTCGATCTCTAGGAGAAATTGCCAGAATCTTCGTCTGCGCCGAACAGCAACTTGCTTGGGCCCAATCCAGTCGATCTCGACAAGACTCTTGTCGATGTCGAGGAGCCCTTGGTCGAGAAATCAACAGCAACTCCGACGTCTGTTCTGGCTCCGACTCAGAAAAAGAAGCTGCCTTTCCCCACAAAATCTCTAAAGGACCCAGCGGAGAAAAAGTTTCAGCGCTTCATCAAGATGCTTCAGAAGTTGAACGTCACTATCCCCTTCACAGAAGCTCTCAATGAAATGCCGTCCTACGTCAAGTTCCTGAAGGAGATTCTGAGCAAAAAACGATCGATGGCAGAAATCACAGAGGAGTGCAGCCATCTGGACATATTGGAGAAGAGGCCGGATCCAGGTAAGTTTGCTATAACTATTGGATTTGGTCCATACAAAATTAATGCCCTATGTGATCTTGGAGCCAGTGTTAGTATTATGCCTTTAACGATTTGGTCCAAGATTAAGATAGGTGCCCTGGAGCCTGTGGATGCTAGACTATACATGGCCAACAACACAGTGGTCATTCCAACAGGCATGGTGGAAAATGTACCAGTACAAGTAGGTAAATTCTTCGTTCCTGCTGATTTCTTAATTGTTGATATGCAAGAAGATCCTGCTTGTCCAATTATTCTAGGGAGACCATTCTTGGCGACGGTGGATGCCAATATAAGCGTAAGGAAAGGAGTGCTCACCTTCAACATCAGTGATGAGGTCATTGAGTATTCCTTTAACAAAACTGAAACGCATACGGGTCCAATGGAAGAGGTCAAATCTATCTCAGCTGGCTACATCACTTGCGGGGAACCCAAGGTCAGAAATATGACCCCTGAGGAGATAGAAAAAAGAGACATGGAGACCCAGGTGGAGGAGATCATGGCAATCCTTAAGGAAAACACAGGGAATCCAATCAACACAGACCAAGGTAAGTCGTTGTGGATTAACTATTTTTCGGATGCCTTGACAGGAGCTAAGTATGGGGTCAAGATCGACCAGGGCTCCTCGACATCGAGTCGAACCCTAGTCGATCTCGACCAGACCAAGGAGACTCCACCAGAGCCAGTTTCGTCGATCAGCCAGACGGAAGCCACACCCTCATCGATCTCGAGTAGGCTACTCGAGGTCGACAAGAACCCAGACAACACGACTCCTGCTTCCTCGACACAGAAGCCGCCTGACGCACCATCTCTAGTCGAGATCGACAAGGGTCTTGTCGAGATCGACCACTCTTCGACGGCCTCGGCTTCTTCTTCCTCGACGATGGTGACTCCAGGACCAAAGCCCTACTCGACCTCGAGTAGGCTTGTCGAGGTCGACCACCACCCAGTGCCACCAGACATGCCTTCCTCGATGAGCCACCCGCCAGGAGCAAAGTCCTTGTCGATGTCGAGTAGCCTACTCGAGGTCGACGAGCCGCCCTCTTCCTCGACTTCTGCCTCTTCGACTAGGACACCACCAGAGCCTGCAGTCTCGTCGATCTCGAGGAGCCCTAGTCGAGATCGACCAAACACCGTGGTCCCCAATTCCGTCTCTGCAAAGGTGAGCCAAGGTATGGATCTTTCTTCTCCTATTTCCATTAAAGATTTATCTATACATGGGAGAGGTCTGCCTTGGTATGTGCGATTGTGCAGGATTTCCAATGATGAGCCTAAGGAGTATGAAGTTGGAGACAAGCTCTATGTCTCTAAATCAAAGGATCATTGGTTTCCTAACAAATTCAACAAGAAACGGATGGGACCGTTCGTGGTGAACAAGATCCATTCTGGAGGATTACAGCTGATGGACAAGAATGGAGTCTTATTTGAGGCCCAAACTACATGGGCCCTGCAGATGCCACCTTGAGCATTAATGAAAGTCGGCCTAGCGACTATAAAATCTAGAGCATGTACATAGACTTTTTAGGACATTTGAGACTTTGTTTTTGTTTTTGCTATTATGGGGATATGTCTTCTACTTTTTCAGGTCAATGGATAGAACCAAAGCTTACTCGGACTAAGAGGTGCTCCATTCGAAATTTTGCAGCTCTGCACACATGTCTTGTGAGTTTCTTTCTTTACCCTTTACATTGTTTTTTTATACAGTGAGGACACTGTAATATTTAAGTATGGGGTGGGGGAAGGACTTACTTTATGCATATTTGCCATATTTGACATTATGTGTGCATTATTTCTTTGAATTGCTACATGGCTATTTTGGAAGGCATTATTGATTTATGTGCTTATATATACATGTTTTCCAAAGTGTTGAAAAATGACCCCCATTGAAAATTTTGGTTAATGTCATGGAAGCTTATATTGAACTCGACGATGCAAAATTGGATTCATTAGAGATATAGCATGAAATTGCCTAGTAAAGGGAAGTCACAATGAAGTGCATTATTAATTGAAAACCATGAAAGGAGGTAAAATTTGAAGTTGCTTTTGACATGCTGCATGATAAGATGATGGAGGACTTTATATTTCCATATAATGCTCATTGTTATAAATCCTAGCCTTACCTATGCTTATGCATCACAAAAGCCATAATATGCCTTATTTCATATATTGCTCCACATGATCTAAATATTGCCATTCTTTACCTTATCCGGGGATTATGTTGAGAATGATGTTACATTATGGAGAAGTTATATGGTTATTGTGTTGTTATTATCATTATTTGGAGTTTGGAAGGAAATTGTTGAAATATATGGAAAATTTAATGAGTGAAAGAAAATCCAATCACCTCAGGAGATAAAGGTAGATCGACCCTGCTCTCTAAGATAATAGTTTGGAGAGATGGGACACATTGTGAGGAGTCCAAAGCACTAAGTATCCGGGGCCATTCATGACACACATGTTTGCGACTCGCGAGAAGGCAGTGCTGAGGTTAAAGAGGTAAAAGCATTATTATTGAAAAAAAGCAATATGAAAGGTGATGAATCAAAGAAAGAAAGAATGTGGAATGAAACTCAAAGTTTGAAAGTGATCCATTTCCCCGGATCAAAAGCACCACATTGCCAAAAATCGCCCACCTTTTAGCCTTTTACCAATCTACTCCTTCATGAGCTTAAATTAAAGTCTTCTTGATTATCGATGCTTTGTCACATAAAAATTATTTGTGCATAACCCTCCTTTTGTGAGTAGATGTTGCTTTGATATATTTGCACATGCATGGATTTGAGACACTAGTACCTTTTCGAGGATCGTAATTGATTGCAGGGTTATATGAAAATGAATCTAAGATGTTGAGAGTTTTGATTTCTTCCCTTGAATGACAATTGAAAGTATTGCTTGAGGACAAGCAAGCTTAAGTATGGGGTGTTTGTTGTGAGCGGAATCTGCCATATTTTACAGTAACTTTTATATCGATTTCTGTATACATTTCATGCATTTGGGTTAAGATAGTACAGAATCTGTGTAGTTTATGTTTATGTGCCAAAATTATGGAATCTACACCAGTTTCTGTTTAAATCGCAGAAATCGAGGCATTTACAGCAATTCTACAGAAGTTCGGAAAAGCTCGGAAAACCACTACAGAAGTCCAAGGTCAAAGCAGCGGAACAAATCGGAGAGCCAAGTCTAGCCGACATCGAGTAACCCTACTCGACATAGACAAGCCATGGCCGACCAGCCTTGGTCGAGCAGACCATGATCGAGAACCAAGCTCCCCGAGCTCCGGAACCCAACTCGACCTCGACAAGCCCTGGTCGAGGTCGACGAAGCCCAGTCCCCATGTCCGGAGTCGACAAGGAGAAGAGCCGATCTTGCCGAAGAGATCCACCCGAGGACGACCAGGAGACTCGCTGCCGCGGAAAGGAGGATCCGCTGCCGCGGACGAAGCCATCCGCTGCCAGCGGAAGAGCCAGCTCGCGGAAGCGGAAGAAGACCCAACTCGATCTCGACGAACTCTTGTCGAGATCGACGAAGACCTTGAGACATGTCCGAGCATGTCCGAGCCAGTCGACCACACCAACCCGAGGAGACCATGTCGATGACCAGCCTTACTCGAGATCGACGAGGCCAACTCGAGGTCGACGAGCACCCGTGAGCCAGAGTCCGAGCCACATCGAGCAGAGTCAAGCCAAGCCGAGCCACCCAACTCGAGGTCGAAGAGATCTTGTCGAGGTCGAGTAGAGCCGCTTCCAGAATCTTCTCGACTTGGCTTGTCCGAGTAGGATTGGAGTTCCTTGATGCCGAAGGCGGAAAATTCTATCCGAAGTTTGCTGAAATCTATCGAGATCTATCAAGTCTATCCATGGAAGGCGGAATCTATCAACATGAAGACATACTACCCTATTTAGTTTTATCTATTCCCTATGGATTTATTTCCATTAAACAATTTATTTATCTTTTAGCAATTTAGATAGCAATTTAGATATAGATAGATATCTTCTTTCCTAGAATAGCTAGGGAATGAAGGCTATAAATAAAGCCTAGGGGCTCAGTTTCATTAATTCAATTTCAGAGAGAGAAGTAAGTAGGAGAAGTAGAGAGAGAGAGTGAGCAGCCGGTTGGAGTTGTGAAGCGAGAGCGGAGTTGGCTTCGAGCGGTTGTAAACTTTGGTTTATTGTAATGCAAGTTTCTTTCATCAATTCAATGTCTGCGATTGCGATGAGGCGTGAGTAGTCCACCCACTTCTGGGGTTGGGGTGAGCCCGACGGTGGCCATGTGAGGCGATGCGATAAAGGTCAGATCTTTTGTGCGATTCATCTTCTATCCCTATGAGCATGATTCTTTTGCGACAGTTGAAGGTGATCCTTGTTTGTGTTATTGAAGCGAAAGTGATCTTAATGCAACTTGGATTAATTATGTGAAAAAGGGTTAGTAACAATTAGGGTTTATGCGAGAGCCTCTATTTGCCTATTTGTTAATGACGAAAGTTATTTGATGGAAAGCATGATCTTTTATGCCTTTATGTGTTGTTTTGCATGGTTATCGTTGTGGTGTTGAAACCCTGGCCTTGGAGGTCTTTCATTATATTGATTTATTTCTGTCGAAATCTGCGTTTTAGTTCGAATTCTGCAAATTTAAGTTTCTGTCTTTTACTGTTCTTGTCGACCTAGAGGACAGCTTGTCGACTTCGACCAGCTTCTGTGTCCTCGAGTTACTTTCTGTCTTTATTTTGCTTATTTACTTTTGTTTTAGTTGCCCTTGCCGGGATTATTTGTTTCTATTTTATTTCTGCTTCTGCTTGTGTTTCTGTGCTGCTCTGCTACTGTTGTGAGAATCTGATAGCTACCTGAGAACTGCTGACGTGCTTCCTCGTGGATTCGATCCTGACTTTTCTCTTACTACAACGGGAGGAAGTCTTGTATTTATTTGCTGAGACAGGGAAGTCAGTCTGATCTATATTTCATATCTACTTCATACTTGACACATCCTCCTGCAACAACAAATTGGCGCCGTTGCCGGGGAAGCAATCAATCGCGCCTTAGGTAGTCAGTTCTCACTGTTTCTTTGAGTTAGATTGCAGGTGTATGCATCGTTCTGGTCAAACACCTGAGTTTGACAGCTTAGACGAACCGGAGCGCTACCTACACATCCACTCCAAACTCAAAAGGATCATGTCGGCCGCTGAAACACAGGAACAGCTGATCGCTAGGCTTACCAGGGAACTAGCCGCAAGGGATGCCGCTATCAACGCTAAAGATGCTGCTATCGCCGCTGAGAGAGCAGCAAGGGAACAAGCACAATCTGAGCTTGCCCAGTATCCAACCACGGCAGAGGACTACATGCACCCAACTCTCGTCGTGCCTGAATCGGCGATTCTAATCCCTGAAAACTCTTTTGAAATTCGCACTCAATTTCTTATAGAGCTTAAAAATAATGCCTTTTACGGCAGATTTAATGAGTGTCCTCTTGAACATATTACTAACTTTCATGATATGTGTCGTACTCTTGCAGAAGGTACAACCTTGGAATATGTCAAGATGAAATCTTTTCGCTGGTCTCTTGCTGGGCCTACACTGAAATGGCTGGAAGGGCTGAAAGCAAAATCACTCACAACCTGGGCCCAAGTAGAACAAGAGTTTCTGAACAAATTCTTCCCACCTGCCAAAACAGCACATCTCCGCCAGAAAATCACCGCCTTTAAACAGTAGAAAGGGGAACCGCTGGCAAGGGCATGGGAGCGCTACAAGGAACTGCTGCGATCTTGCCCTACTCATGGACAGCCACCCTACATCATTCAGGAGATCTTCTTCAACTCTCTCGATCAAGTCACTAAGGACAGAATCAACAATTATACTCGCTACGAGTATCTGACAATGCCGCCAAGTGACGCATGGGGAGTATTGGAGAAGCTCACTACCTACGACAACAAGTATGGGTCTACTGCAACTTATGAAGAGAACCCATACGCCAGGCCAGCACCATCCATGCCACTCTATGAGCCATCAAATGAGATTGATCCAGATGTCAGGGAACAATACTACAGAGATCAGAATAGGAAGCTCATCAAGCAAGTCAAATATCTCTCTGTCAACCAGCCTTGCATAGAATGCGGATCGCAAAGGCACACCACTCCTGAGTGCCCACACACAGAGCAAGTCAGATTGGCAGAGCACCATGAGGATGCAGCTTACGCAGGGGGACCAAATCGCTACATGGGGGACCAAAGGTTTCAGCAACCACAGTGGAACCAAGGTGTCCCTAGGAATCCCCCGCCCTACAGAGCTCCAGGACATCCAGAAAGGGACCAGAAAAAGGATGATATACAGCTAGTCCTGGAGGAAATACGGAGGAACCACTCAGAAACTAGGCAATCCTTCAACTCCGTCTATACTCGGATGCAAGGTGTCAACTCTAGGCTTGGGGAAATTGATATATGGCGGAAAACAGTTGATACACAGATTGGTCAGCTAGCCGCAGGAATCCCCAGACAGTCAGGCGCACTCCCTGGATCTTCAGAACCAAATCCTAAGGGAAAGACTGGGCACGTCGCTGCTGTAAAACTCAGAAGCGGCCATCAACTACAAGAGCCAGAGGTTGGGAAGCAGCAGAACGACGAAGAACAGCAAGTCGACCTCGACAAGGCCGTAGTCGATCTCGACAAGGCCGTACTCGACCTCGACAAGACTCTCGTCGATCTCTAGGAGAAATTGCCAGAATCTTCGTCTGCACCGAACAGCAACTTGCTTGGGCCCAATCCAGTCGATCTCGACAAGACTCTTGTCGATGTCGAGGAGCCCTTGGTCGAGAAATCAACAGCAACTCCGACGTCTGTTCTGGCTCCGACTCAGAAAAAGAAGCTGCCTTTCCCCACAAAATCTCTAAAGGACCCAGCGGAGAAAAAGTTTCAGCGCTTCATCAAGATGCTTCAGAAGCTGAACGTCACTATCCCCTTCACAGAAGCTCTCAATGAAATGCCGTCCTACGTCAAGTTCCTGAAGGAGATTCTGAGCAAAAAACGATCGATGGCAGAAATCACAGAGGAGTGCAGCCATCTGGACATATTGGAGAAGAGGCCGGATCCAGGTAAGTTTGCTATAACTATTGGATTTGGTCCATACAAAATTAATGCCCTATGTGATCTTGGAGCCAGTGTTAGTATTATGCCTTTAACGATTTGGTCCAAGATTAAGATAGGTGCCCTGGAGCCTGTGGATGCTAGACTATACATGGCCAACAACACAGTGGTCATTCCAACAGGCATGGTGGAAAATGTACCAGTACAAGTAGGTAAATTCTTCGTTCCTGCTGATTTCTTAATTGTTGATATGCAAGAAGATCCTGCTTGTCCAATTATTCTAGGGAGACCATTCTTGGCGACGGTGGATGCCAATATAAGCGTAAGGAAAGGAGTGCTCACCTTCAACATCAGTGATGAGGTCATTGAGTATTCCTTTAACAAAACTGAAACGCATACGGGTCCAATGGAAGAGGTCAAATCTATCTCAGCTGGCTACATCACTTGCGGGGAACCCAAGGTCAGAAATATGACCCCTGAGGAGATAGAAAAAAGAGACATGGAGGCCCAGGTGGAGGAGATCATGGCAATCCTTAAGGAAAACACAGGGAATCCAATCAACACAGACCAAGGTAAGTCGTTGTGGATTAACTATTTTTCGGATGCCTTGACAGGAGCTAAGTATGGGGTCAAGATCGACCAGGGCTCCTCGACATCGAGTCGAACCCTAGTCGATCTCGACCAGACCAAGGAGACTCCACCAGAGCCAGTTTCGTCGATCAGCCAGACGGAAGCCACACCCTCATCGATCTCGAGTAGGCTACTCGAGGTCGACAAGAACCCAGACAACACGACTCCTGCTTCCTCGACACAGAAGCCGCCTGACGCACCATCTCTAGTCGAGATCGACAAGGGTCTTGTCGAGATCGACCACTCTTCGACGGCCTCGGCTTCTTCTTCCTCGACGATGGTGACTCCAGGACCAAAGCCCTACTCGACCTCGAGTAGGCTTGTCGAGGTCGACCACCACCCAGTGCCACCAGACATGCCTTCCTCGGTGAGCCACCCGCCAGGAGCAAAGTAAAGGGAAGTCATGGAAGCTTATATTGAACTTATATTGAACTCGACGATGCAAAATTGAACTCGACGTTAATGTCATGGAAGCTTATATTGAACTCGACGATGCAAAATTGGATTCATTAGAGATATAGCATGAAATTGCCTAGTAAAGGGAAGTCACAATGAAGTGCATTATTAATTGAAAACCATGAAAGGAGGTAAAATTTGAAGTTGCTTTTGACATGCTGCATGATAAGATGATGGAGGACTTTATATTTCCATATAATGCTCATTGTTATAAATCCTAGCCTTACCTATGCTTATGCATCACAAAAGCCATAATATGCCTTATTTCATATATTGCTCCACATGATCTAAATATTGCCATTCTTTACCTTATCCGGGGATTATGTTGAGAATGATGTTACATTATGGAGAAGTTATATGGTTATTGTGTTGTTATTATCATTATTTGGAGTTTGGAAGGAAATTGTTGAAATATATGGAAAATTTAATGAGTGAAAGAAAATCCAATCACCTCAGGAGATAAAGGTAGATCGACCCTGCTCTCTAAGATAATAGTTTGGAGAGATGGGACACATTGTGAGGAGTCCAAAGCACTAAGTATCCGGGGCCATTCATGACACACATGTTTGCGACTCGCGAGAAGGCAGTGCTGAGGTTAAAGAGGTAAAAGCATTATTATTGAAAAAAAGCAATATGAAAGGTGAGGAATCAAAGAAAGAAAGAATGTGGAATGAAACTCAAAGTTTGAAAGTGATCCATTTCCCCGGATCAAAAGCACCACATTGCCAAAAATCGCCCACCTTTTAGCCTTTTACCAATCTACTCCTTCATGAGCTTAAATTAAAGTCTTCTTGATTATCGATGCTTTGTCACATAAAAATTATTTGTGCATAACCCTCCTTTTGTGAGTAGATGTTGCTTTGATATATTTGCACATGCATGGATTTGAGACACTAGTACCTTTTCGAGGATCGTAATTGATTGCAGGGTTATATGAAAATGAATCTAAGATGTTGAGAGTTTTGATTTCTTCCCTTGAATGACAATTGAAAGTATTGCTTGAGGACAAGCAAGCTTAAGTATGGGGTGTTTGTTGTGAGCGGAATCTGCCATGTTTTACAGTAACTTTTATATCGATTTCTGTATACATTTCATGCATTTGGGTTAAGATAGTACAGAATCTGTGTAGTTTATGTTTATGTGCCAAAATTATGGAATCTACACCAGTTTCTGTTTAAATCGCAGAAATCGAGGCATTTACAGCAATTTTACAGAAGTTCTGAAAAGCTCGGAAAACCACTACAGAAGTCCAAGGTCAAAGCAGCGGAACAAATCGGAGAGCCAAGTCTAGCCGACATCGAGTAACCCTACTCGACATAGACAAGCCATGGCCGACCAGCCTTGGTCGAGCAGACCATGATCGAGAACCAAGCTCCCCGAGCTCCGGAACCCAACTCGACCTCGACAAGCCCTGGTCGAGGTCGACGAAGCCCAGTCCCCATGTCCGGAGTCGACAAGGAGAAGAGCCGATCTTGCCGAAGAGATCCACCCGAGGACGACCAGGAGACTCGCTGCCGCGGAAAGGAGGATCCGCTGCCGCGGACGAAGCCATCCGCTGCCAGCGGAAGAGCCAACTCGCGGAAGCGGAAGAAGACCCAACTCGATCTCGACGAACTCTTGTCGAGATCGACGAAGACCTTGAGACATGTCCGAGCATGTCCGAGCCAGTCGACCACCCCAACCCGAGGAGACCATGTCGATGACCAGCCTTACTCGAGATCGACGAGGCCAACTCGAGGTCGACGAGCACCCGTGAGCCAGAGTCCGAGCCACATCGAGCAGAGTCAAGCCAAGCCGAGCCACCCAACTCGAGGTCGAAGAGATCTTGTCGAGGTCGAGTAGAGCCGCTTCCAGAATCTTCTCGACTTGGCTTGTCCGAGTAGGATTGGAGTTCCTTGATGCCGAAGGCGGAAAATTCTATCCGAAGTTTGCTGAAATCTATCGAGATCTATCAAGTCTATCCATGGAAGGCGGAATCTATCAACATGAAGACATACTACCCTATTTAGTTTTATCTATTCCCTATGGATTTATTTCCATTAAACAATTTATTTATCTTTTAGCAATTTAGATAGCAATTTAGATATAGATAGATATCGTCTTTCCTAGAATAGCTAGGGAATGAAGGCTATAAATAAAGCCTAGGGGCTCAGTTTCATTAATTCAATTTCAGAGAGAGAAGTAAGTAGGAGAAGTAGAGAGAGAGAGTGAGCAGCCGGTTGGAGTTGTGAAGCGAGAGCGGAGTTGGCTTCGAGCGGTTGTAAACTTTGGTTTATTGTAATGCAAGTTTCTTTCATCAATTCAATGTCTGCGATTGCGATGAGGCGTGAATAGTCCACCCACTTCTGGGGCTGGGGTGAGCCCGACGGTGGCCATGTGAGGCGATGCGATAAAGGTCAGATCTTTTGTGCGATTCATCTTCTATCCCTATGAGCATGATTCTTTTGCGAGAGTTGAAGGTGATCCTTGTTTGTGTTATTGAAGCGAAAGTGATCTTAATGCAACTTGGATTAATTATGTGAAAAAGGGTTAGTAACAATTAGGGTTTATGCGAGAGCCTCTATTTGCCTATTTGTTAATGACGAAAGTTATTTGATGGAAAGCATGATCTTTTATGCCTTTATGTGTTGTTTTGCATGGTTATCGTTGTGGTGTTGAAACCCTGGCCTTGGAGGTCTTTCATTATATTGATTTATTTTTGTCGAAATCTGCGTTTTAGTTCGAATTCTGCAAATTTAAGTTTCTGTCTTTTACTGTTCTTGTCGACCTAGAGGACAGCTTGTCGACTTCGACCAGCTTCTGTGTCCTCGAGTTACTTTCTGTCTTTATTTTGCTTATTTGCTTTTGTTTTAGTTGCCCTTGCCGGGATTATTTGTTTCTATTTTATTTCTGCTTCTGCTTGTGTTTCTGTGCTGCTCTGCTGCTGTTGTGAGAATCTGATAGCAACCTGAGAACTGCTGACGTGCTTCCTCGTGGATTCGATCCTGACTTTTCTCTTACTACAACGGGAGGAAGTCTTGTATTTATTTGCTGAGACAGGGAAGTCAGTCTGATCTTTATTTCGTATTTATTTCAATACTCGACGTACTCCTGCAACAACACCCTCGTGTCTTTATTTCTTTTCTCTCCGAAATGCCGATGAATGACCAACTTCTTCTTAGGCACAGATTGGTCAATCTTGCGGAGAGGACAAGTGTAACTTGTCATTAAAGAATTCATGGCCTTCTCCGTGGCACTTAACGTCTTTTGACCGGGTTGGCGCTTGTCTTTAGGTGTGTATTTGAACAAGACCTTCGGACGAGTCACTTGCACCTCCTTCTTGCAAACAAGAGAGATTTTAGGCGGTGACGACTCTTTTCGGCCAATCTCTTCTTTTTTAGGACTTTCACTTCTACTGTCCTTTATCGCTTCTAAACGAGTGATAAGACTACAATGCACCGCCTTGTAAAATTTGGCGTCCGCGTAGTTAACGCTTTCACCTTGAAAAGGATCACTATCTCCTCAGATAGTCCTCTCATTCCCGTTCTCATCGGTGTATTTTAAGCACGGGTGAAGTGTAGAAGCGATTGATTTACTAGCATGAAGCCAAGGTCTTCCAAGCAACGCATTATAAGAGGTTCCGGCATCGATCACATGGAAGAGTGCATCTTTATAAAGATCATCCAGAACCACTTTTAAAGCGATAGCACCTAGCGCTTTTTGCCCCACTTGGTTGAATCCCTGAATAGTGAGTAATGTCGGCGATAGATGCTCAACGGACAACCCCATCGCTTCCAAAGCCCGCAAAGGCAATAAGTTTACTGCGGACCCACAATCCAATAGGATTCTATTCAATTTGGCATCCCCGACCATACCCGTTACATATAAAGGCCTGTTATGGTTATTGCTTCCCAATTGGAGATCTTCATCGGAGAAGGTTATACATGCCATGCAAGAAGCGCAATGAACCGGAGGAGATGACGTGACTTCGTCGACCTCTACATGATCAACTTGGTCTTTATAATCTTCTGGATCCATGAGAGCTTGAATTAAAGCCTTCCTTAGGTCGGTCGACATTTGTAAAGCATCATATACACTTAGACGTGCGGGAATGCGCTTTAAGTGACCGATAACATCATACTTCACCTTCTCTTTATAAGAAGTTTCTCGAAGTGACATCGGCACTCGTGGTGCAACATCTTTTGGATTAGATGCCCCAATCTCCTTGTCTTTTTGGTTCGGTATGGAAGCTTCTTTGTCAACCGCCTCCTCAAAATTTGCCGTTTTTGATGTCTCACCAATAGGTGACTCCTTTCCCTTTTCTTTTTCCTTGGGTTTAGGAGAAGACAACTTTTTTCCCGACCGAAGAGAAATTTCATCGACCTCTTCTTCTTCGACCATGTCGGCCCATGAGGTCATGCAACACTGGACGACTTTACCTTCCCAAAATAATTCTTCATCGGAAGAATCATCGACAACTTCACCTTCCCGGAACAATTCTTCATCGGAAGAATCATCGGCAACTTCACCTTCCCGAAACAATTCTTCCTTGGGAGAGTCATCCTCTAAAAGCTCTTTTGGAATATAATCCATAAGAGTGAACATTTTGCGTCCGGGTTGAGTATACTCTTCGTCGGACTTACTCTCGGGCTTCTTATTCTTCTTACCCTTCTTCTTGTTTTTCTTTTTCTTATTTTTCTTTTCGGGCTTTCTACCGATCATCTTATAGCCCGTAGGTCCAGCTCGTCGGGTGGTTTTGGAAGGAGACCTTTTCCGACTTACATAGACCTGCCACTTAGAACCATTCTCGCCCTCACCATCCGGCGGAAACGATTCTTCAACGTTTGTTTGCATCAATACGTCATATAAAGACATGCCACCTGGCCCGTCTTTTGGCATATCCGGATAGGCCCATACAGTACGCACCTCATTGCGCATTTGAAACTGCACGGGGACGGCCTTTAGAGGCAATGATACTGTAGGAATGGCATCCTCTATGACAACCTCCGACGAAGGGTTGCTCTCTACCTCTTCCGCTATCGATATAGGATTCGACGAAGCGGTTTGGTTTTTAGAGCTTACTCCCTCAATTTCAATCTCACCCTTGTTGATCATCCTCTCGACAATGTCTTTGAAAACATAGCAGTCTTCAATTGGATGACTAACAATACGGTGATAAGGGCAATACCTCGGATCACCCGTTTTGTTGACTTCATTGGGCCTCTTTGACTCCGGGAGAGATATCATTTTCTCCTTTATCAACTCGTTGAATATACCCCTTACATCTTCATCATCAAAGGGATATTTCTTTTGCTTCCTCTCCTCGAGAGTTAGCCTTTTAAAAGTTTCTTTGGCCTGACCCTTCTCATTTGCCCTAGAAGTACTCCCGGAGGGCTTTCCTTGGGGCTTAATGAAGGTGGCCATCGATTCACCTTTTTTCGCGGGTTTTCTACCCTCTTCTTTCCTTACTTCGTTAACTTGAGGCCGACTCGCCCCGATTTTACGCCGAGCCAATTGGCGCTCAACATTGCAGGCTTTTGACACCAAAGCATCGAAATCTTTCGGTTCCGCACTGCCTACGTGCACCGCTAGCTCGGGAATCAAGTTGTTAGCGCACATTTGCACACATGCTTCTTCACTCAATTTTTCCGGGCATTGCAGTCGCAAGCTTCTCCACCTTGCAATGAAATCATTTGCAGATTCATTTGGCCGTTGATGAGCATTTGCAAGATCCATGATGGAAACTTTGACCTTTGAGCTCACAAATTGGGCCAAAAATTCTTTTTGTAGGTCATCCCAAGTATGGATCGACTCGGGCTGAAGCTGCGTATACCACGTAAACGTGGATCCTCTTAATGATTGGACGAACTGCCTTATCAACAATTGATCACTTAAAGCAGTTTCTCCGCACGCGGAGTAAAAATGAGCTAGATGCTCGTGAGGTGAACCATGAATGCCGTCAAATTTATCAAAAGTCGACCTTTGATAGTGCGGAGGGAAAGGAATTGCATCATAATCCACAGGGTATGGCTTTCTATAGCCAATCACTGGCGGACTTTGGGAGATCTTAAATTCCCGAATCCCTTGAGCAATTAAATCATTTATCTCTTGGGGAGAGATAGAGGAGCTACTTTCCTCTCGTCTTTGCTCTTGTCTGTTTTCGGAATTTTGCTGTTGCATTTTATCCATGAGGAGTTGTATTTGAGCATCTCTTTCCTCCAGTTTTCTCTTTAATTCCTGGAGTTGCTCTTCAACAGTTGAGGCTCCAGTTACTAGCACCGACATGCTTTCAACTTCCTCCTCGGACCCCTCATTTGATCCGATATCGCTAACAACTGCCGTCGGAAACTCATCTTCATGAAACAATGAATCCGAATCTCCATATAAGGGAGAGCTTTGTTTCTTCTTTGTTATGGCCGGCGGACTTGGTGAACGAGTAACTGCGCCGGCATATGACGTGGTCTTAGATCTTGACCTTGTCATTGGCCCCTCGTACCCTTCCATATAAATAGGGAGTGAGGTAGCTTTTCGTGGCACCACTATGCTCTTCCCTTTGTCCTGAGCTTGAAAAGATTCTTGGACATCCTTCTGAGGCTCCGTCGGCTTCAACACTTTGACCTTCGGAACTTTGGCTTTCCGATCTCTCTTTTTTAAAGATCCTTCTTCGACCTCCTCCTCCGAATAGGAGGTAACCATGACTTGTTCCACATGGTTCATATCGCAAGGAATTGAACCAAAGAAAATATGGCTTGAGCTCGCGGTTTGAGGTGCGATGATAGGCTTGTTTGCCTCAAGGAGGTCTTTGGCAGCCTTCCATAGGGTTGCGTTGGCCAGGTCCAACGTCGGGGATGGGGCCAACTTGCGAAGTGCCCCCGCCTTCCCGCGCTGGGATCCGCATTTTCGCCCCCTTCTCCTCCGGGGCTTGCTTGCCTTCTTGGCCATTGGAACGGGTGGCAAAGGAGTTGCGACAACCCCGACATTCCTTTTTATGACATGGATGACGGGCTGTCGAACCACTCTCTCATCGGGCTTAGTGCCGCTAGAGCTGGCGGTGTAGCTACCACTCCGACGAAGTGCGAACCGATTGCCAGTTGGTGGCACATTGACCTTGTTCTCCTCGACCTTCACGTACTTGGGCTTTTTGCCCTCATGGCTCAAGAACTTCTTTGGCTTCATGCCCTCCTCCGAGACAAGCTTTGGGGATCTCACCACCCAATTGGTTGTCTTCTCCTCCTCCGGAGCTGGTAAAGCATTGAAGATGTTGTCGATCGGGATCTCCGTATTAATGGAGTTTCTAGAGACATCAAAGCGAACCTCAAAGGATCGGCTTTTGATCCAGCGGCCACCTCTCACGACAAACGTGGCTGGTAGCTCATCAAAGTTGACAGTTGCGATGGGTGCCATTTTCCTTGCAACCAAAACAAATAATCCAACATTAGTACAAATACAACTAAGAGATGAAAAGGCAAAAAGGGTCCCACTGGGCGTGCCAAAAATATGTTGAACAAAAATGCGCAATAATCGTACAACACATTTTATTTAAATTTTTTAATATTTGAGTTCGACCCCTTTTGGTTATCCTCTTGATTCGAAGTCGTACCGATACCAAGATTTGAGTGGTTTTGGTGATTTGGGCTGCACCCGAATTTTAGCGGGTTGCCTACGTATCTCTTGGAAGAGAATCAAGCCTCACGTAGTTCCGAGTATTTAAGTTTGTGTGTTTTAACATCTTAAAGATTTTCATGCATCATTGGATCGTATTAGGACCCACCTTCTCGGAAGGGTAGCCCTAACATAAATCACACTATCATATGCATGAGATTTTCTCGTGTATCACCCGAATAAATTGAGCACACCTTCTCGGAAGGGTTTCCCAACTCAACGAATATCACTTACACGGAAAATCATGTTTGTTTAATTTAAATTTAATTTTAACCCCGTTTTCACTTTTAAGGTGAATTTAGAGGCCAGCGACTGTACCCGACATATTCTTGAGATTTAACATCGGGTTACCTACGTAGCCGGTTTTTCGGCGTCAAGTCTTTACGTGGTTCTACTGAACCGATTTGATTTGTTTGGTTTTGACCTCATATTCATTTAGAAGTGAATTTAGAGGCGGACGACTGAATCCGATATATATTGAATTTGATACCGGATTTCCTACGTAACTCGTAAAAGAGTATCAAGTCTTTACGTAGTTCTGCCGGAAATCAAGTTTATATTTGGTGAAACTCGATTTGAGGTTTTGACTCCGTTTTTATTGAAGCCGGTCTGAGATTGACCCACTAGAATTAATTGGCAAAAAATATTTGACGAGTTTAATTTTAGGTTTTTTTTTTATCAAACTCGAATTCTTAATTTATGCTAAAAATAATTCTTATATTTTAGTGGGTTAGTTTTGCAATTCCACATACATTCTCTTTTTAAATAAGATTTATGTTGTACGAAATATACATGTACATTGCATTTGATTTCCATTGCCACGAATCTAAACGTGGGATAGTTTGTTGGGTATAAGCCTAAGACAAAGTCAGACCCGTTTCTTTTTTCGTTTGTTGACCCAGGCCCATTTTTTTCCAACCCAAATTCATTAAAACAAAAAAAATCAAACCCAGCTCAACCCCTTTTTCCTTTAACGAAAGCACGCTTATTTTTTTTATCTGTTATTTTCGATGTTCATCTTCCACCTGGAGACAAACGAAGGATGCCCATGGTTGTTTGAAGCTGCGGCGGCACCAAGGTTTGAGATGCCGGCGTCGGGCGTTTGCAAGAGAGAGGTGGCGGAGCAAGGGCGGAGCCAAGCGAGCTCAGGCAAAGCGAGGGCGGAGCTGGTTGAGCCAGGGTGAAACGAGAGCGGCGCGGCTCAAGTCTCGACAACCCAGGACGAGCCACTGTTAGGCGAGGACGTCGAAAATTTGTGCGAAGAAAAGGTGCAACAGGTCTGTCTTCTCCCTTTCCCCTTTCAATTTGTCCTCAATTTGAAACAATGTGGGTAATTTGATTTTGAGATAATTGGGGCTGAATTCAATTTTTTTATCTGGGGATTACTACTTCACCCGATTAACAAGGGTTTGATGAGCGAAATCTTTTGAAATGGGACCCCAGGACCAACTAGATCAAACGGAAGATGCGGATGAGTTCCGACATCAACAACCGTCAGAGGTTCTCGAGGGCTTGCGAGCTCGGGTGTGGTGCTCTAACTGTCAATGGACACGAGCAAAGGCACCACAAGGAAGCGGAAGGTAGCTATGGCTCGAGCAAGTCAGGTTGGTTTCAATTTTTGTTGATTCCTCCCAACCCCTGATTTTGAGACGTGAGGGCTGCTGGCTTTTTTTTTATCTTGACTGAGATTGTATTAGATAATTCCCTGTTTACAGTCCTCGATTGCATTCTGAAATTGGAACCAAATGTCTCTTTTTTTCTCTCTTGAAATTACAGTTTGATGTTGCTCCTTTCAAACTAACATATTTAGGGACCTACCGGTCTTAAGAAAGGAAAATTGATTGCCTTTGTTAGACTTTGGTTCAATCAGTATGCAACTGAATCTATTAACAGTTTGCACACATCTTTGTTTGTTGAACTGATTCACCCTCAACTGAGATTTGATGCTTAACTTCCATTTTTTATGGATTTTGCATTTGCTTTAAACTATCCCAAGGTAAATCAAGGTGAGGTGACAGTAGGTTTCAGTTTACTGTCTTCTTGAAATTCTGATGGGGATGATGAGTTTAAATTTAATCTCAGCTTTGCAATTGTTTGTGCCTAGCCTAAGTGCCATTTTGTACAACTTTAGTTTGCCTAGGCTGAATACATGTCATGATTTCATTTTCTTCAATTTGTTCGAACTGCAGATTGGTAGGAAGGATACTTTGCTTGGCATTTAGTGTGCTTTATGCAGAATTTGACATTAATTAGGAGTCTAACTGTAGAGTCATCTAGTTAGAACATCCAGTCATGTATATTTGTTTTAAACATTGATGCAAGATGAAAATTGGGCAGGGCTTCGCCTCTCTAAACCGATCCACACCGGGATCGAATGTAGTGGCGAAAGAATATCCTTTCGAGCCAACTACGAGAGTATATGCTCTCAACCTATGACGTGATGGTCTCTAGGCGAAAGAAAATACTTTCAAGCCTATGACGAGCCCAAACACTAGGTGAGAGCATGTGAACCCAAGCCCGGGTCAGTCTTCTCTATTGTCATGTTTACTTGTACCTGCAAGAAATGAGAAAAACTAAAAGAGTTGGCCATAGGGTCTACCTACTGCACAAAACCTTCACCAAAGTGAATACAGAAACTGATTTCTTTCTCTCTTTGTTAAATCAACCTTTTTCTCTCTTGCTTTTTTACTCTCTCAGCACTTGCCCTGTAACCACCCCCGTAGGCCTTTCAAGACCTCTATTTATAGGGTCTAAATAGGAGCAGTTACTTCTTGCAGTTATCTAGCAATTGAACCCCACCTTTTTATTTCTTTCTCTATTTTTTCCTTGATGAAAAGGCTGAGAAATCCCCACGTTCAATAGGAGTAAGGGTGGTTACAACTCACCCATAACCTCCATATTTAACCGTTTCTTTCTTTCTCTACCAAACTGATCGATGGACCCCACAAGAACCCAGGTACCTAATTTGACACAAACAACCATCCTCGACCCGAATTGGAAGGCGACTATGCTCGATGAATACAGGGCCCTTACATGGAATGGTACCTGGGTTCTTGTTCCTCGCCCCCCTGAGGCGAACATCATTCGTTGCATGTGGCTCTTCCGCCACAAGTTCCGCTCTCATGGGTCGTTGGAACGTTACAAAGCTCGTCTTGTGGTTAATGGTCGGGCTCAGCATCCAGATATTGATTGTGATGAGACATTCAGCCCTGTGGTCAAGCCTGCCACTATCCGAGTGGTCCTGAGCTTAGCGTTATCCCGACATTGGGCTATCCATCAGTTGGATGTCAAGAATGCCTTCCTGCATGGCCATCTCAATGAGACGATTTACATGTTTCAGCCGCCAGGGTTCGTTGATGCTGATCATCCCCAACATGTTTGCCTCCTGAATCGCTCTCTCTATGGTCTCAAACAGGCTCCGCGAGCATGGTTCTAGTGTTTTGTCTCTCATCTGCTGCGCTTGGGTTTCGTTGGCAGCCGATCAGATTCGTCTCTCTTTATATATCGTAGAGGCACTGACATGGCTTTCCTGTTACTCTATGTCGACGACATCATTCTCACCGCCTCCTCTGATGCTCTTTGGACGTCCATCATTGCCCAGTTGAGTGTCGAGTTTGCCATGTCGGATCTTGGCCCGTTGACTTAATTCTTGGGCGCCGTTGTGCAGCGTCATGCATCAGGGTTGTTTCTCTCTCAGAGTAAGTATGTTGCCGAAATTGTTGCTCGGGCCAAGATGAGCAACTGAAAGCCAATCGTCACCCCTGTTAATACCTCCAACAAGCTCAATGCTCACTCTGGTCCTCTGTTTGATGATCCGACATTGTACCGGAGCCTTGCCGGGGCATTGCAATATCTTACGTTTACTCGGCCAGACATCAGTTATGTCGTCTAGTAGATCTGTTTGTTTATGCATGCGCCCAGGGAGCCGCACTTTCAGGCATTGAAGCGGATCATTCGGTACATCAGTGGTACCCTCAATTTGGGCACCACAATCTCCCCTTCTGCTCGGCATAACCTTGTCGCCTACACTGATGCGGATTGGGGTGGTTGTTCTGACACGCGTCGCTCCACGTCTAGCTACTGTGTCCTCCTCAACGATACTCTTGTGTCGTGGTCGGCGAAGCGTCAGTCGGTGGTTTCTCACTCTAGCATCAAGGCTGAGTATCGGGGTGTCGCCAACGTTGTGTCCGAGTGGTCTTGGCTGCGCAATCTCCTACTTGAGGTTCACTGCCCTCTTCAGAAGGCCACCCTGGTATACACCGACAACATCTCTGCCGTCTATCTGGCCAGTAACCCAGTCCAGCATTAACGCACGAAGCACATTGAGCTCCATCTCCACTTCGTTCGGGACAAGGTTGCTCTTGGACATGTTCGTGTTCTTCATGTCCCGTCCTCCTATCAGTACGCTGATATTTTCACCAAGGGTTTACCTCGTCAGGTGTTCCTTGATTTTCGGTCCAGTCTCACAGTACGGGACCCTCCACTTTCGACTGCGGGGGTTTGATAGATTACATATTGTATAGTGGGTCAAGAGCCCAATCTCAACGATACTCTTGTGTCCGGGGACGCGCGTGTTGTATACTCCGTTTTCACTTTAAACAAAATTTTCATTTTAAGCCCCATTTTCATTACAGCCACACCTTATATATATATATAAACCGTCCAATTCCAATATTCTACATTTTGTATCTCCATTTCTTATCCACCCGCGGCATTCAGAATCTGAGCTCTCTTTCCATCTACAAATGCCCCAAGCTCACATCCTTTGTGGAAAACAGGCTGCCTCCATTGCTTTTTGAAGCTTCTCATAAACGAATGCCCTCTGTTAAAAGAAAACTATTGTGAAACCGAAGAAAGAAGGAAAACACTGTCGTGTATACCTTTCATTGAAATGGACACTGGGAATATATTTGATGTGTGATGTAATATCATTGGGCTTCTTGAATCTTGGTGCAGTGCTTGAAAGTTGAAGCTAATAAGACTAAATCAGTTAGGTAAGCAGTTGCTATATTCCTATAAAAAAAAATTCTGGATTTTGTAGATCTTTAATTGATGTGAATCCGGGATTGATCCATGTGTGGGAGGGGATTTCGCATCATTACAGTACATGTTAACATGGATCTGAAGAACAACTCACATACTTTAGCTGTTGAAGCGATTCATCGTGCGCAATTGGTTGATCTCCGTAAGGATGCTTTTGTACATTTGATGTTTTAATAGAAATTTTGAATTTTAGATTGCCGAGTTACTGATTTCTGATCAGACGGATTGCTGAATTTTATGTTCTTCGCTAATTCCTCCGTTCCAAAATAGATGGGCTTTTACTTTTTTAGCACGCTTGTTAAAGAGCGGAAAACTCTATAAAATATTACTTTTTTAATTCAAAATTTTATACTATTTGATACTTATTACTAATAAGTACCTAATTATATAAAATTAATTAATAAGTACCTAATTATATAAAAAAAATTAATTAAAAAATAATATTTCATGGAGTTTTTCGCTTCTTAAAAAACGTGCTGAAAAATAAAAGACCATCTATTTTGGAACGGAGGGAGTATTGAGTTTCCTTGCTGTCATGAGAATTGAGTATTTATATTCATGGAGGAAATTCAACAGCTGAAAGCTCCCAAATTTTCATTTTCCCAAGATCAACCAAGGAACTTCATTCTCTAAAATGAGAAAGTAGCATAAAAATAATCATTTGTAACATTCTCCAAAACTAGAGGATTGTATTGTACAAATATTTGAATTGAGGGTCCGATATCTTGATATCGGTATCGATATGCGGTGGTACCTCCCTCAAAATTAGTATTTCGTCCCAAATATGATATCTAAATATCAAGCGATATCGATATTTGACGATACCAAACATAAATACGGGATATCAAATCCTGGATATCTGTGAGAGCTGATATCTAGATATCACGACCTTGAAATATTGTTGGAATTAAAACAAAAATAATTAAAAAAAATATAGTCTTATCGGATAGGTTTCTACTTCCTAGCAGTTTCGGCTTTCAATCTCGTCCTTCCCTCCCTCGTCCAAAACTTGTTGCCAAAAAACTCAAGCTTGACCAAAAACATCGCCATGGAAATGATAGCAATTTCTGTCCCTTCTTCCTTCATCCCCAACACAGGTTGTTCCCTTTTCGGCTTCAAGTGCAACCTTTCTCACAGGTATGGCTTATCAGGTATTCACTCTTTTTCTCTTTCCCTACCTTACCTACACTTTTGATTTCATTTGACTAATTCAGCAACCGGACTTCCTCTGTCAACTCAGGATCTTTGATATTTCCCTATTTTTGGAGATTTTACTTATCTTGAATTTATTCTTTAATTTACTTCCTTTTTTTACGGGGATTTAATATATGGAGACGTGGAGGCGACATAATTTACTTTTTCTTTTGTACAACTCTCCAGTGTTGGTTACGGAGGCGGATCAATGGCAGCGCAGATGAGGAACGCCGTCTCTCCTCTCCTTCAAATTCGAAGTCGTTTCGTCCCTCAACGCCGAGGAAATCTCGGCTTCTTCTTCAGGTAAATTTTATATTTTCAGATTGCGATATGAATTTCTCATCCGTAGCTTTTTACTGTTAATTTCGAGAATCAGTGTGAGAAATTTCAAATCGCAGTTTGAAGGCTGGTGTAGGAGATAGCTTTCCTTCTGACGGCGTTCCGAAATCAGTGCCAGTGGGTTTGGCGCACGAACTCCTCCAGTCCGGCCACCGCTATTTGGATGTCAGGTAGTTCAATCCCCTTTTTCATTCTTATTCAATAAATAATGTGAGTACATGTCTAGGTCAGTTCATGCTTGAATTTGCAAATCAAGGAATGATCCGTGTTTTACTTCCATTTGTGATGCTAGAAATTCACAACCTCATTGTAACTGTGCAAAAATGTGATATGAATTTCTTTCCTGTTACTTATACAATGGGATTTTTGTTTGTTTCGCATGACAATGAAGGACGGCAGAGGAGTTCAGCGCTGGTCATGTTCCTGGTGCTACTAACATTCCTTACATGTTCAAAGTTGGTTCAGGTTTGGACTGAGTATCTAGCCTTTCTTTTTCTGTTTTTTGCTCTTTTGTTTTTAAAATAAGTTATAGAGTAGTCATAAGTTCGCTCCTGGAAGTTGGTTGTTGTTGATTAAAGCATATATGGTTGGCTCCCTACACCATGACGTGTTCACTCAAGCATATATATAATATGCTTTAGAACGATCATTACTTAATCCTGACAGATGAATTCGAGCATTTTGACGAGTTCAAAGTATCCTGCATTTGTGCAGCTCGTCCACCACTTTGAACTACTATATCATATGCACTCATAGTCTAAAGAAGCGTGCCTGTAGATAGTATATAATGTTTTAGGTTTCTGATTTCCCCAAATCCTTTCAGCAACTACATTGAGCTATTTGTAAGGGTTCATTGATTTATGGTGTAGGAATGACAAAAAACACGAAATTTCTGGAGGATATCTCTGCACATTTTGGAAAAGATGATCAGATAGTTGTGGTAAGTTTAGATGCTCGAATCTTCTGCTGCATATCCGATTTCCCATAATTGAACATATTCTCTTATTGTTTAGTCACTTAAGTGTGTAGTTTGATGTTATTTTTCGCGATTTATAGGGTTGCTTGAGTGGAAAGAGGTCTTTTATGGCAGCCTGTGATCTTCAAGCTGCTGTAAGTTTATCCACTACTCATTCTGTCTAGTCATGTCTTCTTCTGTTTCGTGATTATCTGAATACTATCCTTGTGTCACTGCAGTGAGAGAGTGAAAATAGCAATCCTACTAATACAATCTAGCCTCTAGGGATCTTTTACCTTTTCCATTAAATCTTCTTTGTCGTAATGTCGTGACTTCAACTCTCTTCTGTAAGATTTGAGATTGTTGGGATCATCCTTAGCAAAATCGACCCTTCTAATTGAAATCCTTATTCTCTATGATTATCTTTTCCATTTTTATCGTCTCCTGGATGTTGGACTGTTTGTGATATCTCTCCAAAAGCCAGCATGTTGAACCATTCAAAACCTCATCAGGTCGTTCAACTCCATTTTGAAAAGGTGACTCATGCACCTCAATTTGACACACCATCTACTCTTGTCATTTCCCTCTCAGACTATCCCAGTTATTCTCCTTCCACCAACAATTATTCCATTTCTGAGTTCCACCTCTCTTGAACCAAGTGAATGCTTTGGGTGATGTTAAAAGTTAAATGTAGAGTGAGGTGCCTTGTATGATTTGCATTTGTTGCTAGGTGGTTTTTCGTCAATCACAGTAGTTTTATTACAATATTACCATTTCCCATTTCCTAAATTTGTTTCCTGCATCATTTTTTCTCAATTTGTATTTTATACCAATGATATTGAGTAATAAAATACTTCTACGTGTTAAAATGTTAAAAACCTGGTGGATTAGATCTCACCAAACTTCGACATGAGACCTGTCCCAACTTCTGCTCCTTGCAACGGCAGTTATTGTTCCTTCTTCACGAGAGCTTGGCTTGGACAATGTTCTCTTTCAAGCCAAACCAACCAAGCTCTCTAAAACTGTTTCACCTGAGGATGCTCTAGCCATGCCTGTCTCTACTCCAATGCCCAAACGTGCAATGCTCCCCTTGGGGTTGCTCTACTTTCGTGTAAACCCGATCACATCGAACGTGCTGCACATGTTTGATTGTGATTAGCATGTTCAACTGTGGTCTTTGTAAACCTCTTCAGGTTTGAATTTACACAAAATAGGATCAACAGAGGGAAGAGCATACAACAAAATAATTCATTTGGTTGCCATTGTTGGGTACAAGCGTGACCATTAGAGTAGACACAAGCATACGAGGGCGTCCAATGATGCATTAGTCTTTGAGAGCTTGGTTTGTTTTATGTGGAAAAGAACATAGTCCAAGCCGAGTTCTTGGAAACATAATTCATGTGACTTGTGTGGTTAATTGAGACAGTCCAGAAGGTGGAGCTTGGTGAGATACTGAGATTCGACACTGTAGGGCATTTGACATCTGACGTGTACACATTTTTTTTTATTCCCGTCCAAGACTGTTGGTACAAATTAGAAAAATGGAAGTAGTTGATATATTTAGGAATTGCAGATTCTTAGTAAAACTACCACATTTGTGTGGATATCGATCTACATACGAAGGCAGTCAATGGGAAAAACTTGATAGTTTGGGAGATGTGAGATGAGAGTAGATGGTGTGTCAAAATTTGATGTATGGCTCACGAGTCTCTTTTAAAGGCCAGCTCAAGAGCTGTTTCGGAGATATTTCAGCGTATAAGAGGACCACTCAAACAACTTTATGTCCTGTAAGGCTTGTGGTCTGATAAAGTGACTCTATATTTGGGATTAAATTACTTCTAACTTAAACCGATTCTCCTGGTTGGTGATTAGGGAGAAGATCACCTATTCAGTGATTATGTCAAGCCTTTGTTTAGGATGAAATGGTAAGCTAGCGCATTACTGATAATGTGGTCAGTTACTGAAGCAAAGCAAGCATAAGTTATGTATTAACGAACACACTTTACCTTATAAAATCTGCAGTAAAGAACCAGTTAGAATGCCCAAAGTAGTTGGTGGTGATCAGGCCTTCGGGTCTGGGAGGAGTAACGTCTTTTTCCCAAGAAAAGAAACAACTCTAGCCATTAGTAGTTATTCATTCACTAACTCGTTGAGATGCCTATAAAATCCGAAGACACCTTACTAATACAAACATTATGGTGGTATCCCTAGGTTACTATCCCTAGGGCCTTAGATCATCCACAATGGTTGTGTGCAAATGTGTATTTGTTAGATATTTTTATACAACATTGATTGTTTTGGGTGTGTGCAAATGTACAAATTTGAGTATATAATGTGCAAATTTGAGCACACCACCTTCCCTATGTGCAAAATCTTTTACAAAAGCCAATACAATTTCATTGGTTGATTTTTTTATGATTTTATTTCCCTTTTTGTTTTTAAATGAATTGTATTTGAATGATATATAAAAAATGCAAATGTCACCAATGGAGCAAATTGTTAAAAAGTTATGTGTATTTTTACACATCTTGTGCAAATGTATACATTTTACCCAAAACCATTGTGGATGGTCTTAGAGGCATAGTTGCACTATAAAAAATTCACCACATTGAAATCAGGCTCCTATGATAAGCCCTTTATTTAGTTGTAATATCATCTACAATGCCTTTCATTATATGGGTTTTTAGCCGATCTGAACCCTTCGTCTTCTCCATGAAGTTACAAATTTAAGGATCAGATTTTGTCTCAGTTCACATAACATTAGCTTCATAATATCTTTTTCCAGTGAACCAAACACATTCATTTCATTTGGAGAATACCTGATTATAGTAAACCAACAATGACCTGAATTTGAATGGTTCGAGAAGTAACGCCAGTTTCTTCAACTGTAATGCATGTGCAGGGGTACACAAATATCACTGACATCGCTGGAGGCTATGCTGCGTGGGCACAAAATGGTCTTCCGATAGAGTCGTGATTTCTTTCATTGGAGACAACATAATTGTAAGATTTCTATTCGATTTCGATGATGAAATCAACTAAAACATGATCTAGATTTCATGCAATTTAAACCCTAATTCTACACTGAAGACTAACCTTGATCACTTAGCGTCTTCGTAGCGGAATCAGTGAACTGTTGATCAATATCTCGACCCTTAGCCCTCTCTTTTATTGTCTCTAATGAATGAGACTCGCTTTCTGCTTTCTCTCCTTTGCCAGAGGAAATGTACAAGGAAGAAGCATAAGTGTTCAATTAACCATACTCCCATTTCTTTTCCCCTTTTTAAGTATATTTCCTCTTTTAATTAATTTTGTGAGATAAGACCTACATTAATATATTATAGGAGAGGGAGTACATAATTACCCTTGGATTTAACTCTTTAATCGAGAGTGGTCTTCACAGTTTTGACTTTTATATTAAATCGAACAACATATATATCAATAATGCACATACACTCTATATGGTTGGTAAATGCCTTGGGCGGTAAACCTTTAGTCAACCGTTCAATCATAATGAGATCCATCCTAATATGCTCAAAAGACACTATACGTTTATGAACTTTCTTCTTCACCGACAAGAACGTAGACTTCATGTGCTTCGCACCTCTAGAGCACTTGTCGTTCTCTAAGAAGAAGATGACTCTAGTGTTATCATAATAAATTCTCAACGACATTGCTATGCCGTTGGCAATCCCAACCGATGAGATAAAGTTCTGCATCCATAATGCATGAATTATGGCCTCAAAGCATCCTCTATAGTGGAAGTAACAATTATAGATTGATTTCTATTCTTCCATGATATTGCCCCACTAGCTAGTAGGAACAAGTAGTGAAACATCGATTTTCTACTATCAACGCATTCAGTAAAATCTCAATCTTAATATTTAATGACCTCAAGATGATCGAATCTCCTATAAGTAAGCATGTGCTCCTCGATGCCTTTTAAGTACCTAAGAACCTTCTTAACAGCTTTTCAGGGTCCGTTGTATGCAGACATTGTGGGGAATATTGCAATCGGTTAAATATTATAAATCAATAATTTCAATATCCAAGAATAAAATTAGCTAAGATTTGACGAAAGTTCAATGTAGGTAGATGATTAAAATAGCTCACAAATTGACATACAACATATCAATTGAAATATTATTTTAGTATGAAAAATAGAAAAAAAATATGTTTAAAATAGGAAGCAGATATTTTAAAATTTCAGGAATAAAATTGACGAATAAGAAAGTATCATTTGAATAAAAAAATCAAGTTTAATTGTGGGTGTGACACGTCAGGAAAATGCTAGCAAAATTAGTATTATTAAGGGAAAATTAATTAAAATATCCCCACCTTTGAGGGTATAGTAAAAATAGGAAGAATAGCAAAAAAATACCTAAAATTCCTAGGACATTTGCAAATATACCTTGTTCTTTACTTTATTGCAAAAATGCCTAAATTATTTACAAAAATGCCTAATAAAATTGCAAATGTGCCCAAAAGAAAAAAAATATGTGAAATAAATAAAAAACAAAAAAAACCCGGATTTTCCTATTTAATAAAAAAAAAGAAAAAAAAACGAAAAAAAAAAAGAAAAACAAAAAGAAATAAAAACAAAAAGCAACAAGAAAAAGAAAAAAATACTGTAAAATGGGAAAAGATATAAAAAAAATCATGTTTCTTCTCCCCGAATGATTGAATGACGAGCGATTAAGGTCCCTGTTCTTTCTCCCTGAACGAGCCTCCTCCGTACCGCCGCCGAAGCGAGCAAGAACACCGGCGAGAAGATCGGAATTGTCGCCATCGGTCATCATCAGGTCGAGTGTTGTCCCTCGAAGCCCTCTGTTGTCGAATGCGAGAAACCCTAGGTATGTTACTGATTCCTCCATCCTCTTGTTTATGTCCGATTTCTGCCAAAACAAACCAAATCTATCCATTTAGATGAATCCAAACTTCCCTTACCCATCATGTATTTAAGGGACTCCGGAATACTTGGTTTCAGATTATCAATGTGTATACGATTTTCTGCACATAAGGTGTTTGTTAAAATATCTAAGTGAAATTATCAATTGTTGCTTCATTCGTGTTTGGAATTCGGGTTCATTTTCAAAGCTCAGTAAACGGGATGCATTCGATTCATTTGCTAGAGAAAGCTTCCACAAGCAAAGGGAAGAGTTTAGCCAGCATGATCTTGAAACTTGTCGAGTTTCCCTTCTCAAGCTCTGCACCGGTCCTCTTGCTCTCAAATGAACCAACTGGAGCACCTTCCATGTAATCTTTACAAGCTGATAGAATGTACCCGGATCTTCTCCTAAAGTGCTCCTCAACTAGTCCTTCAAAGTTCTGCAACAAGTGATGAAACCCACTAAGCTATGTATATAGTGCAAGTATGCAAGAAGGATGAAACTAATTAGGCTCTTACCTTTGCTGGCTTCCGCAGATGGTAAAGCATTGATTTGCAGGTGACAAGAAAAGCATTTTCATTGTAGTTGAATGAGTTCTTCTCTCCCTCAAAACTGACTTTGGGATTGTTTGTGGCTATCGAGTGTAAATTATTTGTATGCTGTCTGAATTTGAAGTTTTGAGGAATCCAGTATCTAGCTAGTGTCTGGAATGAAGATTAATGTACTCTAAGCATTCTACCTTTGACTGGATGAGTATCAGATTTGGGTGTTGTGAACATTTTGCATGAAAGTTCATTTAGCTTTTGTAAGTTGGGCACTTGGGCCCTAGATTTTGTAAGCATCTTTCATTTTGTAGGCATCTTTTATTTGTTAATATTTGTTGTTTACTTGATTTCCATTTGTCTCTGGTTGTTTACTTTCTAAATATATGTTGCTTACTGAGCATCATGAAAGGCCTGATGACTCACATTTTTTGTTCATAGGAGGTTCGCAGGCATGGCCATTACAAGAGGTGGGAAGGATTCTACCCCTTGTCGATCGAATGAGATGAAAGCCATTGATGGGGATGAAGCAGAACGACAGAAGAGGAAGCAGAAAGCACCTGTCAACGACAAAGTCAAAGGGAAAGTCATCAAAAAAGATGTAAGTGCAATTGTTCGGTCATTCTGTCTTTGATTGTGGTTGAGTGGATTGTATGAAGTTGTTAGCTATTAGTCTATCTTTTATCTCAAATTACTTGCAAACTATGTTGCATTAAACTTATTTAAGAAAAATACCCTACTATAACCGTCATCGAATTCAATTTATTTAATATTTATATTCAATTTATTGATATATCTATTAGTTATATTTAGACCTTTAAAACAATATATTATTTTTGTTACCGAGTCCTTGACGTATCGTATCCTATCATTTTTAAAATACCGTTTTCCCGTGTCCGTATCGTGTCCTGTCCCCGTGTCCGTGTCCGTGCAACATAGCTTGCAAATATTGATTTATTCGAAGATACAATATAAGTTTTACAGCGGGGACTCGGTTTATGGATTAATAAATCTAAATGCAAGAAAGACAACTATTTTTGATATTGAAGAACGTCTCACCCCCGGAGATTGGGAAAGAATTATAAATGGACCGTTTGGGAAGATCGTAAAGATGATGAAAGAGGTATTATACTCATCCCAGCTTATACATGGTGTATTGATGAAGCAACTTCAAACAAATAAGTTGTGGGAGACGTGGTATAATGTTGGTGGAAGGGAAACAAGATTTTCAATGAAGGAATACTGTTTGGTTACTGGTCTATGATGCGATCTCCAACCGAATTTCGGTATCAAAGGCACTAACGGTGCGATGAAGAAGTTTTTTGGTGACCTGGGTGGTGAGAAGATGACATTGCAAGCTCTTTTGGAGAGGTTAAAATCGGTGCGGGATGACAACAACTACAAATTTAAGTTGGCATTGCTATTCCTAGTGGAGGGTATACTTCTCAGGGGTGATAAGAAGAGAAAGGTCAATCCTGTGCATGTGAAGCTTCTGCAAAATATGAATAGGTTTTATGCATATCCATGGAGAAGGAAGGGCTACTTGGAATTGCATAGAAGTTTGACGAAGGCTTTGAGCAGAAGATTAGAGACATCTAAAAAAACAAAACCTCAGGGTAGGATTCCATACTCCATTCAAGGGTTCCCTCTTGCTTTTCAGGTAATTTCTTACTAGCCACTAGTTATTTGTTTGATTCTTATGGAAGTGTTGCCTTTTTAGTTATCGAATGTTAATTTGTTATGCTGAGTATTTTTGAATGTTATTGTAGATTTGGATATATGAAGCTGTGCCTGGGATTGCGAAACTTTATGCGAGGAAGTTGAATGAAGATGCAATTCCTCGTGGTATACGATGGTCTTCCGAGGAGGAGCCTCACCACGAGCAACTAGAGAAAGAGTTGGCCAACAAAGAACGACAAGTCCACGCAATTTTTGTTGCCGAAGAAGACGAGAAATATATGGTGTCAAAGTGTTACTTTTCAGACGAAGAGAGTGATGAACACTTTGACAACATAGTCAAGAGCACAGAGACAAGTGCCGGTACAAGGAGGACAAAGCGGAGGCAAGTAGAGGTTGATGTTGGAACGAATGACAAGGAGAGCAATATAGATTCACTAAACTCAAGAAATGTAATGGGTGCTATCATAGGGTTAGCACATACTATCAGGCGGATTGAGAAGTCATTGGTTGAAAGACTTGAAAGGATAGAAGCGAGGTTAGATAAGATAATTATACCTCAAAGGAACACATCCCCACACATGTCTCCGATGACCAAAGTTGGTTTGTTGATCGATGACCGTGGTGATCACAATAACGAGGTATGGACTACCCTATAATAGAATGTTGTTTACTTTGTGGATAAATTTTATTTCTTTACCTTATGTTAATTGGATTATGCTTATTGTAATGTTAGGAGAAGTCTACACATTCCAGATCGGATCATGAGTTCAGTGATGAAGTGAAAGTCTTTGGTGGGAATGCAGACGGTGAGCTCTCATGCACTAACTTATCTAAGGACACTATTATTGAGGGTGAAAAGGTAAGTGAACCTGAGGAGGTACATGAAGTTCCTCATAAGAGAGAGGAACCACTCGGGAAGAAGCCAATCACTCGGTCGACGAAGGTGCTCGATAACCCGAAAAGGATCCTTCCAGTTCGCAAAAAAGAGAAGCCGAAACAGATGCTCTCCCCTTATACAGACTCGAAATGCATCGAGTTGGAGAAGGTGCAGAAGCCGATGAAAACTTACAAGATAAGAGGGAGGGCTGCAAAAGTAGTTAAGGGTGCTGGAGACCACCTTCTATCAGCAGAGCTGAGTGCTTGGGTTGTTTCACCGGGGTAAGTTCATTTGTGAGTTAGTGTTTGGGAAACATAATTTACACATTGTCTCTAATATTTTTATAATTTTACAACGAGGACTATCGTGATGGCCCAGATGGAGCTAGTTATCTACTTTCTTCGGGAGATCATAATCAAAGATGAGACCGAGATTATTTTAGATGGATTTTGGGTAAACCGAATTCAAGCTTTGTGGAAAGACTGCAAGGCTAGCAAAAGCTCAGACAGTACGCATCAGATTCTGTTCAAGTACGTCGAAGGGCCATTGCCGCAGGTGCATGGGAAGAGTTGGGAAGCTGGATAACATCTCTATGTTCCATTCAACTTGGAGAACAGACACCGGGTTGCACTGCAGATCAGTTTGAAAGATTGGTCGGTCTATCTGTATGATTCAGACCCCGGGTTGTACAAAGATAGTGTTTTACTGAACTTGTTAGAATCGGTAACAAATGGACTTCCCCTAGTGTTGAAACGAGCTGAGACATTGTCCAACCAATTTGGAAAATAGGGTGAAGAGCCATTCAGGGTAACTCGCGTCCCCGGTTTGAAATCTAATAAGCGAGGGTAAGAGCTTCAATTTCAGTACTTATATATGTTAATATCCCTTTTGTGTATGCATAACGTTGTGTAGTATGTATTTGGCAGAGATAAACACATGACAGGATAAAAAAAACAAAATTTGATAGGATGTTAGTCAAATACTGACAGGAAATTTTTTAAGCATGTCAGGATACATAAACCGTCTATTATGCTTGTATGTCCCGAGTCGTGGAACGTGACTTGTGCTACATAGAGTGATTCAATTGATATGCTTGATCCAGGAACCGTCTCTTTGTATCGGCCTAATTTTTCATGTTCGCTTGTACGAAGAGACGGTTCAATTGATGTCCCTGGCGAATCGCCAGGGACATCATTCAACATCAGTTTTGCAACAACAATCCGGCAGGAAAAATAAAATACTTTGATAGGATAGTTTTAACCACATGACAAGATGAAAAAAAAAACAAATTTTGACAGGATGTTACTTAAATACTGACATGAAATATATTTAAACATGCCAGGATACATACATCTTGAGTCGTGAAGGGAGTCCCACGATAGTTTTTTGAGCACTTGACAGGATATCACCTATAACATGACGGGAAAAAAGAATTTACATCGACATGGTATTTTTATCCACATGATAGGATGACAAAACAATTTCTGACAGGATGGTACTTACATGACGACAGGATATTTGTTTCACATGTCATGATATATTATTGACCCAAATTTACATCGACATGATATTTGTTTCGCAACCAAGATTTCTTATTATAGACCCAAATTTTCACATTCGCCAGGGACATCATTCACCATCGCTTTTGCAACAACAATCCGACAGGAAAAGTAAAATACTTTGACAGGATAATCATCAAAAGAAGTGTTTTTGCAATTGATATAAATGCGACAAAGGCAATGAATGTGAAGTAATATCCAAACAAATTAAAATGCATAAGTGACAAATAACAAAGCCAATGAATCCATAACTAAAAAGTTTGCATCTTAACTGAAAAGCCAATGAAGGGAGGTTATGTGATCATGGAAAAGACGTTGTACACCTTGTTTGATAATGTCCTCGCTTTCCACACCAGCCACACTTTCGAGACTTCGACCAGTTCTTCTCCCAATGTGATCAAAACCTATTCGTCTTCGGTCTTCCAACTTGCCTTCTAACTTGTGGTGGGTGACAGATGATAGTGGCAACCGTGGCAGGAATTTCCTAGCGTTCCATAGGAGGAACAAGATACAGTGTTTCCTTGTACACTTCTTGAAATTGGTCAATCTTCAACATTGGATCAACCGAATCAGCAACGTCCACCCCCTATCTTTTGTTGTAGCTATGGCATGAGCGCAAGGAATATTATCAACATAGAATACTCTACAATCGCATGTTCTCGCATGAAGATTGACCTCAAACCTCAATGTAATATCAATTACTTCCGCCTCAAATTGACTCAGCCTCCGTACGCTCATTTTGACAGAACTCGTGTATCTAGCATCAAGTATTTTCTTCACTTCCTCTGCAACCACTTCATTCCACTTTGCAAACTTCTCCCTCCTATCACAAAACCAGTTGCACATAGTCTCCAATATTACATCAAAAATTGCAACAATTGGCAAGCCACGTTCCTCTCTAAACCTAGAATTCATCGTTTCTGCATTGTTGGTGGTCATTATATCATACCTATTGTAGGTGAAGTGTGCTCTTAACCACTTTTCACCCTGCCTCTTCGACGTATTTGCCAACTTCTGGTGACTCCTTGCATAGTTGTTGATACAAATGATTGAACTCTTGCTTGGTGTATGCCTTCGTGACCTTATTCCAGAGATCTAACAAGTCTCCTCTACGACATCTGCCCTTGAAATTTTGATAGATAGGGAAGATGCAATATCCATGCTTTGCAAACACATAATTTTTTTTCAAACCATTACCTATGCTTGCATGACGGTCACTAACAAACACAACTTCCGGTTCATCAGCAACAACAACCTTTAACTCTTTGAAGAAAAAGGACCAAGAAGCATCATTCTCTCTATCCGCCACACCATATGCAAGAGGGTAAATATGCTTGTTTCCATCTTTCGTCGTTGCTAGAAATAGAACACCTCTATACTTGTCACTCAAGTGAGCAGTGTCCACTGATATCACCTACAATAAGCACATACATTAACAACAATTCCAGTGACTTGACTTATCGTAAACTTTATGTTATCCCCTCATGGCTCCATTTTGTTATGTATCCTGACATGTTTATACAAATTTCCTGTCTGTATCTAAGAAACATCCTGTCATTATAAATTTTTCCATCCTGTCATGTTGATAATAATATCTTGTCACTTCAGTTTATAATGCTAACAATAGTGCATCCTATCATACCTAGTGTGCTATCCCTACGTGAGTTATGATCCAACAAAGAGGTCTAAGAGTATAACATACCTTTCTCAAACGGGGCATTGCTCGAATCCATGCACCTAAGCTCCAAAAAGCATACTTGAATCGATCATTGGCATCTCTAACAACCGCGGTATGCGAGCGTGGATTCGACTTCTCAAGCATATACATTCATGAATACATGCGGGTGTAAATTTCTTCCGCTGAACCTCTAACAATGTCTTGGGCTTTCAACCGTGCTCGATTTGCCTTATGGTAGCTTGTAGTTACTCCCATTTCTTTCATCTCTCTCATTATTTCCTTCGCAATGATGCCTTTTCCACAATTGGAAAACCTAGTTCACAAAAGAAAGAGGATTTAAAACAATCAACGCATACGCAATTGCTAACATTCATTCATAATATGTATGTAATAAGATATTATTGCTTACATTGGAATCATTTTTTCTGCAATCATGCTCGAAGATGCATTCTTGTTATGGTTTTGCCTTGATTTCAAGCCACAACTATGCACTCCAATAAACTTGCGCACAAGAAACATATTAGTATTGCGGTATATTGAACCACGACACATGAATATGCATGACTTCTCCTTACACCCCACTACATATATAAGTGCTTTTGTCGGACTTTCTCACACCCAACTCAAAACAATCCCGCATTGCCATCGCAACTAACGCATCTTATAACTCCTTCTTTGTGTTGAAGTAATCCCCAACTTTGATGTTGTGAGGCTTGTGATCCCTAACATTCTCTTCTTTTGCCTCAAACTTAGCCCATTCGTCACTCCTCCCTTCATTGCGACGATAAACCTCATTGATCTCTTCCACTTGTTTCAAAATTTCATCACCATCATCCAATGATTCTTCATACCCCATATATTGTTCAATTTCTTTGTCAGTGCAAATCAATCTAGCCCCTTCTAGCTCATCCCATCCACCGCCTAGGTTTACATCTTCATGTTCACCGACATCATCTTCTTCTTCGCCACTAGTCAAATCGATGATAGCTTTTCCTTTATTTCTCTCTTTCACATTAGGCATGTCGTCTTCTTCGCTGCTTAGATACAAGACATGAGTAGGATTGTAACTCGCCTTTTTATTTTTCATCTTGTCAGCTAAACCAAATTTCCTGCCAGGCTTCTCTACGAATACCTCATCCTCCTCACTGAGGATGTCGTCAATAGTCCTGTCATCATCCCAATTTATCCTGTAAGCTTGCTTCACACTCTCTTGAGTCTGTGTTTGTGTCAACGGCGGCGCACTTGACAACTCTCTAACCTCTTGATCACCATCTTTAATATCAACCAAATCCTCCACATCTTTCCCTCTACTTTTAACACTTGAGTACAACTCGATTGGTCATACTCCATCTTTTGATGATTTCATATTTAGAAACTTAAAAGCTTCAAAATCATCGTCATCATTAACATCAAAGGGAGGTAAATTTGGAGCATGTGGCGACACATATTTCACCTCTAACTCGTACCTTTTATCAACAAAGGCAATCTTCTCCGCAATTTTCACCACCAAAGCATCAAACTTTATATTTTGTGACACAACCAACGCTTTAGCCTTTCGATCACCGATGTAAACATACCTTTGTCCTTGCCTCTCCCACTCCCCATCGGTAATCAATGTAACTACATAGTTGCTTCGACCTGAAATTTCCAAACATGACATGATATGTTCAATCACAAAATTGAACCGAAATAAAAGGCAGATAGGATTTGAAGTAGGGTTGCACATAATTACACATGATTGATGCGATCACTTTGTTGAAGAGACAAGGAGAGGATGCACTGATGAGATGAATTTCGAAGGGGAGCAGGTCAATGGTAGAAACGCTTAGAACTCTCAGACAACGAGCGGACGTCAGTGGTAGAACGGTTGCAAATTCACACGTCGAATGCTTACAACTCTCTTTTTCTATGTTAAACGGTTGCAAATATCTTTAAAAGATTAGTTCCTTTTTTTTAGATTGGATGGTCAATTTGGAAGGAAATCATATCTTTCTTTTTCCAATTTTATATTTTCCGAATTTATTTTTTATTTTCCAGAAAATCTGTTTTTTTTTTTCCAATTTCCAGAAAATCCTATTAATCAGTTTTTTCCAATTTCCAGAAAATCCTATTAATCAGTTTTTTCTAATTTCCAGAAAATCCAGAAAATCCTATTATTTTTTAATTTCCGAATTTATGTTTTTTTTTTCCGAACATCCTTTTTTATTTCCGAAAATGTGGGTATTTTTTCAATTTGGAAAAAAAAATTTCTTTTTCAAATTTTTTTTTTTTTAAAAAAACCTCTGAATTTATGTTTATTTTTTAATTTCCAGAAAATCTGTTTTTTTCCCATTTCCAGAAAATCTTTTTAATTCTATAAAAAAAATTCCGAAAATCGTTTTTTTTTTTATTTCCGAAAATCTGGGTTTTTTTCTTCCAATTTCTCAAAATCTTTTTTGTTTTTATGAAATTCTGTTTTTTTAAATAAAATCCGAATTTATATTTTTTTTTCATTTTCCAAAAATATATGTTTTTTTATATCCGAAAATCATATTTCTTAATTTTTAATTTCAGAAAATACTAATTATATATATTTTTTAATTTAAAAAAATGTTTAAACCCACGATACTTTTATTGCAAGTAGGCCTAAATAGGCATCCCTTGTAATTTGGTAGAACTAGGCCTACTTTTGTAACCCTTTTTTCTGGGTAGAGTATATCCGCAAATTCGTCGTAAAAGTATATCCTCAACTTTCAAATGTAATAAAAAATTTCCGAGCTTTGAGGGTAGTGGTAATATATTACCACAAGTTTTTTTTACGAGTCAAAAATGCTGACAAGGCACCCTACGTGGATTTTTTTACAAGGGTTTTCTTAAATAGAGTCTTTAAGAAAAAAAAAATAAAGAGCTTGACCGGGTTCATACCCGACGCTTTTTCCTCCCTCATATCTTCTTTCGTGGTCGCCTCTTGAATTGGCTTCCAGGTCTTCCTTGTTGCTCATGGTTCTTCTTCAATGTTAGTCTTCCTCCCTCGTGGTCGACTATCTTGAGTTGTCTCTCTCACATCTTCTTCACATCTGATTCGTTGACAGACTTGGTTGGGTAAATTTTCCTTCGTTGTTGTTGTTGTTTTTTTTTTTTGTTTTGTTTTGTTTTTTTTAATAGGTAAATTTTCGGTTGGAGAAATGCTAACCGATAGCATCCCGACGGATGAGATCATTAAGATCAGTGATAAATGTCAAGGCCGCCCCATTAACAGAGCGGTCAAGGTGTGCGACCTTGTCAACCGTCCTGTTACCCTCACGGGACACATGCGAGAAAACCACGGTTTGGACTGTAGATAATTGACGTTTGATGTCTCCCATTAATAATTTTATTTCCCAAGGGCAAGATCTATTGAATTTCAGGTTGTCGATAATCGTTTTGGAATCCCCTTCAATAACAATTTTATTATGGTTAAGTTGTTTAGCCGCTTGAAGTCCAATTTGTAGAGCCATGGTTTCTGCTTGGATGGGAGAAAGTTTACCTAATTGTGTTGCACCTAGCTTAATTACTCTGCCATCATGATCTCTGATTACATATCCTGCTGAAGATATTCCTGATCCATTAGTAGCCCTATCAAAATTTAATTTTAGGAAACCCCCCTCCGGTTTTCGCCATTTTACATTTTTTCTACTAATGGTCTTTTTCTGTTTGTTTTGTTGTGTTATGGTGGGGTCAGGCACTATCTCGTCTTTTACACTTGCACGTTTCCATTGTTCTTTGATGTTGTATATGAACTGCTGAATTTCTCCTTGAGATGGCAATCCCTTTTCCTGGAAAGATATTTGGTTCATAAAGAACCATAGTGTCCACTATTTAACTGCTAGATCCCTTTTTCCTCCGTATTCAAATGTTTTCCAACTAGATTCATTATACTACTACCATTCCACCTGCTGTTTGTTCCCTGTCTGATTAAGGTTCCTAGCTTTTTATCCGTTAGGCCATTCTTTTTAACAAACTGGCATTCTATCAGTAGGTGTTGTTCATCCTCACAGAATGTTTCACATAGCCCACATTGGTTAGGTATTGGGGTTCCTCTCTTACTTAATCTGTCTTTGGTTGCTAGTCCATTCTGTGCCATTTTCCACAAGTAATTTTTTATTTTTGGTAAAGTATTCATCTTCCATATCCAACCATTCTGGTCTTCTGAGAAGTCTTCTATGTTTGTTATTAATTTGATTGCGCTTGATGTGGTAAACCAACCTTGTTTATCAGGCCACCAGTATAGCCTATCTGGCATGGGTTCAGTGGGTAGTGGAATATCCATTATAGTTTGGGCCATATTTATGTCCAGCACACCTAGTAGTTTGTTTTTATCCCATCGTCCATTCGAGAGAAATTCACTTACTGTTATGTTTTTGTCCAGCACCGCTGTTCCGCCATAATTGTTGCTTAGAGCAGTCTTGGTAACCCATCTGTCTGACCAAAACCGGACCGTTTCCCCGTTCCCTATCGACCATAATAATCCCGATTTAAATTTGTCTATTAAAGTAGTAGCTTTCTTCTATTGCTAGGACGCGTTTTTAACGTTTTCATAATGAAGAATGTCTGAATTCTTTAGATATTTGTGCTTTATTATTTGTACCCACATATTGTCCGGTTCTGCTAGTGTTTTCCACAATAGTTTCATCTGTAATGCTTCGTTCATCGATTCTGACTTTCTAATCCCTAATCCACCCTTGCATTTTGGTTTACATATTCTATCCCAGCTTATGAGTGGTTTATATTGAAGGTCCTTGTTCCAAAAGAAGGTTCGATTAACCTGGTCTAGTTGTTTGTGAATCGAAGTAGGGAGCATGAAGCTTTGCATAGCAAACAGAGGCTTCGCTGCTAGGTTTGCGTTAATCGGGATTGTTCGCCCTTGCTGCGAAATGGAGTTTGCTTTCCATTTTGTTAATTGGTTTTTTGTCTTAAGTACTATATCTTTAAAAGTTTGATTATTTACCTTCCCACTGATAATTGGATATCCAAGATATTTTTCCATGGCCCGCGTATGAGGGGCTTGGAGAGAGTTTTGCAGCAGTTGTATTCTGGTACCCGGTACGCCCTTCGTAGTTTGGAACGAAGATTTATGATAGTTGACTTTTTGGCCAGACAACTGACAATACTCGTCTACAATTTCTCTAACTTTTTGACTGGCTTCTAGGGAAGCTTTTGAGAAAATAATAATGTCGTCTGCAAACGCCAGAAAGGGTATGGAGGGTCCCCCTCTTCCAAATTTAAAGCCTATCTTACTCACCGTTTGTGTTGCCTCTTGCTGTAGTCTTCTTCCTAATACTTCCGCCCCGAGTATAAACAGAAACGGGGAAATAGGATCACCCTGTCTCACACCCCTTGTTGGTAGAAACACACCTGTCGGTGAGTTGTTTACTAGCACAAAAAAAGACGTTGTTGAAATACATTCTTTGATCCAGCTTATGAATGTCGGGTGGAATCCGAACCTTTTCATTACCTCCCATGAGAAATCCCAGTTTACCCTCTCATAAGCTTTTTCCATATCCAGTTTTATAGCCATCCATCCCTCAATTCCCGTGCGTGTCTTGAAAGAGTGGAAGATTTCGTGTGCTATAAGAATATTATCCTGAATAGCTCTATCCGCCACAAAAGCCTATTGGAGTGGGTTGATTAATTTACTAATTACCTTTTTTAGTCGTTCAGTCAAAATTTTTGAAATGACTTTGTATATAGTGGTGCATAGACTTATCGGCCTATAGTGGTTTGTCGTGGTTGGGTTATCAGTTTTTGGCAAAAGAGTAATGAAAGTGTGATTTACTTGTCGAAGCATTTTCCCGGAGATGAAGAAGTTCTTTACAGCCCGTGTTACTGAGGGGCCTACTATATCCCAGAACTGTTTATAAAATTCTACTGTAAATCCATCTGGTCTAGGGGATTTGTTCCTCCCTAGGCTGAAAACCGCATTTTTAACTTCACTGTTCGAGACAGGTTTTATCAGCTCTGTGTTCTCATTCTCGGAGATACTAGGAGAAATAAGGTCTAGGACCTCACTCCACCTTGTTCGATCTTCCCTTTCTTTTCGAAATCTTTTTTCAAAATCCTTTTGTATTTCCACCTTAATATTTTCTTCACCAATAATCTGGGTTCCTTCCGCAGAACTGATTGATCTTATGATTTTCCTATTTCGTCTTCCAGAAGCAATTTTGTGAAAGTATGCTGAGTTCGTATCTGCAAGCTTAATATGTTTTGTTTTGGCTCGTTAATTCCAGTACGTTTTATGGAAGTTAATTAGGGCCTCTTTCTTTTTCAACGGTCTTATTTGCTTATTTACTGAGATGTTGTCTTCCTGTTCACTCAGAGTTTTTTGGGTTGCTATCAGCTGCTCTTCAACCTCCTTTAGCTGTTTGAATATGTTCCCGAATGTCTTTAAATTCCATTCCTTGATTTTTGCTTTAAGCACTTTTGTTTTGAAACTTAGTTGGAACATGCCAGAACCACCACAGCTTGATCGCCATGCTTGTTTTACTATATTTCTCAAATCTTTACGTTGTAGCCACATATTCTCGAATTGAAATGCAGTCGGCCTTGGTTGTGAGCCGAATTGGAAGCAACTACATAGATTGCTTGTACAGATGTAGAGAATGCATAATGTGTTGTCCGAATGGACGGGCATTTCTCGATGATTTCATTTTGTACAAGCAATCTATGTAGTTGCTCTAGAATGTTATCCTCGCCAGATTTCTTTTTCCTCCAAGTAAATCGATTACCTATAAAAGGAATGTCGGCAAATTCCCACTGTTCTTTGAATTCCGCTAATCTCCGGAATCTAGCTATAGATGGCTCCGCACCACCTTGTTTGTCACTCGTTTTTGCTATCTCATTTAGGTCCCCTACCACAATGCAAGGCCAAGGCGATTCCGCTATCATACCACTTAACTCGTTCCAGAACTGAGATTTTTCTCTTTCCTGAGCAGGAGCATATACTACAAATATTCTGCATTTAAAACCTGTCTCGATGTTTTCATAGTCAAGACTTATGCTTCTTTCTCGGGTAGTTACCACGGATAGGGATTCTTGGATCATCTGATACGCACTCCATAAAACACCTATACCTCCAGACTTTCCTCTAGCTGGAATCCAGCAAGCAGAGTCAAATCCTGCCTGCTTCCATGTTTTCTCGTCAGAGATGGCTTCAGATTTTGTTTCCATTATCGCCATGAGTTTTATATTGTGAATTTTACTAAAAGTATTAATTTCGGCCCAGAAATTTGGTCTGCCAAACCCTCGAACATTCCGTGAGCCAATCTTCATGATCCACCTCTTTTAATCCTTACCTTAAAGAATTTTCGCCATCCACACCATTTAGATGTGAATTTTAACACAATTCCATATACCACCATTTGAGCAATTCCTTGGTTGAGATATAATATATCTCTTGATTCAATATTTTTCTCAATATGACAGCAGGGGCACCTTGTTACACAACCCCTTGACTCTGTTGCAAATGTATAAATCAACACATATAAGTTTAGATTAAGAACATGTATAGATAAGGTTTTGGTTGTAAAACATACGTTCATGCTTGCATATTTATGAGTATAGCTCACAAGAACCCCCCATTGAGTTGCTCCGTGCGATGGCTTTTGTGTGAAATCTGAATAAAGCTTCCTGTATAGTCTATCTGTTTGATTCATATTGTGTTGTGCTACATGCACATAAGTAACCTCTGTATCTACTCTTTTAACCGGGGTGTGCTTACATACATAATCACAGTCAAGAGACAAATACCAGCACCAAAATATTCCTTCCATTTCATTCACATTACAATACCATGACATGCATTCTTTAACACACATAGCTGCACTTACATGAATTTGCAGAAAGAAGCTTACATTGCGGAATACATAACACGCTTTCATCACAAGCTTAACCATAATCCATCCACTAACAGACTTTAAAATTACCCATAAGTTCATACTACTATATACAAAACTACCAAAAAGTTTTATTCCAATCAAAGTGAGGCTGCCGTCCTGCAGCAGATGATCAACATTGAAGAGCTTCATAGTTTGCATAAGAAGGAAGGTGTTCAACAGCTTAGTTATCTCGGTACCCCACCAACCTAAGGTACCAAGCAACCATTCCCTCATGAGATTACTCCCCATTCTTACCTCTTTTGTTACCTCCACCCATCAGCTTTGAGCTTGCAGACTCACCTTCCTCAACCCCATGTTTACGCTTGCCAGACTCCGACTTAGCAGCTCCCTCAATCCCCTGCTGCTCAAACCTCAGCCCCGAAGGTGATGCCGAGGGAGCAACGAGAGGATTGAGAGCAGTTGAAGGAAGACATTCATGATTATAGAGGTTGGGTAGAAGAAATTCAGTAGAGGCAGGAATGTTACCCAACATTCGATCGAAATCAGCCTGGGTGAAATCCGCAGGGATACCACCCGAGGTGATCGCTCCATCATAGCCTTCCTTAGCTTCAATCATGTCATCATCGTCGGCTTCATAAAACTCAGGGTCTTGGAAATCAGCTTCGATTGCTCTTGGGTTTGGATCATTTGGGTATTCAGCTTCATGGGCTTCCTCATCATGTTCGTGGTAATCATCTACCCCCACATACTCCTCCTTTTCTGGGACCAGTGGAAGGGCTTCCACTCTCCTAGATTCAGTGATAGAGGTTGTGGATAGATCACCAGTGCCATTGGAAGACTCTTCCGAGGAAGAATCCGACAGCAGCTCGACATTCCGACCAAAGCTTTTCCATAGCTTCTCATTTGAGTGACCAAAGGAAGGAGGAGGTAAAGATCTTTGTTTCCTTGTGACATTTACCCATTCACTCTCATCATTGGATTGCTCCTTGGTGTTGTCAGTCATGGGAGAATCCTCAGGCCCTTGACCCATAATTCCACCACCTTCTCTGCTGCAGACTCTTCTCCCAGGGCAATTTTTGAAGGAGTGCTCTGCATCTCCACAGCTCCCACAACCTACTGGGAAATCTTCAAACCACACTGGGTATGCCTCAAGCTCCCCCTTTTCATTGGGCACTAAAACCCTCTTGTTGGGAATCTTTGATAGATCAGCACTTATGCACAACCTTGGATATCGAAGCCTCGCCCCATTGGGGCTGAAAGCCGCTACTCTGATCACTTCACCCAATTTGTTCCTCTCAACAATAACTTTTAACAGAGAGTCACTCTCATACTTCATGGGCAGGCCAGGAAAGCGAGCCCACATATCGAGCTTTGCCACCGACTCAGTGAAAGGGCAGAAGTCCTGACGCCATGGCCGGAACAGCAAAAGCTGGCCCAACACATGAAAGGGCCTCTCCCCCCACACTTTGTCTCTATCTTCCTTGAGGTCGAATCGGAGCTCGAACCAGCTATTGGCAAGGGGAAATAATTGGAAGCCCGCCGACAGAAACTTCCAATCAATCTTGATCTTTCTCCTGATCTCCTTCGCCTCAATCGGATTCCCAATCACCGTAGCAAACAATGAGGTGTTGTTGAGAGTCGAGATGTTAGCCTGAACATCCGCCTGAATTTCTCGGAGCATCTTCACATCAATTTTTGCTTTGCGCAACTGTTTCTCCAGATCTTTTTGTGCAATCTTAGACGCCGAATCAGAGGAAACAGGAGTTCCGTCCGAGTCGAAGCCTGAGATTGGATTTTATTGGCCCTTGCGGGTAGTTTTTAGTGGATAGCCAGAGGATTTAGCTTCCATAGGTTTTTTTCCCTTGTCCGAGACAGGAGTCGCCATGGAAACAAAGGAAACACAAAGAGGATTAGAATAGAGAAACAGATATGGAGGATGAGAGAATAAAGAGTAGGCAAGGGTGTGAAGAAATCCCACACACCCGATTTTGTTTATAAAGATTTGAGGGAGAGAGAGAGGGCGATCATGCGCGTTGACCTTCCAAATTCCGTACCACCCCACCGGAAGCTTGCAGCAGAAGTACTCTCGATCGTTCACATCCACGATCGTACGGAGTTTACAGAAGAGCTTGGGCCGCAAGGAAGGCCGTACTTCACTCCACACGGGGTGAGGCCAAGGAGGGGGACGCTTGCACCAAACCTCACCACCCCTATCCCTACAGTACCACCAAAGCACGGCACCAGAGCGATTTTCCTTCCTCAAGCCGTACATCTTTCCTCCCTTCTGTCCCTTCGAATCGCTTTGGTTTTTGGCCAAGAAAAACAAGTAAACAAGGCATCGCCATGCTCCTCTCCACACAATCGATTTCTTGGGGAGGAGATTATCATCATGATTTCTGAGGACCGATTGGATTTGGGAGGAGGTTTGATTCAAGAGGTGGTTTAGGGGTGACAGGCTATGGTGATTAGGGTTTCGCTGGAGTCGCTTGGAGATGAGGAGGCGTTCTCTCAAAGGAAAAAGAGGGGCGCGTCTGGCGCGTTCTCTATGACACATCTTCTCTTTTTTTTCTTTGTTGTTGTTGTTGTTGTTGTTGTTGTTGTTGTTGTGGTCGGTTTTGTTTTGTTGTCGGTTTTGTTTTGTTGTCGGTTTGGTGTTAGAAATAGTCGTGTTGTGTTAATTTGAGACAATTTTGACAGGATTACTTGCTTGGTTAAATCAATTTCGTTTTTTGGGTTTAATTTATTATCGTTTTATTTTTTTTCCCTAAGGAAACCGTTCATGAAAACTTAATTTAATTTCGTGCTAATTTGTAAAAAAAAAGGTTTCCATGTATGCTGTGTTGATAAAAAAAAAAATCCACGTAGGCTACTTTGTCAGTATTTTTGACCCGTAAGAGAACACATGGTAATATATTTACAATACCCTTAAAGGTCGGGATATTTTTATTACATTTAAAAGTTGAAAATATATTTTTACCATACCCCAAAGATGGAACTATTTTAATTAGTTTTCACTATTATTAATAATAGACGTTGATTGATTTCCATCCCTATATGAAAGGAAGATACTGGAGTGGTAGAATCCTTGGGCCCAATTAGAACTTCACCCATATCTAGGCCCAAGGATTACAGAAGCCCATGTTTAAACCAAAATCCTACACTCAATTAACTCCATCGCGTATCATTTTCGAGTCACTCCATAATTCTCTTACGCCATTTCATTTATAAAGGTCATACGCACTTGCACCTAATCGGAATGCCCTTTTTACGTGCATCAATAATTTTCCTAACACTGACCAAAAAAAAATAATTTTCCTAACACATGAACTCGAGCTAACTAGATGAAATAGATAAAAGTACAAAAAGTATGACATAAATTAGGGGGGAAATTCTAATAAAAAAAACAATATAAAAACAACGAACAAACATCCAACAAAACAGTACGATTCTCGTGTCATGATGCGTTTTTTATAACTAAAAATATTATTTATAAAAATAATATAAAATATTAATAAATGTTAAGATAAAAATCATAAATATTTTTTTACAATAAATGTATCTTGTAATTATCGCAGAAAATTATTAATTTTTAAATCTTATGTAAAGTACTCCATCCTTTAATTAAAACTTGACGTTTTACTATTCACGCACGCTTTTTTAGGTGTTAAAAACTATATAAAATATTAACTTTTTAAAAAACATTTATAAAACAATTTCGTGCTTATTACTATTAAGTTTGAATTTATAAAAACAAATTTTAAAAAAACTTAATATTTTATATAGTTTTTATCAGTCTAAAAAAATGTGCATGAATAGTAAACGACATGTTTTAGTTAACTGAGAGAGTATATTACATAAATATAGATATTTTAAATTACTTAGTAATAATAATATCAATATCATTATAACACTGTTTAAATGTGATATGACATAATAAATAGTTATATTCAATGTTTTGAATTAAGCCCAATAGTTGAATTTTTTTTTTCTAAATATTCACTAAAAAATAAAAAATTACAAAAATATTCACAATTTCAAACTATTTACGAAAATATTCATTTTTGTCAGATCGGACAGAAAAACGCGGTCTCAGACCGCGTTTTATTCGGAAGGTCAAAATCTTAAATTGGGTGAAAAGGGGTAAAAAAAAAGACTAATAAAGAGACGCGGTCTCAGACCGCGTCTCTTGTTTTTTTTTTCATGAAAAATTGAAACGGGAGGAGGAATCGTTTGCGCCGTCGGAGAGGGCAATGGGAGGAGGAATCGTCTGCGTCGGAGAACAGGGCACTGGGAGGGGCGGAGGAGAGAGGAAGGGGCAGAGGGAGAGAGATGAAAGGGTCGGAGGAGAGAGGAAGGGGCGGAGGGAAGACAGAGATCTGAGGAGGAAGACGAAGATATGAGGGAGAGAGGGGCTCGTCTGCGTCGATTTGGTTCCAGGCGCCGCTCGTCTGCGCCGTTCGGATCCAGGCGCCGCCATCTGCGTGGATTCCTCCTCCCAGTGCTCTCTCCGAGCCGCCGTCTGAGTCAATCCAGGCGTCTGCGCCGTTCTCTCACTCCGAGTCGTCGTCTACGCCGTTCGGATCCCGGCCCTTTCCTCTCTCTCACTCCGCCCCTTCCTTTCTCCTCCATCTCCCTCCGGCAGCCCGACCTTCCCTCTCTCTCCCAATTTACCATTTCAATTTTTCATGCGTCTCTTTATTAGCTTTTTTTTTAACCCCTTTTCACCAAATTTTAGATTTTTGACCTTCCGAATAAAACGCGGTCTCATACCGCGTTTTTCTATCTGATTTGACAAAAATGAATATTTTCGTAAATAGTTTGAAATTGTGAATATTTTTGTAATTTTTTATTTTTTAGTGAATATTTAGAAAAAAAATTCCCAATAGTTAGTTAATAAATTTGAGTTACGCCCAATAGTTATATTAGATTGAATTCAATGTTTTGAATTAAACTCAATAGTTAGTAAAATTAAAGAAAAAAGTGAACAAAAGGAAAAAGAAGAAAAAAGGAGAATTAAAGAAAATCAAAGAAAAATGGCAAAAAAAAAAAGAGATGGATCAAGAGTCCTAAAATGTCTCTAAGGTTGACACATCATCCTAAACACTTATAAATTAAGAGTTTATATAGATATAGATAGATAGTTATATTAGATTGAATTCTATGTTTTGAAATAAGCCCAATAGTTAGTAAAATTAAAGAAAAAAGACAACTAAAGGAAAAAGAATAAAAAAAGAGAGTTAAAGAAAATCAAAGAAAAATGGGAAAAAACAAATTGGTCAAGACTTCTAAAATGCCTCTAAAATTGACACATCATCCTAAACTCTTCTAAATTAAGAGTATAATATATAGTTAGTAAAATTAAGAGTATACATATAGTTAGTAAAATTAGCAAAAAGTAGAATTACATCGAAAAAATGCTCCTAAGCAAAAAAAACCTAGCCGTCACTATGCTCCCCTTCTGGCTTCTTCAACCTTCAGCCTCCCCTCCTTCCTCGAAATTTTCGGTAGCCTGCCGCCGCCTTGGTTCGATCGCCTCCCCTTCTTCAACCTTCAACCGATGGTATTATTTCAAGATTGAGAGGAAACACTATCTCTTTCTCGTAACCCTAGCCGCATCCACAACTCTTCTCCTTCCCTAACCCTTAGCGCCTCCCTGAAGTCCCCGCCGCCACACCCCACTCCCTCGACGTCGACTCCGACTGGCCTCCATCCTGGCTGTGGTGAGTTTTGATGGTGTCGGTGCTCCGAACCTTTAACCTCAACCCTTTTTGTTTCACCCCCGACAACGCTGTTTTGGTTTCTTCCGACCGAGAGGCCCCCGTCGCCACTCCTCTCCTCCGTTCATCTACCCTCTGGTGGCTCCGATGTGGTCGCCAACCTCATCAGATTCCGCCCTTCCTCCTTGCTCTCACAACTTGGCCGATGGAGGCACTTTCCCCTTATGGTGGCGCCTCCTCCGTCGGTCGGATATCTTGCAACTGCGCCTCCTCTCTCCCCCACTAAAAGCTTTCTCTCCCATCTTTCCAATTCCTTAGATCTATCCTAACAAAGAGAAAAATCCCAGAACCAAACCCAGTAAAAAAAAAACCCAAATCAGAAACAAATCAAACCCCTGATGTGAAACAAATCTCCAAAAAAAAAAATCTACCTAACAAAACCGTGAAACCCAAACTTCCAGGCAGATTTTCTTTGTCCTTGCCGCCAGCGTCGACAAAGATAAGATGTTCCCTCGGTGCCTCGTCCTGGATTGCATCTGAAATCAGAATTGCCAACAATGTCAACATCTTCCTAGGCTTGCATGCACCAGATATCAAGGATCTTTGATGTTTTAAATTATATTTTTATCTTTATTGTAATCTTAGATTTAAGTTAGTTTTTTGTTTCTTTTCACGGGCGACCCCCTGCGTAGGGTTCATCAAGCCATCTTTCAGATAGCTTCAAGATCGCTTTGTCGATCTACTTCTTGGCTACTGTAAAAAAATATAGTTAGTAAAATTAAAGAAAAAAGAGAATTAAAGGAAAAAGAAGAAAAAAGGAGAATTAAATAAAATCATAGAAAAATGACAAAAAAAAAAAAAAAGATTGGTCTAGACTCCTAAATGCCTCTAAGATTAATACATCATCCAAAAGTTTTATAAATTAAAAGTTTATATGGATATAGATACAAATCAGCACAATGGAAATCTAAACACTTCAATTAGGTTTATATAGAGCCGATCAACCACTAACCAACTAATCTATCAATCAAACACTTTCCCGCCATTCTTCAGTTTACCCAACCACGTCGGCAGCTCCATCTCTGTCTGCTCCTCCACCACCTTGAACACCAACGGCAACATCTAATGATACACGTTCGCGATCTTCTCCATCGGGCCCTACCCTTCCCCTTCGGTTGTCGTCCACATGCTGATTTTCGGCTACAGCTCCCGCAAGCCGGTGACATTGACCCTTGTTAAATTACGGTGGGTCATACTATGTGGGGATTACACGCCCAAGCGTACATGCGCTAATGAAGCCGAGCACACAATCTGAATGGGGTTCCATCCTAAATCCTAAAACCAATTGGAAATAGAATGAGTAAACCACCAGATTATATAAAAGGCTTAGGCTCTTGTATTTTTCGATGTGGGACAAACATCCTTCACATCACAACACGCCCCCTCAAGTGAAACTGTCTAGCCCCACAATATATGTCAGTTGCACTTGACGTTATCCCTTATGGTCGGATAACCCCATAATAGAACAGGGTCCCGGACTGCACAACTTTGATACCATAAAGATCCCCAATGATCGATTTGAGCTCCATGCTCAAGAAAAGCAAAACAGAGAAAGAAACCACATCTTCTTGATTGATCAGAAAGAATTACAAAAATTGTTTTCTACATGTACACAACTCCCCTTTATATACAGCACACAAGGTCGGCTAAACAACACAAATTGGTCAAATTGACCATAATAAACTAATTAACTGAACTTTAAAACTAAAAACACTAGCAGTGAAGAGGAAAGAAAAAGAAACGTGAACCAGCTTATCCCACTTCAACCGAGTTCACTAAAAACTAAATGCCAAACCATCCATCATGATTTATACCCTCTTCTGAAGTTGGAACATCTACAAGTCCTAACTTGACACTTGGAGAAACATGTACGTTGAACATGACTTAGGGCCTTAGTCATCAAATCTGTCAACTGTAACTTTGTATTGACATAACTTGTTCTTAGAAATCCACATTGTACTTTCTCTCTAGCAAAATGACAATCGATATCAAGATGCTTTGTTCTTTCATGAAAGCATGGATTTGTAGCGATTTGTTGAGTAGCTTTATTATCACAAAACAATGTCCATGAAGAGAAATCGGAATTTGCAAGTAATGACACAAATAGCTCAACCAAACCATTTCAACTATAGTATAAGCAATGCTTCACATATATACAAGGAGTAACCCACTTCCATCCTAAAACCAATTGGCAATATAAGGAGTAACCCACCGACTTATATACAAGGTTTAGGTTATCGTATCTTTCGATGTTGGACAAACATCCTTCACATATATCACAACACGCCCCCTCAAGTGCAACTGTCTGGCCCAGCATGCAATATATGCCAGTTGCACTTGACATCATGCGCTAAAGCTAGCCTAGCCCCGTAATAGCCCCTAAAACCAATTGGCAATAGCAGAAGTAGCCCACCGGCTTATATACAAGACTTAAGTTCTCGTGTTTTTTGATGTGGGACAAACATCCTTCACATCACAACAAACCTTTCTTTTATGGACATGAAAATCAGGATCATCTAGTTAAAATTGCAAAGGTAGCTACTATCAGCGTGAAAACTTATAACAATAGATTTTTATGTTTTTTTTTGTCAATTTAATAATTTTTTTATATTCATCGTCATATAGGTGCTCTTTTCAAGCATCGTGTAACCCGTGGCATAATCTTTGAACACCCTTTAGCAATGTTGTTTTAGCATTTGTCAATCTAAGTTTAAAATCGCTATAGATCATGAAAAGAAAATGACATATGATTTTTAATGCTTGAAAAAAATATGATTTTTAAGTTTAACCCGTGGATTAAATGAATTTGTTTGTGATGGAAACATATGATTTTTAATGCTTGAAAAAAATTATTAAGTGATGCTGGAATTCTTAGGATAAGCTTTCATGTGGGATGAAGGGTGTGTGGTCTGAGAAAGAGATTCATTGTTTGGGCACCAGATAAGAGCAACAAACCCTTATTCACATGGAACGAGTAATGCTGGCCAAAATTCCTATACAATTCATATACCTTTTAGTCTGCCATGACCCTTTCATTTCATGTTTCTAAGTGCAATCCTCATGCATACACAACTTTCAATCTCTCATTCATGTAATGCTCTAAGACCTTTTCATAGCCGAATGCCTAAATCCCATGCAGTTGCATAGTAGTACTGCTCTACTATCACGACTTAAATGTTCTATGAAATGCACCATGCATAGCCTAAATTTAGTTGAAAACCACTTTTTCCATGCTTCAAATTTTCATTATAATTAAGGAGGTCAAACTCCAGAGGGGAAATTTTCCTTAAGATTGTAAGTTTTTTTTAAATATATTGTATTTATTAGATAAACATATGGGTTAGGGGTTTTTTTTTATAAAAAGTATCTATATTCAGATCCTTGGGACTGATTACTTGAATCCATACCTAAACAAATATAAGTTGGACTTCGAGCCTCAACTTGATTCACTTGTTGGGAGGTATAATCTTTTTAATTGATTTGATGTATCTTGAGTCATATATGGTTGTTCATCTTGTTGAAGATCACAAAATGCAGGCACATAAAGCCTTGGTCAAACTTGGCTACCTCGTCCTCATCCTCTTTTCCTCATTGTTTTGGTATGTTACACAAGCTCGATCTTAACATATATAATTCCCTGACAAAACCGTCTTGCATCTAGAATTGGCCGAATTTCAACCATTTTAAACCATTGGGTTATCTTATTTCGTTTCTTTTGTGATTGTTATAGACTGATCTATAGCGTGTTGGAAGACGATGATTACATGTGACTAGGGTCACCTGGACACACCAATTCTATGAGGCGGTTTTCGGTGCGGACATGCCATGCTAATGCTCCTTGAGACTGCAGCTAGTGCCCCAAGACCAGTGAAATCGCAATTAATACAAGTGTAAATTATAGCTTTAGTTGGCAGTGCTCCTCATTAATAGTCTCATCCGAAGTATTTTCAAGATTTTTTTTTAAATTTTATTTAAAGAGAATTAAGAATCAGAGTTCTGTTTTGACCATTTGTCGGTTTTCAATTACTTTACTGGTTCCCTTCCTTTTGTCTGCTGTCATGAACCCAGATTTGTGCTGGTCAAAGTGTTGTCTACATTTATAGCCAATTTAAAGCATATTAGCTCAAATTGTAGAGCAATGTGCTAATGCACAAATATGCGAGTTCAAATCTCACATAGGCTAATCTTAACCTAAAAACACAAATAGAGTGGGGAAAAGATAACAAACTAGTCCATAAGTAGTTGACAGATAAAAGATAACAAATAAGTATAAACACAAACAAGAGTAGAAATATAGCCAATAAAATTCTGAAACATAACCAATAACATTCTGAATAAATTCACACTTTTTCAACATCTAAAACATAGAGGGTCAAATATTATAGAGGGTTTCATTATTAATCAGAATCTCTTTAGAACTGTTGAAACAAGAGTAGAATTGTTGTGAGCTGAATCTACCATGTTTCACAGTAACTTTTATATCGTTTTCTGCATACATTTCATGCATTTGGGCTAGAATAGTACAGAATCTATGTAGTTTATGTTTATTTGCCAAATTATGGAATCTACACCAGCTTCTGTTTAAATTCGCAGAATTCGAAGCAATTTATAGCAGTTCTGAGAAAAGGACGAAAAGCTCGGAAATCAACTACAGAAGTCCAAGGTCAAAGAACGACAGAACCAGTACGAATCAGGCTGGAGCCCATAGTTACTCGATATCGAGTACTTTTCCTCGATATCGACAAAGATGTCCGAGCAATGCTGGTCGAGTAGGAGCTGATCGAGGAAGCTGAAGACGAAGCCAACCCGACTCCGGAGCTCTACTCGATATCGAGTAGTTTACTCGATATCGACAACATCCTGATGACATGCCCGAAGTCGAGGAAAGCCATGCCCTGAGTCGAGGAGCCATGCCAAGTCGAGAAGCCGAGGACAAGACATACCGAGCAGCATCTACTCGATATCGAGTAGCTTACTCGATATCGACAACCTCAGCACCACCTGTCCAAGCCAGTGTCGGGGAGTAGTTCCTCGACCAAGACCAGCAACGCAGAAGTCGACACAGTTACTCGATATCAAGGACTTTACTCGATATCGAGGACAACAACACCGCTTGTCCGAGCTAGATCGAGCACCAGCTACCCGACATGTCGAGCCAGCCGTAGTCGACGACACAAGTTACTCGATATTGAGTACTTTACTCGATATCGAGGAGATCTATCCGGAGCCGCGTTACGCGGTGAGCTGTCTGACGCGGTTTTAGATTGCTTGGAGCCAAAGATTGTCCGATTCTATCCGAGATCTATCAAGTTCTATCTGTGGAGAAGATTTACCCACACATGGAGGATCTACCCTTTTTAGATTTAATTATTTCATTCCATTTATTTATCTTTAAGTAAGTAGATAATTAGATTTAGATATAGATAGACCTTCTTACCTAGAATAGCTAGGGAAGGAAGCCTATAAACAAAGCCTTAGGGGCTGAGCTTTATTCATTCAATTTCAGAGAGACAATTAGTCACATAGAGAGAGAAGGAGAAGAGGTTGTAACTTTGAGTTTATTTAATGCAAGTTAGTTCTTTTTCATCAAAGATGTCTGCGATTGCGATGAAGAGCGAGTAGTCCGCCCACTTCTAGGGTCGGGGTGAGCCCGACGGTAGCCATGTAAAGGTGATGCGGTAAAGGTACAATCTTTTTATGCAATTCGTCTTCTATCCCTATGAGCATGATTCTTTTGCGAGAGTTGAAGGAGATCCTTGTTTGTGTTATTGAAGCGAAAGTGATCTTAATGCAACTTGAGTTAATTATGTGAAAAAGGGTTAGTAACAATTAGGGTTTATGCGAAAGCCTCTATATGCCTATTTGTAAATAACGAAAGTTATTTGATGGAAAGCATGATCTTTTATGCCTTTATGTATTATTTTGCATGGTTATCGTTGTGGTGTTGATACCCTGGCTTTGGAAGTCTTTTAGTATATTGATTTATTTCGTTGAAAATCTGCGATTCTGTGTTCGAAAGTTTGCACCTTTAAGTTTCTGCTGTTTGTCGATCTCGAGGAGTTCTAGTCGATATCGAGTAGCACTTTGTCGATATCGAGTAGCACTTTGTCGATATCGAGTAAGGGTTTGTCGAGATCGAGTTTATGTGTCTGGGTTTGCTGTCTGTTGTCGATTTAAGTTTCTGTTTTCGACATCTGTAGTCGATATCGAGGATCACTTTCTCGATATCGACCAGTTTCTGTGTTTACTTTTGTTTATGCTTTGCTTTTCTGTTTGTGAGATTTACAGCTACCTGAGATCCGCTGACACGCTTCCTCGTGGATCGATCCTGACTTCCCACTACTGCATAGGGAGGGAGTCTTATGATCATTTGCAAGGGACGAAATCTGGTTTGCTTTGATTTATTTATATTTTATTGCAAGTCTCAATTTCCTCCTACAACAAGAATCAATCCCTTCAGAATTGTTGAAACCAAAGTTGGCTGAGACAGCTACAAAAACTTGGAGGGTTTCATTATTAATCAACCACATAGAGCTGAGTAATCAGAATCTCAATCAGAAAGTCATACCTGATTCATCTGTAATAGAGGGTTAAATGTCATATTTTGACCAAGTGCATAGGGTAGACTTGTCTGAAAACATTAAACAAAAAATGTAATAAGAGATATAAATAATAAGAATCTAAATTGCAATTTGCAAATAATAGATGCATACTGATTTTACACAACTGGTTCTGGTTGTAAATAATGTTTGGATGGGGAATGACATTCACAAGATGAACTTCTGGACTTGAATGGTTTTTTTTGTACTTCACTCACACAAGGCTTTGTATTCCTAACGTGCTTCTTTCGGTGGCCTTTTCGCTTCCCCGCTGCTTTATCTCGACATCTTTTATCAATTGGATCCTTGACATTGACTGCACTATCTTTTGTTTGAACCCCGTGTACATTGTTGTTTTGTTCATCACGACGAATCGAACGCCTTCCATAAAAACCTTGCCAATGTTGTTCAAACTTTGAAACACCAGTCCGTGCTTTTCCTTAGCAGCCTTATTTTCCTTAATTTTGAAACCATCAAATGGGGTCATAACCTCCTTATAGAATTCCTCCTCATTCATTGCAACCCATGCAAATGACTTAAACAAACCATGCATATTCTCGTATCTTTGCACACTCTTTGGCTTTTTGTTCAACTCCTCATAATAAGGGATCGAAACCTTCAAGTGCTCCCTCTCCAAGTCTTTTCTCCATCTATTCAGAATGTATCTTTATGGCACATAATCCACTTCCTCTTCATAAAATATACGCAATATATGACTACAAAAAATCCCATTAAACTCAAATTTCTTGCACTCAACATTTTATTTCCATCGTGACTTTATCCATTGTCACTCGAAATACCTTCTTCATTGTTCGACCATGCATGGACTTTTTTTTACCACAATGTCATATAAGCACTTCTTTCCATCATCATCAACCTTTGTTGCGTTGTTGTACACCATATATCCAACTTCCTCCTACACTTCACTAAACTTTGCTCATGTGTATAACTTTTGAAAGACAAGCTAGATCAAATACATGATCGGTTATACATCGAATTGGAGAATTTTTGGAAGTAAATGTTTCCCTTTCCTCTTCCATAACCCTATTTGAAAGTGCAAGTCCATATTGCTCCACAAATGTCTTTAGAGTAGTGTTTTCATTGACGTATTTTTTGAATAAGAAGTTCATATCTTCAATCCTTTGGGGTGCTAGACATTCCAGCCTAAAATGCTTCTTTAAAATATACAGGCACCCAATTATATCTCTTGTCATACATATCACAACACCAATGATGTATTTCCAATCCATATGCGCTAATCATCTCCTTCCAAGCATCTTCAAACTCCGATATGCTAAACGAGTCATAGAAGGCATCTTACATCGTCTTGAAGATGTTGTTCAACAATAGATGGTAGAGAATTTTTTCCTTGCATTTTGCATTATATGCCATGTACACCACCTATGTGGAGTGTTAGGGAACACTTTTTCTACTGCATTCCCTGTTAATTAAAAAAAATATGGATGTTAATTATTAAAATCTTTGTAGGCTAATTCTTGTCCATCTTGAACATGAAACATGAAAAGAATTGAGATAGCCAGGTATTTCAATATAACATATCTATATATTTGCACTGATCCCTTAGTATTGCTTGTGGCATGGAACCTTTCCTGACATAAACTTGAGCCAAGCACCAAACAACCATACGAAGTTCTCAGTATCATCTCTGGCAATTAAAGCACAACCAAAAAACATTGATTGGACATGATTATTAACTCCAATGAAAGGAGCAAACGTATGACATCTTCAAATTCCATATACGCCCAAAAAACATTTCGTAATCTCTCATATTCATCTACTTCATACGTGTAGAAGAAGTTGGGGTTACTAGAGCTCATCCCAACAAAATATTTTCTCATTGCATTGAAGTCGCCTCCTCCATATGATTTCTTCTTGCTTTGCCAATTAGATTGCAACAATCCCTCTCTTCAAAAGGAACTTTGTCGTGGCTACCATATTGAATGACAAAGGATGTGTAGTTTTTTTTATTATCGAAACACCGACTCTATCATTCTCTAAAATCCTTCTCTTATTGATTTCACTGATGAATCTGTAGTTTCGAAGGAATTTGGAATTTTTCAGGACACAATCATTGTTAAGCTCCACTGTAACTTTGGTCATCTTCCATGACCCATCACTATGAAGGGATGCATTCACATGGAATTGACTTTTCCCGGATTCGTTGTCTTTGTTTCAAATTTCCCCGCTTTCGAATAAACTAACTTGAAGCTCTTATACTTATCTTCATCACCTTTGATTTTCACAGAAGTTTGTATCCTTACTTGGAATCCTTTGACCTTTTCATATTCTTTACAATAATTCAACACATCATTTGCATCTGCAAACATCATTTTAACATGCTGCTAAATATGCTCAATCTCAACTTGTTCAGCATCCTCAAATAATCCATCTACTCTATTAATTTGATCATGTTCTTGACTATGTTGCCCGATTTCGTCGGAACTTGGCAAACTATCGTCATCCAAATCGATGACATAATCTTCTTCATTATCCGCATTTATAATATGAACTAAAATTTGAATAAACCTTTACAAACTTGATTAATATATTGTCATATCCATTACCTTCTTCTGCGTTATACCCTAGGTTTAGATCAAAGTTTCTTGAATGACTCATATATGTCGACAATTATAACTTATATGAGAATTATAGCACAATATATTTATAGATCTAATTGCACTCACATAATAAAAAATTATTAACAAGGACTTAATATTATTGAAGGATACTCCCACCATAAGGCTTATTGTGCTTGAGTTGATCAGGACCATAAAGCTAGAAAAGAAAAATCACATCATAAGTTACTCAGATTTCTCATTTCATAGAACATTAAGAACTTAAACATTTCAATAACCTTTGGATTTACAAGTGCGTTGTGCAACTTCTTAGTACTTACCAACGATTACCCGTAAGGCCGTAACTCTTGGCTCACTTCTCTCCGGTGATTTTCCGTGACTCGCTATTTCTTTGGATGATTGGTAAGGTAATGTTGTTTATAACATGTATTATCAGATGAATCAATTTTAGAAGAAAGCCGAGGTTTGGCGTAGTTACATGGTCATCAGAGAAGGGCAATATTCACTCATTCTTAAAACAACATTCTTATCCCCTTCCTCTATCTCTATGTTATTCCAAGTCAGGTTAGAAGTGAAAAGTAAGAATATTGGCCTTGACGTCTTGACTGCACCGTCTCCACCAGAGCATCGTCACAAAGGTACCTGGAAGCCATTTGGATCTTTCCGGCATCATCTCAGACACCGCTATCCTCCGCCGGTGCTCATTGATAGGCAAAAAGGTAGGATTTTTTATTGTCTGACTTGAATACCTACTATAGTAGAATATTCATGTGGTACTTTCTCAGATTTTGCGCATGTAATACATGTTCCTTCTATTTCTCCAAGCAGAGCTCTCCATATAACCTCTCTTTTTTCATGTGCACTAATTGCAGATTTTGATGCCTATTCAACTATATTAAACGTAAGCAGCTACTTTTGACTATCCTGAAATTTTCTTGTCTTTCCTGAATGATAAGGAGAAAAAAAATTGGATCAAAAGAAAATGCCATTTTGGAGTCATTTCTCTTTTATATCGTGACAACTCTTGTTCCCTCACCTCGGATTATTTTCTGCAACTCGAGAACATGATGTTGGAATTGCTAGTAATCGCGGCCCACCGCCGATCATATAGAGCACTCCGCCCGCCACCTCATATGTAGAAAAAAAAGGGAGCGGGGAAGGAAGAACAACCCTTTGACTCGATCTTTGAGCGAATTCTTGGGTCGAGCTGGATTTTAAATAGCGTAGACATATACTAAAGTAGCTCTTCAATTTAACAAAATATGTGGTTAGGGGGGAGAAGATGTTTTTTATTCAATAAATTGTCGTTTCTTTAAGTGCTAAATTGGTGCTAATTTTGGATTGATATATCATTAATTTCCTCATATATAAATTTAGCTATTTTTTTAACTTCTACGGAGTAATTTTTTTTTAACATCAAATCAAATAAAATGACATGTCATTAAAATGAATGACATGTAACCTCCACCTCACTAGTGTCATTTGACGGAGTAGGATCCTCTCCTTTTAAAAATCTTCCTAATATCTTCCTCATAGATGATCCCAACCATTGAATGGAATAGAGGGCTAAGATTACATCTTCTAAATTAATTAATCCCAACACCAAAACCCTCTTCCTCTTTTTCAATACTTCATTCAACGGTTAACGGGCAAGGCAACTCTAGTGGTCCATCGCCGAGCTCTATCTCCAGTGCTGCCGCCGAGCTCCATCTCCAATACCGTAGCCGAGGTCCATCTTCTGATTGATCGATTTCACAGGCATAACCATTTTTAGCACTTGTTTTCCAAGAATGCTTAACATGGATAGATTACATAAAAGGCGAAATTCAACGGGAAATGGTTGCGTGGGCTATGTGCCTATGCTCAGAGATTCAGGGATGAACTCGACGGATCTTCGGCTACTGGGAGGAAGATACAATCAAGGTTGATGCCTCTCCTCTCAGATTAGGGATCGCGGATGATCAAACTCAAATTTGATGGTAACTCTACATTTAGTTAGGCATCACAACTTTAGAATAATCAATTAATTGATGAATTAGATGGAAATTAACAATTAACTGGTACCAATTAACTGTTCGTTTCAATTAAAAAAAGTAGCAGCGAATTTGGAGGGCAAAGATGATGAGAGACTTTGGCGAACACTAAGATGGCAACGCATTAATGAGGAAGGAGTCGCGACTTCCAACTCACTCCGTCGAAGTTGCCCCCTTTCTTGTTTTTAAGAATTACAGAACCAGAAGGACCTCGACGATGGTGTTGTAGATGGAGCTTAGCGATGGCATTGAACATGAAGCTCGGCGTTGGACCACCACAGATCTGATCGGGATGACGAGTCCTTTGGAAGTCCGACTCGCTCTCTCCTCCCCCATCGAATTAACTCGACCTCTCCTTGTGAAATCAATAGCCCCTGAATCGCCGATGCAATATTGAGAGGGAGAGAAGAAGACGATTTTGATTTGGGGATTACTTGATTTAAGGAGATCTAATCTTAGCCCTCTATTTTATTCAATTGTTGAGATCACTCTATTAGAAAAATATTAGGAAGGGTGTTATTAGGAGAGGATCTTAGCCCTCATTTGACACTAGTGTCATAGATTCACCCTGTCCCACCACTTTCCCTAATTTACCGCAATTTGTTTAATTAATACTCCCTCAATGAGCCAAAATTTGGGTTGTTCTGGAGTTAAAAATTGAGAAAATTATTTGTAGCTCAATTAATGGTTGAAATTGGAAGCTGGAAAGTCAGCTCATGATTCATAGTACCAGTATTGATCAGCACAAGAGTTTCTCTAATTAGTGTGCATAACCTCAAAATAACGGATAATAAAAAAACATACCTTTTAAACACAAATTAGAGGAGTAATAAACTATATATATACATAACAAAATATATTCTCTTAAACAACTTTCATGCACTTGGGGAAAAAAACAATACAACAAAACACAAAACAAGACAATGGAAATGTACACAATTCAATTAGTTTGATATATAGAGCCCATCAATGATCAACCACTAACCAATCAATCAAACACTTTCCCGCCATTTTTCAGCTTACCCATCCACGCCGGCGGCTCCATCCCGGTCTGCTCCTCCACCGTCTTGAACATCGGCGGCAGCGTCTTATACACGTTTGCAATCTCCGCCATGGGCCCCTTCCCTTCTCCTCCCTCCCCTCCGGCCGTCGTCCACACGCTGATTTTCGGCTGCAGCCCCCGCACACCATCGGCATTGATCCTCGCCATCTCCTGGAAGACGCCGCCGTTGATCATCAAGAAGTCCCTCAGCGCGGAGTAGTCACCTCCGAGGGAGCCCAGAAGGGTCCGGAGGTACATCCCCTGGGCCTCCGCCAGCGCCACCAGCCCCTCCGCCTCCCGCTGCTTTGAGTAGAGCTCCGCGTCCGCCGCCTGCTGCCGAGAGTAGAAAGCCGCCTCCGCGAGCTTCCTCTGCGCATCGGCTTCCTTCTCCTTCTCATACAGGACGGCCTCTGCCGCCTTCTGCTTCCGGTACAGCTCCCAATTCGCCTCTTGAACCTACTCCAATCCGCCATCGATAACAGGGTTGTTATATGAGCTGTGTTGAGTTCGACTCATTCTCGTTCATTTATAAAATGAGTCGAATATGAGCACATTTTAACTTAATTCATCTTAACTTGAGCATGTAAAGCTTGTAAAAGCTCAATTCTAACTCGTTCATTTACTAAACGAGCTGAATATCGACGACACATTTTAAAGTTCAACTATAAATTTCAGACTTGATTTGATCTCGACCTATTTCAAAATGAGATAAATATGAACAATTAATAAATGTCGTATTCAATCATATTTGTTTTTAAAATCAACTGGCAATATAAGAACTGACCTTGGTCTCATATTCGACGCTGGCTTTACTCAGGAACTCGGCCTTGAGCTTCTGAGTCTGGGTGAGAGCATTCATCCGCTCAACCTCACCCTGGAGCTCGGCCTCCCGGAGGGCAACGGCCTTGGCGGCCTCAACCTCGGCAACCTGGGCCTCCTGGGCCCACCCAGCCTTCTTCTTGGCCAGGTCAGCGTTGGCCCTGGCGATCTCGGCCTCCCTCTCGTTCTCAAAAACCTTAACCTCGGCCTTGATCTTGATCTCCTCCTTCTTGCCGTCCCCTTGGCGCTGGACGGTGATGATGCGGGTCTCGGCATCGATCATGGCAGCGTTCTGGAGGGTCTGGCCCTCCCGGAGCTTGGCGCCAATCTCCCCCTTCTTGCGGGCCTCGGCGACGTCGATCTTGGCCTGGTTGGCGGCCTCCATCTGGGTCTTTTGGCCGAGGTAGGAGAAGTACTCGTGGCCGACAATGTCCACCAGCTGCTTGATGTTGGCATTGTATATCTGTAGCCCGAATTGATGTAGCTCCAGTTGCACCTATTTATCCATACTTATATTATTTGGCGTCATATATACACATGTATTTCTTATTAATGTGATGTTACAGAATTCGTATTACTACGTTGGTGATGACCGGTTACGTACGTGTTCTATCGGACTTGTGTTTCATTTATAAACTCTTAACTCGATGATCATATCAACCAACTTTGCATTGGCATGTCTTACCCTCCAAGATCTACTTTTACTACTTGTTGGAAAATTATTTGATAATGTATGGGGTTTGTAGACTTACTACGCTCTGTTTGATAATATAATGGGTAGGTGAAGCTGATATGGTAGTTCTGATATAGTAAATATATGTTAAAGTAATTGTTTACAAACTAGCTAGCTAGTAACTTGTTTGATAACTCTAGTTAATAAGGTAGCTGGTATAAACCAACTTACGAGAGATGAGAAAATAAATAGATTTTGATAATCTTCAGGTGAGTAGATATTGAAAACTTAAAACAAAAGTTTAATTAAATTAAAATGGCAATTTTCATGAAATGTCCCAGAAGTACGTTAAGGCTAATTTGCATGGTGCACGGAAGTTTGACATATTTCGTCAAATGCCCCTAGAGTTTTCTCTTTTTCTTTTTTTTTTTCATTTTTTCGTCAAATGCCCCTCTGTCTATTTTGTTAACATTTTGGTTCAAAATAAAATGAAAAGAAAATATTATTTCATTATTATTTTTGCAAGGTATTATTTGTTCAATATCATTTAATATATTTACACTATATCATTTCATACTACATTTTTCAACCAATAAGTTAAGATTAATTCAAAACTTTTTTTGATAAATTTAATATTAACTATATGAGTATATGTAGTTAGTTTATATACATTTTAAATTTCATATAGCTGCAACATTATATTGTAATAAGCCAAAGTCTGTAAGGGCATTTTTGTCTTTTAACATTTGAACAGTTTAGGACCCTTATAGATATATAGATCCGGTGTGAGTGGGAGAGTTTGTTACGTTTTGCAGTTGAAAGTTGTTTTGTACTCTTGAGCTCAGCTCTTCAATGGAGTACAGTTTCTCCCTTTGATCTCCATCTTTCCTTACCGTATTACACTTTGTTTTGTCCAAACGGTATCAGAGCGCAAGGATTGATCCTCGCTTTGTCTCTGTTGCTGGTTGTCATTGTTCAGATTTGTGTGTGTGCGGTCTCACGTTTTTCGTAGACCCCAAATTTGTTGCTTTTTCATGGCTGGTCGAGGATCTGGAGGTCACAATGGACAAGGTGCAGGTAATTTTGGAGAAGGTGGTGCTGGTAGCGGTAATTTTGTAGGTGTCACACCACCAGCACCAGGTGCAGGTGCTCGAGGATGGAATTTTCCCCCAAATGGATTTCAGTTAGGCGACATCGCTCAAGGTATGGGTGGAGCACATGTGAATCCATATTTTCTTTCAAATTCATATCATCCTGGGATGGTTCTGGTGTCGAATCCGTTTATTGGACTTAATTTTACAAGTTGGGGTCGTGAGATTAAGATGGCGCTTGGCGCCAAAGTCAAGCTAGGTTTCATAACCGGTAGCTGTGTGAAACCACTAGAGGAGAGTGAAGACTTTGAAAAATGGATGCAATCAGATTCCATGGTTAGATGCTGGATGCTTAATTCGATGAATCATGAGGTAGCAGAGGGTTTTATGTATGTTGAAACTGCAAGGGAACTGTGGAATGAAATCAGAGAGAGGTTTCATGAGTCAAATGATCCTTTAGTTTATCAATTGAGAAAAGATCTGCAAACTATTCGACAAGAGAACTTGTCTATAGGAGCCTATTTTGGAAAATTGAAAAAGATATGGGATGAGCTTAACTTTCTTGATGCTATTCCAAGTTGCAACTGTGGAGGATGTAACAATTGCAACTGTGGGATGTTGAAGAAGATATTAGAAAGGGGGGAGAAAGCTAAGGGGATGCAGTTCCTTATGGGTTTGAATGATGTTTATGAGAACCTTATGAGCAATGTGTTATCTAAGGATCCCATGCTGGGTATTAACAAAGCTTTTCAAATGACAACACAGATAGAGAGATCTAAAGGAGTCACAAGCACTCCTCAAGGAGATAATAATGCTCTTGCAACTCCTAAGTTTGGACAGTTTGGGCAAGTTGATGTAGAGGCTAATGATGTTAATAAGTTTCGTGGAGGTGACACTTCTAAGAAAAATGATCAGTTTAGAAGAGACTACAAAAAGCCTAAATTTGACAGGTTATATGATCATTGTGGAGAAAGAGGACACACAAAGGATTATTGCTTTAAGTTGATTGGTTATCCTGATTGGTTTAGAGGGGGTAAAGATGATGATAAGCCTAAGCCTCCTAAGAAGTTTGCTGCACATATGGAGAGTAACCATCCAGACAGTCATTTTGATAATATGGGTATGGAGTCAAAACCTGATCAGGATATGGTTAATGCAGTATTTCAAGAGGTGTTGAAGATGATGAAAGGCAAATTCCCAGTGGAGAGCATTGATAGTTCTGCAAACCAAGCCATGGTCCACTTTGTAGATACTCTAAATGTTTCCTTTGTTATTGGTACTGATAAGGCTAAGAATGATGCTTGGATTGTGGACTCTGGAGCCACTGATCACATTGCTTTTGACAAAGCTATATTTTATGATATCATTGATCTGTCACCTATTGTTTTGCTTGGTTTGCCTGATGGGAATAATATCAAAGTATGTCATAGTGGTAGTGTCAGATTGAGTGATACTTTGATCTTGCATAATGTGTTATTAGTGCCCCAATTTCGGCACAACTTGTTGTCTGTGTCTAAGATAGTGCATGATCAGAAATCAAGGTTTCATTTTGATGCCATGTCCTGTTGGTTACAGGACCTTACAACTAATCAAGTTGTTGCTACTGGGGTTGAAGCAAAGGGCATGTATGTCTTGAAGATCACTGGTGTTGAAAGATTGGGTGTGCCAAGTATTATATCTTTAAATAATGTCAAGTTGAGTTGTAATAAGCTACGGATTCTGCATGCTAGATTGGGTAATATGACTTTTTCAAAACTACATCATATTTTGGATTGTAAGCCAGATATTCAAGATCTGAGTTGTGATGCTTGTAATATGACTAAGATACACAAGTTGAGGTTTGACAGAAGTGACAACATTTCTAATTCTCTTTTTCAGTTGATTCATATGGATGTTTGGGGACCATACAAGGTTCCTTCCATTTGTGGTGACAAATATTTTTTGACCATATTGGATGATTTTTCTAGATCCACTTGGACTTATCTGATGCAAGATAAGTTACAGGTTGTGAGATTGATCGATAGCTTTCTGAACATGGTTGAGAACCAATTCCAAGTGTCTGTCAAGATTGTTAGAACAGACAATGGAACTGAGTTCACTCAAAAGGGTTGTGTGGATTTGTTTGCCAGCAAAGGTATTTTGCATCAAAGATCAGCTCCTGGGGTCCATGAGCAGAATGGTAGGGTAGAAAGAAAGCATAGGCATTTACTAGAAACTGCAAGGGCCATCAGACTACATGCTGGTCTTCCTATTAAGTTTTGGGGAGATTGTGTCTTGAGTGCTACACATCTTATTAATAAGATGCCTTCTTCTATTTTGAATTGGAAATCACCGTTTGAAATTTTATACAGAACTGCACCTTCCTATGATTTGCTCAGAGTGGTAGGGTGTTTGTGTTATACCTTTCAACCAAATGATCACAGAGATAAGTTTGGAACATTAGCTAGGAGATGTGTTTTTTTGGGATATCCTCCAGGCATGAAGGCCTACAAATTGTTTGATCTAGAAAGAAAGACTATAATTATAAGTAGACATGAGAAATTTGAGGAAACCATCTTTCCTTTTAAGCAGCAAGCACTCACCTCTCCACCCTCTTCCTCTCTTCCTTGTGTTGTTCACTGGTCAGATGATATTGATATGCTTCACCCTGTGATAAGCCAACCTGATAATCCAGTTAATGGACACTCTCCTACTAATACTGGTCATTCTAGAAGTAGTGGATCACTTGTTGATGTAGTTCCTGAGTCTGTGGCCATTAGTGCATCATCTCCAGTCCATAATCACAATCTTGAGAGTCAGACTCTGAATCCTAAGCAGGTTATTCAACCTAGAGTTCTTCATAGGCAAACTAGAATCCCTGCTAGACTACAAGATTATGTTATTTCAAATGCTCATGGAAGGGGTCATTCTATGGTAGAATCATCCTTTTCAGAATCATTTGTTGTATTCTCTTCATGCAATCTCGAACATCTGTCACCAGAATACATTCATTCCTTTTTCCACATGTGTTCTATATTTGAGCCTCATTCTTATGCCCAGGTTAAAGGTATCACAGAGTGGGAACATGCCATGGCAGTTGAGCTTCAGGCTCTCACAAGTAATCACACTTGGTCACTCACTCCACTCCCTGATGGCAAGAGAGCCATAGGTTGCAAATGGGTTTATAAGATCAAGTATAAACCTGATGGCACAGTGGAAAGGTTCAAGGCTCGAATAGTGGCTAAAGGATTTAACCAGATCAAAGATAAAGACTACAAACAAACTTTCTCTCCTGTTGCTAAGTTGTCTACAGTTCGAGTTATTTTAGCTTTAGCTGCTAGCAAAGGTTGGGTTTTGCATCAATTAGATGTTAATAATGCTTTTATTCATGGTTATTTGGAAGAGGAGGTCTATATGCTACCTCCCCTGGTTTTGTGGTGCCTAAGGATCATGTCTGTAAGCTACAAAGATCTCTATATGAGCTTAAACAAGCTAGTAGGTAGTGGAACCATGAACTTACCAAGTTCATGATCAGGTTAGGGTATGTACAGTCAGTTCATGACTACTCATTATTTGTTATATCTTCCAAAGGAGCCATGACAATAGCATTGGTGTATGTTGATGATATGCTTCTTCTAGGAAATTCAGACTCTGAGATCAAGGCAACCAAAGATGCCCTTCATCAGCTGTTCACCATTAAAGATTTACGGGCGGCCAAATACTTTTTAGGAATGGAAATTGCCAAATCCTCTCAAGGTATTCTTCTTAATCAAAGAAAGTATGTCTTAGACATCCTTAAAGATGCACATATGGAGGGAGGCAAATCCACTGAATTTCCAATGCAACATGGAACTAGATTGTCTTCTATTATTGGTGATCCTATATCCAATCCGGAAGATTATAGAAGACTTGTTGGTAGGCTTCTATACCTTACCTTAACTCGCCCTGACATTTCATATTCAGTTCAACAGTTAAACTAATTTTTGCAAAACCCTTTGAAACCTCAATGGGATGCTGCTTTCTATTGGCTGAGATACCTCAAAGAAAGCTACAATTTTGCTCTATCTTATTCAGCTTCATCGTCCTTCATTGTTAAGGCTTACACTGATGCAGACTGGGGTAACTGTCTAGACACAGGTCGATCTCTTTCGGGTTATTGTGTATTCCTTGGGACTTCCTTAGTGCCTTGGAAGACAACAAAGCAGAAAGTTGTCTCCAAATCCTCCACAGAAAGTGAGTAAAGGAGTATGTCTGCTACAACTAGTGAATTGGTATGGCTTGAATGAGTTTTAAGTGATCTGGGCATTCAGATACGGCTTCCTCTCACTCTGTATTGTGATAATAAGTCTGCTCAGCAGCTTGTAGTTAACCCAGTGTTTCATGAGCGTACCAAACCTGTGAGAATTGATCTCACTTCATCCGAGAGATGGTGCAACAGGGATTCATTCAAACTGCACATGTGTCCTCTTCCCTTCAAGTAGCAGACATTATGAACAAGGCATTGGGTGCCAAACAACATTGTTTTCTTCAGTCCAAGCTTGGCCTTGTTGTGCCTTATGTGGGTCAAGCTTGAGGGGGGTATATGAATATATGTAGTTAGTTTATATACATTTTACATTTCATATAGCTGCAACATTATATTGTAATAAGCCAAAGTCTGTAAGGGCATTTTGGTCTTTTAACATTTGGACAGTTTAGGACCCTTATAGATAGATCTGGTGTGAGCGGGAGAGTTTGTTACGTTTTGCAGTTGAAAGTTGTTTTGTACTCTTGAGCTCAGCTCTTCAATGGAGTTCAGTTTCTCCCTTTGATCTTCATCTTTCCTCATTGTATTACACTTTGTTTTGTCCAAAAACTATATAATATTATTTCATTATATTAATTACACAAAATCATTTCATATTATTTTTATAAAAAAACAACGGGATTAATTAAAAACTTTTTTAAAAAATACATAGTTCCAAATATATGAATTTGTTTCGGAGCAACCCCCTCCCTCTCTCTATATATATAATGAAAAATATTTTTTATATAATAATCTTAATTTTTGGATTCTCAACCAATCAAATAGTTTTCATTATATATATAGAGAGAGGGAGGGGGTTGCTCCGAAACAAATTCATATATTTGAAACTATGTATTTTTTAAAAAAAGTTTTGAATTAATTAATCCCATTGTTTTTTTATAAAAATAATATGAAATGATTTTTTGTAATAAATATAATGAAATAATATTATATATTTTTTCTACTAAACAAAGTGTAATACGGTGAGGAAAGATGGAGATCAAAGGGAGAAATTGAACTCCATTGAAGAGGTGAGCTCAAGAGTAAAAAACAACTTTCAACTGCAAAACGTAACAAACTCTCCTCCCATATATTTGGAACTATGTATTTTTTTAAAAAAAAGACCTTGTTAGCAATGAGCTCTCCTCCTCCGGTCCTCTTTCCCAACAGTTTACACATCATCCCCTTGATTTATGATTTCAGAGAGTTGATTGGTGAAGGTAGCAACTCATTTTTAGGAGTAGTGTGTTCGTGTTTGATTTTCCAAAATTAGGCTTTAGGTGTAACGATACGTGTTAATTTCCTATGTCTTGTATGCTTGTTATTGTTGGATTTCCAGCATTACAAACTCAGCTTGAGGGGGAGTGTTGGATAAATTGGTTTTACTTTTATGTCATAAGTTAGTTGGTTGTTGCATTTAATGTGTTGCTTTAGTTTTAATTTTCTAGCTGTAGGTTTATATTTCCTAAGCTGCTTTTTCTAGAGTTATTATGTCTTTTGTAGCTTTACTTTTCAGACTTTGTAGCTTCTCTTGTAAGCTTCAAAGGTCATCTCTTGTCTTTAAATAGTTGTTTTCTCCTTGAATAATATGATAAGACAATATGAAGAAGAACTTAAACTTCTCTTTGTTCTTCCTCAAGATCCTCCCAAGATTTGTTGTTTCCGCATCTATGATTTCAGTTTAGAAATCTAACATGGTATCAGAGCTTAAGGTGTTCTCCTAAGCTTATTTTTTTCTTATTTCTTCAGCCTTAATTGCTGAAACATTCTACCAATTCTGTTTCATCCACCCATCGTTTCAACCTTCATTGCTAAACAGTTTGTTTGTGCCTCCGGCCTTCATTGCTGGAAACTTCTCCTGTTTTTCAGCCTTCATTGCTGAAATGTCTTTCTAATTTCTCAAGCCTTCATTGCTCGAGAATCTTTTCCTGTTTTCTCAGCCTTCATTGCTGGAAAAAATTGTTTATGGTTCCAACCTTCGTTGCTGAAACATTTAACATTCTTCAACAATAGGCTGAAATAACTTTCTGGTTTTGAGAACCATTTCCTCTTTTCTTCAACCTTTACTCTCACATCTCTTATGTTTTTGGCCTTCATTGCTGAAATTACTTTTTGATTTCTCATGCCTACATCGCTGGGAATGTTTTCTGATTCTTCAGCCTTCATTGCCGAAGAATGCTCAAGGTTTCAGCCATCATTGCTGAATCTGTCCTTTATTGTGTGTGTGACATCATGTCATTGCAGAAGAGATTAATGTTGCTATTGGCTCTTATCCAGATCTAGGGTTTCATCTTTTCCCTGGTTCGATTTGGTTCTTTGCCGGTTCACTTCTCAGATTTCTTGAATGTATTTGGTTCCTAGATCTCGCTGTTCATTGCTACTGAGGGTTCTCTCTTTCAGACTTGTTCTGATAGTTCCTTGAGTTTGACTAGGTGCTGATGCTAGAACGGCTGGTGCTATTGTCTTGGACTCTGGCTCGTTTTGATTGGTGTTTGATGGCATTGCTATTCCAAGGCTGAAAATCTTGATGTTTGCTGATGAACTTCTGGTGCTACAACAACATTCTCCAAGGAGTGGCAGCCATGTTCATCTATGTTCAAGCAATTTGAAGAGCTATTTCCAAGCTGAGTTTGAGGGGGAGTGTTGGATTTCCAGCATTACAAACTCAGCTTGAGGGGGAGTGTTGGATAAATTGGTTTTACTTTTATGTCATAAGTTAGTTGGTTGTTGCATTTAATGTGTTGCTTTAGTTTTAATTTTCTAGCTGTAGGTTTATATTTCCTAAGCTGCTTTTTCTAGAGTTATTATGTCTTTTGTAGCTTTACTTTTCAGACATTGTAGCTTCTCTTGTAAGCTTCAAAGGTCATCTCTTGTCTTTAAATAGTTGTTTTCTCCTTGAATAATATGATAAGACAATATGAAGAAGAACTTAAACTTCTCTTTGTTCTTCCTCAAGATCCTCCCAAGATTTGTTGTTTCCGCATCTATGATTTCAGTTTAGAAATCTAACAGTTATGTTACTTGTATTGTTGTGTGTATGCTTGTAACATGTATGTATATAATGATCATACATATTGCATATAGGAAACATATATACTATGTATGGAAGCATACTTTATCTTATACTCGACTGAGTCGTATTGAGCTATGAGAGCTTGATCCTCTAACAAGTATAGGTATAAAGTATGATGTGATAATAAATATGTAATATATGCTACACTCTATGTATAATATGTATAATGTAATGGGCTTTAGCCCATTACAGAGGATTAGGCCCATGGTTGTAATTGAGAGGAGTTGAGGAGCCCAAAGCTTGAGCCCGGTTCCATCTCTTGAGCTCGACACACTTTGATGGAACGCAGCGTTTCACTTTGGTTGGAGATCTCCAAGGTGACCTAGCTATATAAGCTCCTTTCAAAGCTTGTTTGTCGTCATACTGTTTCGTGCTCTCTCTCTCTCTTCATCTTCCAGAAAGCTCTCTTCTAGGGTTTCTAGGGTTTGGTGTTCCTCTCCCCTTGCCTGAAGATTCTTCGAGTTGAGGAAGCAAAGAAGGTGGCCGAAAGTGTCCCTAGTGGTTCTCTGGTGGTCGTCGCTCCAAGCTCTGGGCAACAGCTCTCCTCTCCAGGCGATCTAGGGTTCGAGATCGAAGACTTCTTCGATCTCTTGGTTCCCACACAGGGATATTCTCTTTCTCTCTTGTTTTCTGATCTCATGCATGTCTAGATCTAGGAGTTTTGTATCTCTTTACTTGATCTGTCCCTGTACGAACTCATTATAGTGGATTTGGCCAACTCTTGAGGCCCCGTGGATGTAGGCATAGCCGAACCACGTAAAATCGTTTATGTTCGTTCTTTGGCTTGCTTGATTCGATCAGATCTGTGTTTCTTATGCTCGATTTCATACGCTTCCGCATATTCGCCTATCTCGTTTTCAATCTTTAGGTTTTACAACGTGGTATTAGAGCTTGAGTGTCTCGCTCTCGATTTCCTGGCTCATTCTTGAGTTCTAGGGATAGAGAACGAACGTAGGGCCTCGGACGGACCTAAAAGGCGACATCGCTGGTGCCGAACCCCCCCCCCCCCCCACGTGATGTACCACACCCTTGTTTGCTAGATATAGGGCTATGTGCTTTATTTCTGGCTTCTGGTGGGTATATCTATTTTTTATCTTGCTTGTTTTTGCAATATTTGAATAGACCTACTTGGTTTCTTGTTAAGATTCAAGGTTTTCTTGAATCTGTAAGTGTTTTATCCATATACTAACTTGGTTTCTTTGTTTTTAGGAGGTATTGGTTATAATGGGTGACAAAGGCACCTATCTCAAGCCCTTCAATGGCCACACTGATTTTGCTCTGTGGCAAATTAAAATGAAGGCACTCTTGATAAAAGAAAAATGTTGGGTTGATGTGACTAATAAGTTTCCTGATGGAACTACAAAGGAAAAAATCATGGAAACTGATGAACAGGCCCATAGTGAGATCATGTTGCGCTTAGGAGATGAAGTTGCTAGACAGGTTCTTAATCTTGAGACAGCTGAGAAGTTGTGGAATGGGTTAGATGCCCTCTACTCAACATTGTGTGTTGTTATTAAATGCTTTGCCTGCTCAGTTTGACACTTTTAAAGATGTGGTTCAATATAGCACTGATAAATTGGAGAAAAAGGTTATCCTTGAGTCCATTACTCAGAAAAATGATGCTTTAAAAGTGTTTAGAAACAAGTATGAGTCTAAATCCGATACCAAAACTGAGAATAAGAATGAAGTTCTTGTTTCTAAAGGTAGGTTCAGAGGCAATAAGCCTAATAACAACCAAAACCAAAACAGGAATAAGCCTAAGAAGGACAATGGTAAGCCTGAGTCTAGCCAACATGGTAAATCTGATAAGCAAGATAAACCTCACTTGATATGTTCTTACTGCTCTAAGTCTGGTCATATTGAAAAACATTGTTTTAAAAGAAAAAGAGATGAAAAAGTTGCTGGAAAGCAACCTAATGTATCTACTGTGTTTGAATCCCATTCTTATTATACTCATGAAGTTCTTGCATTATTGAATACTGCGGATTCTAATACCTGGAATTTGGATTCTGGATGTACCATGCATGCTACTTATCACAAGTCTTGGTTTCATGATCTTAAATGCTTTGATGGTGGCACTGTGATGCTTGGTAATCATTTTGTGCTTAAAATTAAAGGTGTTGGATCCATTGCTTTAAAGATGTTTGATAATGTGGTTAGAGTTATTAAGGATGGTAAATGGGTTCCTTCTTTGAGAAGAAATCTTATGTCTGAAAGTGCTCTTAAAGAATTGCATTATGATGTGTTCAGTTCTAAAGGTGTGAGAGTTGTTACTAAGGATGGTAAGCCTGTTATTAAGTGCATTAGAAAAGGTAGCTTATATGAACTTCATGCTACTCTTGTGATGAACTTCTCTGCTGCTTTTCTTATTGCTTCTAACTCTGTGAAAACCATGTATTTAAGTGAAACTCTTACGTGGCATAACAGGTTAGGTCATTTAGGCAATAAGGGTTTGGAACATTTGCATAAATCTTGCATTCTCAACTCTAAACCTTGCACCATTTATTTATGTGAAAATTGTGTGCTTGGTAAACATACTAGGAAAAGTTTTAAATCCTTTGTGCATATCTCAACTGCTCCTCTGGATTATATACATTCTGAACTATGGGGCCCTGTCCAAGTTTCTACTGTTGGTCATAAAAGGTATTTCATGTCCCTTGTTGATCACTATAGTAGGTATGTTTGGGTTTATCTGTTGAGAACTAAATATGAGGCTTTTGAAACTTTCAAGATGTGGAAAACTAGAGTTGAAAAAGAAACTAGATTATCTATTAAATGTTTGAAAACTGAAAATGGCTTGGAGTTTTGCAATTCTGTGTTTAATGCATTCTGTCAAGAGCATGGTATTAAGAGGCATTTAAACATTCCTGGAACCCCTCAGCAAAATGGTACAGCTGAGAGGTTGAACAGGACTCTTCTTGAAAAGGCTAAATGCATGTTAATCTCTTCTGGTTTGAAACATAGTCTACGGGGTGAAGCTGTGGTTACTTCTGCTTATTTGATTAATAGAACTCCTTCCTCTGTAATTGCTTTTAAAACACCTTATGAGTTATGGACTAAAAGAATACCTAAACTTGATCATATCAAACCTTTTGGTTGCACTATTTTCTCTTATGTCAATCAAGGTAAATTGGAACCCAGATCACATAAGTGTGTTCTGCTGGGGTATCCTGAAGGTGTCAAAGGGTATAAACTTTTAATTGTCCAACCTGGTGTATACAAAACAATTGTGAGTAGGAATGTTATCTGTAATGAGCATGAATTCCACTTCAAAAGGGCTTCTGCTTCTGTGCTTCATGAGACTGACTTGCAGGTACAAGAAGGTGATCAGTTCTATGTTCCAAAGAACATGGATTCTTATTCTGATGATGAGTTTGACAGTGGTTATTCTACCCCCTCCCCTCCTCTCTCTATTTCTTCTTCTGCCCCTCCTGCTTTTGTGATTGTGCAACCTTACCAATTGGGTAGGGAAGCAATTAATGAATCTGTTTTGCCTCCCTCTTCTGTTTCTCCTACTTCTGTGGATGAGGATATTGTTGTTGAATCTGTGTCTGCTTCTGGTTCTGGCAATTCTAGTTCTTCAGATGCTTTAAGACATGATTTAACCGATTGGCAATTAACTAGGGATAGGAGTCATATGACTGTCATTCCTAATAAGAGACTCATTAATAACATTGTTGAGTTTGCTTGTCTTGTTTCTTCTGTGGTTTAAAAATATACTCCTGAAACTTATAACCAAGCTGTTAAATGTGCTCACTTTAAATACTGGAAGAATGTTATGGATGAAGAAATAGATTCTATGAGAGTTAATAAAACCTGGACTTTGGTTCCTAAACCCGTTGATGCTAGACTGATTGATTGTAAATGGATCTTCAAGCTTAAAAAGGGAATTTCTAAGTCCGACCCCCTAGATAGAAAGCTAGGTTGGTTGCTAAAGGTTTTACTCAAAGGGAAGGAGAAGATTACAATGAGATCTTTGCTCTTGTTGTGAAATATAAGACTCTTAGATTGTTGCTTGCTATGACTGCTGTCTATGACTTTGAGCTTGAACAAATGGATGTTAAAACTGCTTTTCTTCATGGTGACTTGGATGAGACTATATACATGAAACAGCCTAAGGGCTTCATTGATTCTGTTCATCCTAACTATGCCTACTTGCTTAATAAATCTATATATGGCTTGAAACAGTCTCCACGACAGTGGAATATCAAGTTTGATAGATGTATGAGGTTTAGCTTGGGTTTTAAGAGAAGTAAGTTTGATACATGTTTGTATTTCAAAGGTTTGAAGCATGCAAGTCCTTTATTATATGTTCTTTTATATGTTGATGACATCCTGCTTATTTCTAAGTCTCTTGATGGCATTATTGACATTAAAAAGAACCTGCAAAAGCATTTTGATATGAAGGATCTAGGCATTGCTAAGAAAATTCTGGGCATGTCAATTGTTAGGGATAGAAAGCATAAGAAGCTTTGGTTGCATCAATGTGATTATGTTCAGAAGGTGCTTGATAGATTTCATGTGACTGGTGATAAAGTGAATAACATTCCTCTTGGTCCTCACCTTGACTTGACTAAGCTTAAAGAAAAAATGTCTATGGTTGAGTTTAAAAGGATGAAATCTATCCCATATGATGATGCTATTGGGTCTGCTATGTATTCCATGATATGCACTAGACCTGATTTAGCATTTGCAATTAGCACACTTAGTAGGTATATGTCTGAACCTACTGAGAAGAATTGGTTATCAATGAAATATCTTCTTAAATATTTTCTTGGATCTGTGAAATTATCTCTGTTATATGCTGAGCATTCTTCCTCTTATGACTTGCATGGTTTTGTTGATGCTGACTATGCTAGCAGCAAGGATACCATGAAATCCATTACTTCCTATGTTTATACATGGGCTGGTAACTGTATTTCCTGGAAGTCCCAGCAGCAACCTATAGTTGCATTATCCTCCACTGGGGCAGAGTACATTGCAACTACTGAGGCTTGTAAAGAGGCCATCTCGTTGCAAGGTATTCTGAAAGAGATTGAGAAGAAGCACTATACTACTGTTTTGCATATAGATAGTCAAAGTGCTCTTTACTTATGTCGTGACCCCATGTATCATGAAAGAACTAAGCATATAGATGTGAGATATCATTTTATAAGGGAAAAAGTTGAAGATAATGTGATTCACGTTAAGAAGATTGAAGGTAGATATAATCCTGTAGATTTTGGTACAAAAATTGTTCCTCGTGATAAGTTTTTTTATTGCAGGAACTTCCTCCATTTGGAGGAGCTCACCTGATCTGTTCTGTTCTGTGAGTGTGGGCTAAGGACGGACCTGGCATAAGAATCCACTTGATATGAAGTTGAGTCTACCTAGTGCAAGACTTAGAAAATTACAGGGGCATTTGTAATGATATGTGTTAATTTCCTATGTCTTGTATGCTTGTTTGTATTGGTGTGTGTATGCTTGTAACATGTATGTATATGATGATCATACATATTGCATATAGGAAACATATATACTATGTATGGATGCATACTTTATCTTATACTCGACTGAGTCGTATTGAGCTATGAGAGCTTGATCCTCTAACGAGTATAGGTATAAAGTATGGTGTGATAATACATATGTAATATATGCTACACTATATGTATAATATGTATAATGTAAGAGAGACATTATATTTCTCGGTATTGGGCTTTAGCCCATTACAGAAGATTAGGCGCATGGTTGTTGAGAGGAGTTGAGGAGCCCAAAGCTTGAGCCCGGTTCCATCTCTTGAGCTCGGCACACTTTGATGGAATGCAGCATTTCACTTTGGTTGGAGCTCTCCAGGTTGACCTAGCTATATAAGCTCCATTCGGAGCTTGTTTGTCGGCGTACTGTTTCGTGCTCTCTCTCTCTCTCTCTCTCTCTCTCTCTCTCTCTCTCTCTCTCTCTCTCTCTCTCTCTCTCTCTCTCTCTCTTCATCTTCCAGAAAGCTCTCTTCTAGGGTTTCTAGGGTTTGTTGTTCCTCTCCCTTTCCCTGAAGATTCAACGAGTTGAGGAAGCGAAGAAGGTGGCCAAAGGTGTCCCTGGTGGTTCTCTGGTGGCCGGCGCTCCAAGCTCTGGGCAGCAGCTCTCCTCGATCTCCAGGCGATCTAGGGTTCGAGATCGAAGACTTCTTCGATCTCTTGGTTCCCACACAAGGGGATTCTCTTTCTCTCTTGCTTTCTGATCTCATGCATGTCTAAATCTAGGAGTTTTGTATCTCTTTACTTGATCTGTCCCTGTATGAACTCATTATAGTGGATTTGGACAACTCTTGAGGCCCCGTGGATGTAGGCATAGCCGAACCACGTAAAATCGCTTGTGTTCGTTCTTTGGCTTGCTTGATTCGATCAGATCTGTGTTTCTCTTGCTCGATTTCATACGCTTCCGCATATTTGCCTATCTCGTTTTCGATCTTTAGGTTTTACATTAGGATTGATTATTTCAGCCTTCTAATTTCGACACATTAGAAGCTTAAAATGGGAGAGATCTGATTTTCTAGATCGAATTCCGCTATTTATATGTTTACTAGCATGTGTGGAAAAAAAACTCTATAAAAATTGGTATGTTTGAACCTTTGATTTGAATATTTAGGGAAAAAGGATTTTGTTTATTTGCAGTTAGGGAGCTCAAATGCGTTCTAAATAGAGAAAAACTCATTTCATTATACCTTGTCTTCTAAAATATGATGCACTAAAGGTGTTTGACAAAATGACTCTAACAAGATTTCTAATTATTTTAAAAAAAACTTACACTTTTTTTTTGTTACATGAGATATGCAAATACGTTATATATGAAAACCCAACATCAGGAAACAAAGCCAATTGCATTTTCTGGCATTGCAAGGACAATCCTTTAAAAGCACATTTATGGGAGAATATAGGAGTTAAAACTATATATACCGCACAAGAAAGCTATGAGCAATAACAAATCCGTGGTACAAATAACTAAATGTTGCAATACCTCAGTAACAATTCTATATATATTTGTTTGATAATGTGATTATCTTCTTCTTTTCTTGTTTCATGGAAAATATATGACATTTGTTTGCTTATCATCAACTTTTGTTTTTTTCCTTTTGAATCTTTTAGGATATTTATGTGAAGGGTTACAAAGTCGCCTTCTGATATTATTTCTGGTTAACAGTATCAAATCTGATACTGAAAATCATAATTAAACCTTTTTGCAAAATCGCTCCAAATCGCTCATTTTAGAGATTTAGGTGAGCTCTGAGAAAGAATTACGCTCGCTCTAGGCTTTTCCTCCGTCGGTTCCTGTTGGCGGCAGGGAATGGCTACCACCCCTCCGGTCACACCTAGTGGCCCAGTAGGGGAACCTCCGGATACAAAGAAAACTTGGAAGGAAATGGTGGTTGGTGACTCGGGTGTAGGAAGGCCGGTCTTGGAGCCGGATTTCCTCACCGGTAAAGTTGCTATATCTTTCTCGAATGGGGGAGAAGGGGATCCGATTGTCTCCATCAATGATGAGGTCATCCATGCTCTCTCCACGGTTTGGAAATCATCCCTGATTGTTAAGATGTTGGGCGGTTTCGTCCCCTATCATGTCATGGAGAAGAAAATCAAAGAGCTATGGAAGTCAACGGAGAAGATCCTCCTAGCCGATCTCCCGAATGGGTACTATGTTGTTCAGTTTGAGACAGACCACGACTACATATGTGCTCTTATGGGGGGTCCTTGGACCATTTTTGGTCACTATCTTATCATCAAAGCTTTGTCGCCATCGTTTAACCCAGACACGGATGAAATTACCACAACTCCGGCCTGGGTTAGAATCACAGGGCTGCCACTGGTGTTCTACGAAGAGAATGTGCTTATGAAGATTGTTGAAGGATTTGGGAGGCCCTTAAAGGTGGATACCAAGACCTTATTCTCCAACAGGTGCAAATTCGCGAGAGTTTGTGTCGAATTGGACCTGACGAAAGCACTAAAGGGCACGATCACGATAAATGATCAGAGGCTGTACCTTGAATATGAGGGGCTCCATCTGATATGTTTTAAGTGTGGCAGGTATGGACATATCGCCTCTAGATGCCCTACCGCCGCACAACAGGAGGAACAGAGGGCACAAAGGGAGGCGTGAAACCCATGAGAGAAAGGGTCGTAAGTGAATGCGGACGCGGAGACAACCATCAATAAAGGAGAGGAGATCCCCAAGGGCATGTATGTCCCCTGGATGGAGGTGCCGCAACGGAGACCGTCCCAGAAATCCGGAAGCAGAGAGGTCGGCGCTGCCTCAGGGAGTGGAAAGACGATGGAAAACTCATGCAAATCTAAAGGAGGAGGGAGCGCGGGGCAGTCTGGAATCGCCGGTAAGGGCGAGGAACAGGCCGGCGGGGTGACTCGGAACCGCTGCAGCAACGGTAATGAGGGCAAAATAGATTACGAGAAGAAGAAGGGGTTCTTGGAGAAAGGGTCGGGTGTTAATGCTAAAGGGGGTGACAAAGGGAAGTCCGCCGAAAGGGCAGATATACGAGGCCAAGAAGAAGAGTGAAGGAAAGGGAGTTGGGCTGGATCAGGGAACCAAAAGTGGGCCTAAGAAAAGGGCCAGAAAAGAAGACACCATCCTTACCTTTAAACCTATATTGCATAATTCCTTTAGTTTGTTAAGTGGGGAGATGGACACAGGGCCTGGGCCAAGCAACTCTAATGGGCCTAACCCCATGGCGAATACAGTTACTAACCCAATTTGCGTTGTGATTCCCATGCAGGAGCCGGAGGCGTTGAAGATGACGCTGAATGGGGTGCTGGAGATGTGCGACACAAACAAGGGAACCGACCAAACCAACCATATCAGTAACGAAGGCGTCTCGACAACAGGTGCAGGGGACGTCAATATGGAAACAGGGGAGGTGGAGACTCGTGAGTCTTGCCCGAACAAGAGGATGAAGGACCTGTTGGGCTCGATGTCGAATTAGGGGTCTTGTGTCGCTTCCCGTCGGTGCACCATGAATTGCCTTATATGGAATTGTTGCGGTGCTGGCAGGGCCAGTTTTCGCAGATCGACTCGTTATATGATCAAGCAGCATAAGATTCATATCCTCGCTGTCCTTGAGCCCAAGATCTCAGGGGTTAAGGCTAAGGAGGTGTGTGATCGTTTTGACTTCACAGGAAGATGTATTGTGGAAGCCAATGGTTTCCGCGGGGGCGTTTGGCTCTTGTGGAACAAAGAGACTGTTAAGGTTACGATCATCAAATCGCAGGAGCGCTTCATCCTCGCCAAAATCAATGACGGTAGAAAGTGTTTCCATTTGTTAGTAGTTTAGGCCCATCCTGATGGCATTGATAGAAGGAGGTTTTGGGATGACATGAGGGACATCACAGATAGTGTGGCCGGCCCTCTAATCATTGGGGGCGATTTCAATAGCACTCTCCACGGGTGGGAAAGGGATGGTGTCTCTGGTTTACTTTCTGTGGATACTGATGCGTTTCAGGAATGGGTTTTCAAAGCGGAATTAATCGATCTCGGATTCTCTGGTCCCACTTTCACTTGGTCCAGGGGTAAGACGCATGAGACGTATGTGGCTAAAAGACTAGACAGGGTTTTTGTGAATGGGGAGGCACGATTGGACTGGCCTGAGGCTTCTGTTCGACATCTTCAAAAGTTCGGCTCCGACCATATGTCTATGCTCCTTTCCTTTGACCCCAAAATCCAGCTGAATAGTAAACGACGCCCTTTTTGGTTTCTGGCTGCCTAGATGTCTCACCCGGACTTCTCTGGACTTATTAGCGAGTCGTGGGATGGGAACTGTGCAGCGCCGATTGCTCTCAACCACCTCCGGGGCTGCCTACTTAAGTGGAATAAGAAGGTTTTTGAGAACATCTTCGAGCGCAAGGAGCGTTTGACCAATGAACTCGGAGTCATCCAAAAATCCCTTGAGAGAGGGGTTACTGCTGATTTGTTAAGAAAGGAGGAGGATATCCAGAACCAACTCAATACAGCCTTGGAGCAGGAGGAATCAATTTGGTTCCAGAAATCTAGGGAGCAATGGCTCAAAGCTGGGGACCGCAACACTTCGTTTTTTCATCTTTCTACTGTAATCCGTAGGAAGAGGAACAGGATTGATTGCATAAAAGGGACCGATGGGGTTGATGTGGTGGATAGTAAGGAGATTGAAAAACTAGTGACGGGGTTCTTCCAGGATCTCTACACTATCTCGCCCGAGGAAGATTGTTGTATCCCACTGGTTGGTGGCGCTTTCCCTAACCTTGATAGGACTGATTGGGAGGCGATCTCAGGGGTTCCGTCGGACGCTGAGATTCTCGAGGCGGTCAAGGATATTGGGGCGTACAAAGCTCCGAGTATCGATGGTGTTTTTTCAGAGGTGTTGGACTACTGTTGGGGGTTCGGTGAGGGCTTTTGTCCGGGACTTTTTCGCTTCGGCGTCACTCGACTTAGGTATTAATGACACTTTGATTGTGCTGCTTACAAAAGTGGCTAAACCGGAGGCGATAACTCAATATCGTCCCATCAGCCTTTGCAACGTTCTGTACAAGATTATTACCAAGATTCTGGTAAGCCGCCTTAAACCTCTCCTTTCGAAACTTATTGGCCCTATGCAGGGTAGCTTTCTTCCCAGAAGACAGATCACGGATAATATCGTCATTATGCAAGAGATTGTCCATTCTATGAGGAAGAAAAGGGGCAAAAAAGGTTGGATGCTGTTGAAAATCGACCTGGAGAAAGCCTACGACATGCTTAGATGGGATTTTATTATCGAAACTCTTACTGACGCGGGGTTCCCGGATTGCTGGATTAGGTGGATTTATGAATGTGTTAGCTCGGTGCGGACGAGGGTGCTCGTCAATGGGGAGCTTACGGAGGTGTTTAAGCCAAGTAAGGGCATCAGGCAAGGCGATCCCATCTCGCCTTATCTCATTATTCTGTGTATCGAAAGGCTTAGTCATCTGATTCAGGGGGTTGTGGACTGTGGCGATTGGAAAGGCTTCAAAATCGCTAGAAACGGACCCATTGTGTCACACATCATTTTTGCCGATGACTTAGTCCTGGCGGCCGAAGCTTCCGTTGATCAGATCAGAGTTATTAAGGGAGTCCTTGATAAATTTTGTCAAGCGTCGGGACAGAGGGTGAGTATGAGTAAAACTAAACTCTACGTGTCGCCGAATGTGGACAGTAGCACTATGGAGGGGCTGCACAGGGAGAGTGGTTACGATGTGACTCCAAACCTTGGGAGCTACCTCGGTATGCCGGTCCTCCATAGCAGAGTTAAAGGTGAAACCTTCACCTTTGTGGTCGATAAGATTAAGAACAAGCTGACGGGTTGGAAGGGGAAGAGGCTGAGTTTCGCGGGGAGGGTTACCCTCACCAAATCTGTGCTCTGCTCCATTCCGATCTACTCCATGGCCACGGTCTCGCTCCCAAGGGCTGTGTGTGATAAAATTGATAGTATTTGCAGGGGTTTTGTTTGGGGCGACACTAAGGACCAAAGGCGTATCCACCTTGTCGCCTGGGATGAAATCTGCAAGCCTAAGAAAATCGGCGCACTCGGACTGCGTTCGATGAGCAATCTGAATCTCGCAACGACAGGTAGGTTGGCTTGGCGTTTTCTGAATAACAAGGTTACTGACTTGTGGAGCGTTGTCTTGCAGGCTAAGTACACTAGGAGCACTAATGTTGTTGTCTCGGCTCCCTCAGCGGTCTGGACGAATCTGTTGAAAGGTCTGAACATGGTGGTGAGACCCGGTTTGCGTTAGACGTTGGGTGACGTAGGATCCATCAGATTCTGGAATGATGAGTGGCTTATTGATGGAGAACTGTCGAGCCTGTTGCAGGGCGGCTTAAGCGAGGAGGCTGAAGGGAGCAATGTCAGAAGCTTCTGGGTTGAAGGGGAAGGATGGAACTGGGACATTCTTGCACCTCTGCTGCCTGCGGGAACCCTGCTGAAGCTCGCGGCTGTTGCAATTGTGGAGGATGGGTCCATCCAGGATACCTTATGTTGGAAAGGGACGGCCGATGGGCAATTTTCTATTAGTGTTGCTTATGATAATATTATTGGAGCCACTGATGTTTGCGATATTGATTCGCAGGTTTATAAGAGGATTTGGAAGCTAAGAGTACCCGAAAGGGTTCGGTGCTTCGTTTGGATGCTGTTAAGGGGAGCTGTCCTCACTAATGCCGAGAGGAGGAGAAGACACATGACGAATAATGATGAGTGCTCGGCATGCCTGAATCAGCCAGAAACGTTGCTTCATCTCTTCTGCGACTGCAATCGCATCCAAGGTATGTGGAGCAATACTATTAGGGGCCCTACTGATTTCTTTAATGTCCAATTTGCAGATTGGATGAGGAGTAATTTGATGAGCAGCCGGTACAAGGAGGACGGGGCTGATTGGGCAAGCTGGTTCGCGATAGCACTCTGGTGGACTTGGCGTTGGAGGAACAACAGAGTCTTCAATGGGAAGGAACCGCTGCCGGACAAGAAAGGCTTCATTGATGGGAGAGCTAAGGAATACCGCAAGGCCTGGTGTGAGCCGGGGCAAGGGGCCAGACTCCCCAGCAAAGAGACAGTGATGGTGGGTTGGGAGAAGCCCCTGAGCGGTTGGGTGAAAGTGAACTCGGACAGGGCTATGAACAGCGAAGGCCTGGCCACGGCGGGGGGCGTGATTCGCGATGAGAATGGCCAGTGGATAGAGGGGTTCTTCCATAATATTGGGCTGTGCACGGTGCCTATGGCGGAGTTGTGGGGCATCGTCGGTGGCCTCCGGATAGCATGGGAGAGGGGTTTTCGCAAGGTGATGGTGGAAACGGACTCGATGTTGGCCGTGACGCTGATCAGAGGAAGAATTTTTTCGGGGCACCCGTTATTTAGCCTGATTTGTCAGTGCCAAGGCTTTCTCTCCAGGGATTGGGACATTCAATTCTGCCATGTCTTTAGGGAAGCGAACTCGGTCGCGGACTCCCTCGCTGCTTTTGCATTTTCTTTCCCTCTTGGTTTTCATTTTGTTTCTAACCCTTCGGGGGATATTTCTTTTATTTTGGAGGAGGATGCTAGGGGTAGGACTACTCCCCGCCTCGCTCGTGTGTGTAACCCGCCTTAAACACGTTATTTACTTTTGAGAGCTCGCTCTCGTTTTTCCACCCAAAAAAATTAAACCTTTTTACAGATTTTCACTTTAGAGTATAATCTCGTAGGCAAGATAAATTTGATTGCCTCTTGTGCTACACGTGTTCATCTCCTCCGCGATACAAGCTTTCATCTCGAGAAACAACGTTCATGAAAGACTTTGAAAGTATGACAACTCTAGAATTGATACAAGATATCAAACAACTACTGGGCCAAAGAAGATATCTCGCAAGTTTCTATAAGTTCTGGTTTTGGTGCCATTTCTTGCCACAAGAAACAACTATTTTGTAATCTTTTATTTTGTTTACCATTCAATTTTAATTTTTCCCTACATATGGAAAGGTTATTGAGATGTGAGAATAAGTTGTTTCATATCGAAAAATAGTTAAATTCAAATCTAGTGTATAAAGTCGGTGGACTTTACCAATGCCTGTTGTCAATTTGATTTAATTTTAGAATGAAACTAATTAATGTGTCAAGCTTCTATAGTTCTATCACACTAGCTTATGTTTATGTATTAGGTTTGTATCTATCTATGCACACCACCCCAATCATCAATCTCATCCACCTTTAATTATCTTAGATATGCATTGTAATTACAAGAGTATAAGACATATACAAACTAAAGAATCGTTTGTTGAGCTAATTCAACGTTAGCCAATTAGGAATGTTGACTACGTAATTGATCTTAATAGTAATCCCCCCGCACTTGACTTAAACCCGAATCACCCAATTTAAAAGTGTGTAAAAAAAAATAGTGGTTGAAATGTGGTTGATGGGTGGATGGGTGATGGGTCGGATTTGACGTGGGGGATGATTTTTTTCACCGCACCCAACCCATCATCCATCATCTGCTATCTTACACCGCCCATTTACAATATAATACGGAGTATACTATTTGTTTTTTTATTATTGAAATTTATGAATAAAAGCATATACGGAGTATATATTATATATATTTTTTATTTTTTATTTTTTTTTGTTTTCTAACACCTAAATCTCTAACATTTTATATGATTCGACATCGAAACTCAAGTGAAATAACAAGTGTAATATAATATTCTATTAGTCATTCAGTTTATAACATTAATGATACATTACGTATCTTGACTTTTTATGAATGTTATAACACTTAATGTTATTTAAGACTTATAATTTTTTATAACATTTTTTTATTTATTATAATTGTATATTATTTATATGACAATTTATCTTTCGGATTATATAGAAATAGACAAAATCAAGTGGGCGAAAAACCACTTGTATTTCATCCAGCTCACCCGAAAGGTGATGGGTGAAGTGAATATATGTGAACTGGATATGAAAGATAGGTCAAGTGAAATAATAGTTCACCCATAATAAATCGGGTGAAATGAGGGTTTATCCCCTCACCAAATCACCCATTGCCATTGCTAATCAGTATTCAACCTGCTACGCGTTTTTCTTTGTTTTAAATTGGAACGAATGATTGATATTCCCTGTATTCATAGTTATGACTTTTTATTGGGAAAAGTCAATTCTAAGTAATTAATCTCGATCTAGTCATCATACATTTATAAAAATTAACAAAGAAATGCTTAATTAAGAAAGAAAGCGTCTGGATTAATATAATAGTACAGGCCTTGTCAAGTGTGTCCCTTATTCCACACATTCAATCCATATGACTCATGGAGTTATGGGTAGCACCTAGCTACACCTTCTCGTGGGCCGATACAACGTACATGAATTTTCAACAGTTTTATATTATTAATTTATATATAATTTAATACTTATTACTAACAAATATTATGTTATTAAATAAAATAAGGCAAATTGCATAAAATAGTACGAACTTTAGGTATAGTTGCAGTCGGTGGCACGAACTTAAAAAATTACAAAAATAATCACCAACTTTAGGGTTTAGTTGCGGTCAGCGACACGTACCACCTATCTCACTAATTAATGTGGACTAATGTGGGTGCTTACATTGAAATTTTTTTTAATTAAAAAGACATATAAACGAGATATGGATAGTGGGGTGCTTAATTACATAGATATTTTTAAAATTAAAAGGTATAAAAGATGTGCTCAAATTGTGAAACTAGCTAGGTTCCATTTTTATTTTTTATTTCATGTAATTCCAAATCAAATATAATTGTGACAAATATATCATTTGCGAATTAAAATAACTAGTCACGTTCATGGTAAACATTTGAGTGGCAAAATGATATAAATAGAAAACCAACATTTGGTTAGCATAAAACAAACTGGATGCTAATCATCCGGGGCCGTTGTACCTTCTCAAGTTTGGTTTGTGCTAACCAAATGTTGGTTTTCCATTTATGTCATTTTGCTACTAAAATGTTTACCATGAACGTGACAATTTGTACTAGTTATTTTAATTTGCAAATGTTATATTTGTCACAATTATCTTTGATTTGGAATTATATTAAATAAAATAAAAATGTAACCTATCTAGTTTCACAATTTGAGCACATCTTTTATGCCTTTTAATTTAAAAAAAAATCTATGAAAGCACCCCACTAATCCATATCTCACTATATGTCTTTTTAATATTATAAAATAATAGTAAAAGTTCAAATAATTAAATGTTTTGTATTAAACTCATTGGTTGAAAAAAAAATTAAAAGAGTATACAACACACAGATATATATTACTGATATTAATTTCATATTTTCTTATTATTAATGTTAAGTCTTGAATAATCTCATTGTTTTTTTTTAAATTACTAAAATTATAATTATAAAAGTTTAATTGTAATTCGCTATGATCCATAGAAATAAGAGGAGTGTGTGACGTACCTCATCTATTAAGCTTTTTTAATAATAGTTAGATATAGATAGATAGATTATTTTTAAAAAAAATTACTAAAATTATAATTATAAAAATTTACTTAATTGAAATTGACTAGGACCCTAAAATTATAATTATAACTATACCTTGTCGAAAACCTCTTGCTTGAAGTCCTTGGTACCTCGGAAGATCTCCTCCATGGTCATGGAGGCTGCGAGGACACGAGTCTCGCCTTCGATGACGCCCTGGACGAGCTCCTTGACGTGTTTCGACAGCTTATCGTGTGGGGAGATGAGGCGGGCGTACTTCTGGAGGGTCTCAAAGTCATCGGTGCCGGGGCCGATGGTGAACACCGCCGGCAGGATGAAGGGGAGCTTCTCGGCGCTCATCGCCTGAACCTCGAAAGTGTAGTTCACCGGGGAGATGTCGAACCGGCTGCACCGCTGCCCCGGTAACACCCATGCTTTCTTCGCGAGCTTTATGTCCTTTATCCCTGCCCCGGTGATCACCAGGTACTCCGACGCTCCGGCGACTTTGAAGCTCATCCTGTACGACGTCGTTTTATATGTGTAAATGTGGTTGGTCGATAGGTTGAGGTTAATTTGATAATGGACACCAAGATTATGTTTCCTCCCATGTGTGTGTGTATATATATATATATATATATATATATATATATATATATATATATATATATATATATATATATATATATATATATATATATATATATATATATATATATATATATATATATATATATAGTCTTTTCAAGACTTAGAAATACTCTATTCATCTATTAAAAAAACATTTATTATTTATACATGTTTTTTAAAAAAATGTCGTTTATTATTTAGGGTTTGTTTGGTTAAACGTAGGAATTCCAATTCCCGTGAACTTAATTGAGAAATACAATTCCCATGAATTCTACTTCCCGGGAAGTATGAAAATGTGTTTGTTTGTAAATAAATTCCCAGGAACTCAATTGCTGCATTTTGTTTGGTTGAACACAAATATTTGATAGCAATTGGTTTTAAATTACCTTTATAATCTTTATATATAAATAAATTCATTTCATTATGTGGATAAATTAGATATTTTCTCCCTAATTTAGTGAATGTCTCCCAAGTCCGGCAAATTGGGGTTTTGTCCACCTAAAATTATATGGACAAAATTGCCCTTCCATATATAAGCGTATATGTTGTACACCGCACTCTCTCTTTAGAGATCTCCATCCACCGTTGCTCTCAAGACCTGGCCGCCGCTTCTCCTAGGTCTCGCTCTCGACCGGCCTCTTCTCTCTCCCATGGCGGCGGAGGAGAACGGAGAGGAGCAACCTACATCTGAGTCCGCTTGACATTCTTCAACCTAGATCCCGATGAGAGGAGCGGAGGAAGCCCCTTGGTGGCGGAGAAGATTGGAGATTCGGCTTGAATCCGTGGAGATCCGGCTCGAATCTGAGGAGATATGCCTGAAGAACCGCCGGCAGCAACAAATTCGTGTCTACTGGTCGACAGCCGGACTGCTGCAACATATCCGAGTCATGGATGCCGATCTGGAGACGATGTTGAACTTTCTCCGCCGATTTCGTCGCCTCCAATGGCCGATCTGGTCGTCTTCTTCCATCCGGTCGGAGAGAGGAGATAGGAGTAGGACTGCCCCGTTTCAGCAAGTCTTCTCCCATGGTGCTCTCTCTCTCTCTCTCCCCCCGAGTCATGGACACCGATCTGGAGGCAAAGACGATGAGAGGAGCGGAGGAAGCCCCCCTGGCGGAGAAGAACGGAGATTCAGCTCGAATCCGAGGAGATCCGGCTCGAATCCGAGGAGATTTGCCTGAAGAACCGCCGGCAGCAACAAATCCGTGTCCAATGGTCGACAGTCGCACTTGGTCCACCAATGAATGTATTAGGGCGACCGATGAATCAATTGGTAGTTGTTCATTGTTTTTGCCTTGTTTGCTCAGGGATCTGATCTTGTTTATGATCATTTGGCTCCAGGGATTCGCAATGGATTCCGACATCTTACCACACAAAGCTTCCAGATTCTGGTTGGTTTGTGTTCGAGAAGTTTCCCCTGGAAACCTGATCCTGTGTCATCCGCTCACTTACCAGGAGATCAAGTTCCCCACATCTGATGAACGAGTTCCGACGAGTTCCTCCAGTTCCGACGCAGCTAAACCACTTCCTGAATCGGCCTAGGGTTTCCACTGTTTGTTCTTTCAGACACTGCAAGGTGCACATCACATAGTACAGACATCGCAACGATGAGTGAGTCCCTCTCCGTCTCTCCCTCGTGCAATCTATTTGGCGAATTATTGTGGTTGAATAATCAACTTTAGGGCTTGCATTTCTGCTGATTATTCGGTCTGGTAATGTGAACAGGGGCGTGCCGGCACGTCTTGGATCTGTGGAGGACAAGCAGGAGCGCTATTCAGAAGCTAGGGTTCCGAGGACTCCACCAGATTTCATCTCCGGCTCCTCTCCGACCTGATTTGGTCCTTCCTTTGTCTCAAATCGCTACTCGCAAGGTATTGACTCGCCAATTGGTTAATTATCGTTTGAATTACATTCATTGAGCTGTGTTGGATTGTGAATTGGGGTTCTTATTTGGGATGTGTTAAATGACCGGAAGAAGACTGAATTAACAAATTGGCTTGCAAAGAAGTCTGAATGATTTTTTGCAGATTATTAATTTATACTGTTACATGTTTTAATGATCATATTAAATAATTGTTGCGCTGAAATTGTTTTTGTTTGAATTAATTAAACAATTGTTTTTGTTTGAATTAAACGATTCAAATGAAATTCAAATGGAATATCTTAATGGTTGCTGCTGAAATACTCCGGTTTCAACAAACTCTCCGATCTAAGCCTTTGATAAGTGTCTGGTGAGTCTCTTTCTTGCTGAAATTGTAGGATAGAACTTAATTTGTTGCTGCCGAAACCATTTACTACCACGAGATTCTCTCTCCTGCACTTGTTTGATTTTTACATTCCTCTCGTTCAACCTTGTTTGATTTTTGACGATCTGCTGAAATTAAGGAAAAGGAGAAATTATTTATTGTTGAACTACTTGCGCAACTTGTTTGATGAGTTATAGAAGTTGATTATGATTGTGATGCATCTTTTACTATATGTTAATCAACTTGTTTGATGAGTTATAGAACCTCGGTTTCAGCATTTCAGCAACGTCGGTAGAGCGAGGAAGAACAAAGAGAGCACAGTGAACCCCGGTTTCAGCATTTCAGCAGGTAGAGCCAATGTTCTTAATTAGCTAATGTAAAAGGCCGGTATAGCTAATGTTCTTAATTAGCTAATGAGAGTTTGGATATTGGCAGTTTCAGCAAAAAAAATTTGCCTTGTTGAAATTGATTCTTATAAAATTGTATGAGCTACTATATCTTAAAACCATATATGACAGCATTTCAGCCTTTCAACATTTCAGCATTTCAGTATTTTAGTAGCTTGTATGTATAACATTTTCAGCAGTGTCCGCAATAACCATTTCAGCATCAACAACGTTGCTGAAACCCCATCAATAACAGTACTGAAATTGGGGTTTCAGCAACGCGAAAAAAAAACTGTTGAAACTTGAGGGGGGTTTCAGCATCAACAACAGTGATGAAATCGGGGTTTCAGCAACTCCGGTTTCGGCAACGCGAAAAAAAAAACAGTAACGCGAAAAAAAACTGCTGAAACAAAGGGTGACACAAGGGTTTCAGCAACACTAGAAACGCGAAAAAAAACGAAAAAAACTGTTGAAACAGAGGGTGACACAAGGGTTTCAACAACTCTGGAAACGCGAAAAAAAAAACCGAAAAAAAAAGCGAAAACAAAAATGTTGAAACAGAGGGTGGCACAGGGGTTTCAGCAACTTTGGAAATGCGGAAAAGAAACGAAAAAAAATGGTAATATGGAGAAAAAACACCCAATTTCAGCAACTTTGATTTCAGCAGTTTCAGCAACACGGGGAAAAAAAAACTCAATCTCGCGGGAAAAAAAAACTCAATTTCAACGGAAAAAAAAACTCAATTTCAGCAACTTTATTTTAGGGATGGACATTTTGCTAATATGGAGAGGGTGGAGGACATTTTCCTAATAAAGCCCAAAATTTTGGACATCGTAGTAATCCCCCCTATTTTCTTTATAAAAAATAAAAAATAATAAAAGATTGGGAGAAGAAAAGGGGGATACCCACCCCCTCATGGTAAGTTGAATTCCCCCTTTTCATAGGAATTCCAATTCCTACGTTTGTTAGTTTTCAAAATTTATACAAAACACATATATTGTAAACCAATTCCTGAGAATTTATACTTCCCGGGAAGTTAAAGTGTAACCAAACGAAGCCTTATGCACATCTTGAAAAGATGAGAAAAGTCATAAATATAAATTTGTTTTAACAATTTCTGACTTATTTTTAGTAACTATGAAATTATTTTAAAAAATTATAAAAAATGGATATTTAATAGTATAGTTTTTGGAAATTTCACGAGGTACCCCGATTTATCGCTTAATTCACGCGGTGACCAACTGCTTTACACATTTCACGTGGTGCCCCTGAGGTTATAAATCCTTTTACCTTGTGCCCTTGTCCATATTTTTTAACAGCCTCCCATTAGTGAAAAATGAAAAAATAAAATAAATCAATTGAATTTAAAAAAATGGGGAAGGAAGCGAGACTCACGTTCACCTCCTGCAATGACCCAAAGAGAAGAACAATAGTGGTCGACCTGGTGTTCGTCAGGGAGGAGGCGGCACGATTGTAGGCTCTCAGATGTTCAAAGACGGTGGGATCTCGTCATCCGGCGGAGTCTCGTCCACGGGGGCGGCGTCGGTCTGTGTGAAGTGTGCAACAGAGCTAAGTATCGATCCCAATTCCCCCAATCTGAAACAAAGCCTAAACCCTAATTTTCAGTAAAATCTGAACACTCCCAATTCCCCCAATCTATAATTTTCGTCAAATCTAAAACAAAGCCTAAACCCTAATTTTCGGTAAAATCTAAATATTCCCAATTCTAAACCTCCCAATTCCCCCAATCTATAATTTTCGCCAAATCTGAACAAAGCCTAAAGCCTAAATGAAACAAGAAATCGATCGATGACCCGTGTGATAGATCTCAGCTAGAGGTTCGAATTCGAACCCGAAACTGAGTGACCTAGGCCTAGAAATCAACTACGAGGAAGAAGAGCTGATTCCAAGGTGTCCAGTGCCATAGAATTGAAGGGAAACAGAGAAAGAGTTTTGAGATTGGAAAGATGATTTTCTGTATTTGGTTAATCTGCAAATGCCTGAGGAGGCGAGTACATAAAGGCAATGGTGGGTTCAACCCAAAATAGAACATTAAACCGGTTTGACATAGACCGGGTTAAACAGGATATTTAAACAAACTCATAACATATGTAAACTCAAAAACCCTATTACAGATCTCCCTTGTTGAAATGATCCTTGTCCTCAAGGATCGAAATTTGATTGGCTGAAACATGCAACTTGTATCGATGACTATATCTGCAAACTTGAGGCGTTCTCCACTGGGATCGAAGACAAATGAAGTGATGTTCATAGGTCGGGTCCAAGCAATACCAAGAGCCCAAGGAAGCCAGAAATCAGTAGTAGTGTTTATTAGCATCACTGTCACAAACAGCAACTGGGACGTGAATTGTATCCTGGCTTCGGTTGCTTTAGGACGGATGCAACAATTATCATCAATCATAACATGTATCACTTGTTTCCCTCCAGGATCGAATGCAAAATTATCCACTAAATTAAGGAACCTATCAGCAAGCCCCTGTAGTAGACCTGAGCGCAGCCAGATGTTCGGATCCATAGTTATCACCACCTCGAACAAGTGATCAGAGTAAACCAAGTCAGCAGGTGGCAATGGAAACATAGCTAAACCACATAATGTTGTCCGTTTCCTTCCTGATTGGCAGATTGCCATAATCTTCTTCGAAGCCATGGCCGGGAGTGAGTTAATCATAATCGGACAGCAAGCTAACACCACCACTTTAGATGCCTCACTTACAGCTGCCAATAAGCTTTGCAGGGAGCTCGTTGGCATCTCATCGGGCAGTTGACGAGTAATCAAACTAACGATTCCGTTCACCACAATCTGATCGTCAGCCCTTTGCCCTCCGGGATCAAAAGCAGGCATTTCAACTCTTTTGAATTGCGTGAATAGAGAGATGGCGATATAATGCAAAACTAATTTCATACGTGGCCCCATTTCTTTCAAAGTATTAAGAGAATACAACAGCAATTTCTTCATTTTAATTCCATTCTCTATATGCACCTTTAATGATGTACCCAACTTGTGAGAAAATTGCAGCCCATCAATTCTTTGAATCAATTTAGGCTTCTCATCTTGGCTCCAATAACCATCAGTCTTGAGCATCTCCTTAGTTAACTTGAACACTTTCGAGCAGTGTGTTGCTTGTGTGACACCTCCTTTCATCAAGCCAACAATCCCGAATGAATTGTCGACCAACTCAGGTTCTAGATTCTCAACTGCCTTAGGTATTATATCGAACCAACCACAGTTGGCAATCATCAAATAATTTCCACCACCTTTCAATTGTGCAACCAAACTTGGAGCAATAAAATCAGCAGCAACAATAGGTAGCCGAAGGGCCTTACTCGCATGTAGATTCCCTCCCGGATCAAATGGCAGTAGCTCAATATAATCAAATGTCATTAATCGAACATTTTCTAAATCAAGATTAAGAAGCGTAGCTCACTTTCTTGGTGATAAGAATGAACTCATCAACTCTCTTATCAATAATTTCAGGGTCAAAAACAGGCTGAGCACCATCTTCTATCGAGTTAACAGATTTGCTCACAACCTTTACTGCGACTCAAGGGTCGAAACTCAAGTCACCTTGTTCCTTATTTGGGTTCACAACATTTTCAGACAACACCGTTTCTTTAGGAAACAGATACGACATCTCAGTTCTCTTTTCCATGAGCTCCGGCATTTCATCAAACACTTGGTAGGCATCCAGCTCCATCTTCTTTACTGCAGCTACAGGTTCATCTTCTACCCCAATTTGAGGTACTTCTTCAGCCTGATTGTGTTCGCTTGCTTCCTTGAATTCTTCTACTTCATGTTTCTGAGCTATCTCTTCCGGTTGCTTCGAGATTTCATCAGCCTTAGGCGCCTCCTTATGTATGGTGCGATAAAACTCATCGAACGTCTTCTTAACATGACAAGAAATCACCTCATTCACAGGAGCTACCTCAAATCGAATACTCTGTAAGAGGAATCTTCCATTATAAAAATTGAGTGCATGACTAGCTGCGTTCTCATCTCGAAAAGAAATTCGGTAATCAAAACCGCTCTCTACAGGCATGTATTTGAATTGCTCAATTCTTCCAACTTTAGAAAACTCTCCATCGACTGTCAACTCACTCATCCAGTGCTCAGAACAAACCCTAACCAGAATAGATCGATCTCTTACCTCGTCTTCCAGAGTCGCCAATTCCGAGAACCAAGATTTGCAGTACTAACGAACTTGCTTCCTCAGATCCGAGATTGTGGCCTTCCAATTGTGACTACCTTGTGTCGAATCCATGTCTAGACCCACCGATGATCGATGCTCTGATACCAATGAAACAGGAAATCGATCGATCGATGACCCGTGGGATAGATCTCAGCTAGAGGTTCGAATTCGAACCCGAAACTGAGTGACCTAGGCCTAGAAATCAACTACGGGGAAGAAGAGTGGATTTGAAGGTGTCCAGTGCCATAGAATTGAAGGGAAACAGAGAAAGAGTTTTGAGATTGCAAAGATGATTTTCTGTATTTGGTTAATCTGCAAATGCCTGAGGAGGCGAGTACATAAAGGCAATGGTGGGTTCAACCCAAAATAGAACATTAAACCGGTTTGACATAGACCGGGTTAAACAAGATATTTAAACAAACTCATAACATATGTAAACTCAAAAACCCTGTTACACTAATTTTCGGTCAAATCTGAACCTTAAAATCATCAAAACAAAGCCTAAAAATCCCCCTAAACAACAACAAATCATCATACCTAAATCCTAATTTTCGGTAAAATCTGAAAATCGGATTGAACAACCTCTGTTCTGCAACAAATTGTTCCTCTTGTGCTCTGTTTTCATGAATAAGAGACTCAATTTCCGAGTTCAGGATTTTTTCTTTAAAGACAATTTCCTCCATGGTCTGCACTTTCAGATATGTGTTTAGTTTCTTAAGTGAGTTGCATTCTCCTGCATTTTTTAATTCAATTCACATTTTTTTTAATTCAATCCATGGTCTGCATTTTTTTAAAAATTCAATTCACTTTTTCTTTCACTAACGGGAGGCTATTTTTTTTTTATGAAACAAACTAACAGGAGGTTGTTAAAAAATATAGATAAGGGCACGAGGTGAAATGATTTATAATCTCAGGGACACCACGTGAAAGGTGTAAAACAGTTGGTCACCTCGTGAATTAAGCAATATCTCGGGATACCTTGTGAAGCATTGTTTTTAACTAATTTTGTGAATATTTTTAAATAATCATCTATTTGGTTTTCGGCTTTTTTTCTAATCATGTTTAACCTAATTAAGTATATGTCTGAATGCAGGGGCGGAGCCAGGAAAATGTCTGGGGGGGGGCTCAAATTTTTTTTCACTGGTTCATAAAAAATTGCAATAAATAGCTTCTTAGATCGTGTAATAAATTTATCCATAATCCTAAAAATAAAAGACCACAAAACACAAATTTAATTCATACATCAAAGTTCATACCATACTAGAGCAAAAACCCAAATTCAAAAACAAACTACAAGTCTAAACCTTATTCATAAAACTACAATGTCAAACCAAATTCACAAATTGCAAAGCTCACACTTCTGCTGAAAATTAAAAAATAGAAAAAGAAGAGGCGAACAGCTGAGGGTTAAAAAAATGACTGAATATTGAGTCTTCTGTTGAAAATTAAAAAATAGAAAAAGAAGAGGCGAACAGTTGAGGGTTAAAAAAATTACTGGATATTGAGTGCGGGAGGGGAATCGAACTCCGGATCTTTACACTCCTCGTACACACTTCCAACCAACTGTTTTACACCACGTGAAAGGTGTAAAACAGTTGGTCACCTCGTGAATTAAGCAATATCTCGGGATACCTTGTGAAGCATTGTTTTTAACTAATTTTGTGAATATTTTTAAATAATCATCTATTTGGTTTTCGGCTTTTTTTCTAATCATGTTTAACCTAATTAAGTATATGTCTGAATGCAGGGGCGGAGCCAGGAAAATGTCTGGGGGGGGGCTCAAATTTTTTTTCACTGGTTCATAAAAAATTGCAATAAATAGCTTCTTAGATCGTGTAATAAATTTATCCATAATCCTAAAAATAAAAGACCACAAAACACAAATTTAATTCATACATCAAAGTTCATACCATACTAGAGCAAAAACCCAAATTCAAAAACAAACTACAAGTCTAAACCTTATTCATAAAACTACAATGTCAAACCAAATTCACAAATTGCAAAGCTCACACTTCTGCTGAAAATTAAAAAATAGAAAAAGAAGAGGCGAACAGCTGAGGGTTAAAAAAATGACTGAATATTGAGTCTTCTGTTGAAAATTAAAAAATAGAAAAAGAAGAGGCGAACAGTTGAGGGTTAAAAAAATTACTGGATATTGAGTGCGGGAGGGGAATCGAACTCCGGATCTTTACACTCCTCGTACACACTTCCAACCAATTGTATTGGCGGGCGACTATGTCTTTATGTAACCTCTATTATATATACATAAACATTTTTGTCCGGGGGGCTTGAGCCACCGCATCAAGGTTATTAGGATCGTGATTCTAGGATCGAATCACAATAGGGTTCGTGGATCGGATCGTAAGATCCCATTAGGGGATCGTAAGATCCTCGAAATATAATTAAATAATAAAATAAAAATATATATAACAAAGTTGCTTAATTTAAAATTCTAGAATGAGGTAAAACAATGTTAGTTACACAATCTATTTTGATTTTAAGACATAAAAATCTACATTTACGACCTTAGACGTTGTCATATTGGTTAAAAGACTCGAAAACAATTGTCTCTAAGCTATTTTTCACGTTCCTTACATGAATTTGTATATTTAAACACCCTAAAATCAACCAAGGAAACAAAACAAATGTTTAAAAAATACATATTGTTAATGAAAATAGGATCTTTAGGATCGTGATCGAGGGATCGTAAGATCCTATCGATCCATTAAGATTCTAAAGATCCCATTGTAGATCCTACACAAAAAAAGATCATATACATAGATCCGGATCGGGCCCCTATGTAGGATCGTAGGATCTTAAGATTTTAAAGATTCGAATCGGGATTCTAATAACAATGCACCGCATGCCCCCTCCCTCCGCCCCTGTCTGAATGGTGTATGCACTGACATGTTAATTAATGACATTTTCTTTTTATGCGGAGTATAAATCAATAATTAAATGGAAATGGCACATCACTAACCTACAAAATTTGGTCAATTTTTTTTTTTTTAAAAAATAGTTATTTGTAGAAATTTATCGATAGGGAAAATTACCTATATTGCGGTCGAACAATTTTATATTACCAAGAGGCATGGGAATTGGGAAGGGAATTGGTGATGTTATAAGTTAATATATATTATATTGTACTGGGCGACTTAGTCGACGACCTATAAAACATGATTCTGTATTAAACACAATTTTTTTTAAAAAAAATTCTTGCGGTAACCCTGTGCTTTAAAAAAAAATTGTATCGTGCCCAAATGCTTTGTTTTGGATAAAAAAAGGTTAGCTTTAAATTCTCTGGGAAAACGCCATAATATGTATAAAATATAGAGCTTTTTTGAGAATTAATACACCTTTCTTTTACAGAAGAACATGATAGAGATGAAAAAACGGAAAAAGTAGTACGATATCTTCACATTGAATTTATAAAACACGACACCTATTTCAGTTTAGTTGAATGCGCAACTTCACATGGAGGAGAGCAGGAGACCCTCGCACTACACCAGATTGGATTTCAGGCGACGAACATCTATGTCTCCATCACGTAGGGGTGGTCACGGGATACGGGTTGATCCGTGACCCGACGGGTTGTACCGGTCGATGACTCGGCGGGTCATTGACTCGGCGGGTCCGGGTCAACGGGTCAACGGGTGGGGGCGGGTTGCGGGTTAGGGTCAAGGGTTTTGAACCCGATGACCCGCCGGGTCAACCCGCCATCCCAATTTTTTTTTGAATTTTTTTTCTAAATATTCCCTAAAAAATAAATTATTACAAAAATATTCACACTTTCAAACTATTTACGAAAATATTCATTTTTGTCAGATCAACCAGAAAAACGCGGTCTGAGACCGCGTTTTATTCGGAAGGTAAAAAACTGGAATTGGTGAAAATGGGTAAAAAACAAGTTAACAAAGACACGCGGTCTCAGACCGCGTCTTTTGTTTTTTTTTAATGAAAAATTGAAACGGGAAATTGGGAGAGAGAGGGACTGTCGGAGGTAGGCGGAGGAGGGAGGGAGGGAGGGAGGGAGGGAGAGGTAAGGACCGGAGGTAGGCGGAGGAGAGAGAGGAAAGGGTCGAAGGAGAGAGGAAGGGGCGGAGGGAGAGAGAGGAAAGGAGTGGAGGAGAGAGGAGGCCGAGCGCGCGGGTGAGGGCACTGGGAGGATCGGAGGAAGACGGAGATCGGCTGAGCGAGTGAGGGCCCTGGGAGGAGGAAGACGGAGATCTGAGGGAGAGAGGGCTCAGGCGCGCGGGTGAGGGCTCAGGTGCCGCCCTCGCAGCGTCTCCCTCCTCTCCTTCTCGCACCCACTCGCCACCATCACCTCATACCTCCCAGATCCGGCCACCCTCGCCGCAGATTCGGCCACCCCGAGCCCTCCTCCCTACAGATCTGGCCTCCTCACGCCTTCTTCAAAGACTTGCTCTCCCTCCGGCAGTCTGCCCCTCCCTCTCCCTTGCTCCGCCCCGAGCCCTCCTCTCCCTCGCTCCGCCCCTCCCCCGGCCACCTCTCCCTCACTCCGCCCTATTCGGCCACCCCGAGCCCTCCTCTCCCTCGCTCCGCCCCTCCCCCGGCCCTTTCCTCTCCCTCCGGCAGTCCGCCCCTCCCTCTCTCCTCCGCCTCCCTCTGGCAGTCCGCCCCTTCCGTCTCTCCCACTTCCCGTTTCAATTTTTCATGGAAAAAAAATAAATAAATAAGAGACGCGGTCTGAGACTGCGTCTCTTTGTTCAACCTTTTTTTATCCTTTTTCACTAATTCCAGATTTTTTACCTTTCGAATAAAACGCGGTCTCAGACCGCGTTTTTCTGTCCGATCTGACAAAAATGAATTTTTTCGTAAATAGTTTAAAAGTGTGAATATTTTTTTTAATTTTTTATTTTTTTGTGAATATTTAGAAAAAAAATTCTTTTTTTTTTGAAAAAAAAATCTTTTTTTTTTGAAAAAAAATTCTTTTTTTTTTGAAAAAAAATTCTTTTTTTTTTGAAAAAAAAATGCTTTTTTTATGTTTATAGTAATTATTATGTATATTATTCTTAGAATAATTCATAATATATAAACATATACTAGTTTGCAATGTACAATGTGGGTCAAAACACTATCACCCTTCCCTTTTTATAGATTTGAAAGACATCTCCTATTCTCTCAACTTTCAATGTGGGACAAGACTCTTGTTCCACATTGAAAGTTGAGAGTTAGAATGAGAAGGGATGGATGTATATATATGTGTACTCCATCCTCCCTTAACCCTCACTCTTTACTTTAAGCTTTATTTTTTATATTGAAATGAAGAAAAGTTTGAGAAGTTTTATATCCTTACATTTATATTGTAGTGGATAAATGAAGTTTTATAAAAATATAAAATTTCTCATGTTTTTTTCCACTTCATATTAAGATGAAATGGATATAAAAAGTGATATGTAGAAAAAGTCTTTACCTATCATTTTTTTAAAAAAATTTTAGTCAAAAATATTAAAAAAAAATAATTTTTTTTTTTAATTTGGGAATCCGCCGGGTCAACGGGTCGACCCGAACCCGCCAACCCGTGGAATTCCCGGGTTAGGGTTCGGGTCGCCCTTCCCCGACCCTTGACCCGTGGCCACGCGGCCCACGCCTACCATCACGTACATGAAAAGCCTTCAAGTGACGAATAAACTCAACTTGGTCGCCCTAATCTCCCCATGTTGGAACTAGACATGTCAAACGGGTCATTTGGGTCGGGTCACTTCGGATTTCGGGTAAAACGGGTCTCGGGTAAAACGGGTTCCGGGTTTTTCGGGTTGACTCGAACCCGGGTTTCGGGTCATTTCGGGTCGATTTCGGGTTTGTCATTTTTTTCCTTTTTAAATTAAAAAAATCACAATTTGACAATTTTGTGATAAATTTTAATTATATATAAAAAAATTTAATTATATATAATTATAAATCAACTGGGTCAATCGGGTCACCGGGTCAATCGGGTAAATCGGGTCAAAATTACCGGGTCAATCGGGTCACCGGGTCGAAACCCAGATTACCCGAAATTTTTTGGGTTTTTCGGGTTCGAATCGGAAATTTTTCGGGTCGGCCGGATCGGGTTGTGTTTTGATAGATCTAGTTGGAAGTTGGAACCCATCCCCGCTCCACTTTGGGGACCAACTAGCATCAATATTCATCGCTTTAGTATACGTTAGGCGACGAACTTTAATTAGTAAACACGTCGCATAAAACTTTATCAAAAAATTCACCGTATTTAGACGACGAACTTGTAAGGGAAGTTGGTTGCCCTAATGGAGAACTCAATTGTATGTAGGGATGGCAATGGGGCTGGGACTCCCCGATCCTCGCGGGGGATCCCCGTTGCGGGGACGGAGATGGAGAATTAAATGGGGATGGGGACGGGGATAGGGGCCAAACTGATTCCCCGCGCAGGGACGGGGATAGTAGTCCCCAACCCGATCCCCGCCCCACCCCGCCCCCGTTGGGGAACCCCGCGGGGATCCCCGATGGGGAGTATGAAATCCCCGTTTTTATTTACATCTTACCTAAATTTAAATAATTTTGTTTTTATTTTTAAACTTTTACCTTATAATTTACATTTATGAGATATTATATGTAATATTTACATCATATTTTTTACATAACTTTAATAATATCTTATAGTTTTTTATTAAATGAGGCAAACCATAAAACTTATGGGGAACCCGAAGGGGAAACCCACGGGGAATGCAAACGAGGAAAATTACGCGGGGACGGGGATTCCCCGATGGGGACGGGGGGCATTTTTTATCACCGAACGGGGACGGGGGGACTTTTTGCAAATGGGGATGGGGACGGGGAGGGTACTCCCCGCCCCGAACCCGCCCCGTATGGAAATTCTTTCTGACACATACAATTTGTATGTGTCAGAAAGAATTTCCATGCGACGAAAAAAATGACCTTAATATGCCGCTTGACAACGTGCTCATTTAATACCCTTCTCAAGCGACTGACATTTATTTTATATATATCCGTCGCTTAAAGGAGTAAAAAGTTGGACACCCCGCTGGCCTATTTATTCATGTGCAATGAGGAGACCGTCGTAAAACTATGTTCGTCGCTTGAATGTGTATTAATTTAATTCACTTTTCAGGCAACGAGCATTAATTTAAAGTCCGTCGTGTGAATCAGTATGAAAGGTGGACCTCTAGATGGCCTATTTATTATTGTGCATTCAGGAGATCAATATATAACTAAGTTCATCGCTTGAGTAAAGAGTAGTTTTTGTAAAAAAAAAAAATATTGCTCGTTTAGGCAATTGACATAGAGTTAAGTACGTCGTCTGATTAATGCAAGTTTCCAAGACAGTAATTAGGCTATCATTAGGGAGGGAGGAGCCTAATCTGCTCATTCCCGCCCAAATTGGCCCAATCAAACACCCTGCATGCCTATTATTAAACCTTAATCTGCAATATAGATCATTAGTATTAGATTTCTTAATATAGGTAAATATGTTGCTTAGAGATTTTGTTTGAGATTTGTTATTGAAAGGGTTGGGGCCGGGCAACCTCAAGAGAGGAGGCCGAAAGTTTTCTTGGAACTGTGAGATTTGCAATAAATCTACAAGTTCACAAAAGGTTTTGTGAGCATTCATTTGGTCTATTGAATACAGCAACGCCCTATTCAATACAACAAACAAAGGCTTTGTGTTGGGAAATCGGTTGTATTTAGAACAAGTTTGGTAATTGGTTTCAAAAATAGGTTCATTTTGGGAGAAATTTGGATTGAGGCTGAGAAGTTGGAGTAGATTATCCCGGATCTGATCATCGCATGCAATCAGCCCATTGCCGGACTTCTTGCATGCTTGATCCAAAGAGCACCCTAAAACCCCCAGAACCAACGAAGCAAGAACAGGAAGAACAGGAGAGAGATCTGAAATTTGGGCCCGAAGTGGCCAAGAACAAGAATCTGACTCAGTACAGATATTGCTGCTGGATGCCAAGGACACCCCAAAGGTATGTGCCAGGTATGATCCTTTACCTTGCTTTAAAACTCCAGCAACTCCCCACTGTATACTGGTGTATTCATGTGGTGGATAGCTACACCAAAACTCAAATCAAAACTTCAGGAATCAACCATTATAAACAAATTTTGAGTACAAAAATATCTCCTGAAGTGTATATGAGAATTACAGCACTTATGGTAATGGCAAAGCAAGACAAGGATGGGAAAGAGATGAAGGCCGGGCAAGAAACTTGTAAGAGTAAGATAGTGTTAGAAATTAGCTGCAGTAATTTTATTCTGAATATAAATGTAGCAGATACCTCTTTACATTGTGTATTCTTGGTTGTTGAAGGCAGAACATCTTGTAATATAAAAACTGATTGTCAATCAATACATAAGCATCTGTTGGTGCTCTTGCTCAAATCCATCCATGATTAATATTGCTTACTGGAATGTTAGGGGGGTTAGGAAGCCACTTCTGTGGCAAGAGCTGAACCAACTCAGACACTCTAACAGCTTGGATATGATAGCTCTCTCTGAAACAAAAACAGATGCTCCTCCAACAGAAGCTCAGTTAAGGATGACTGGTTTCCATAAGGTCATCAAGATCAATGCAACTGGCAGTAAAGGTGGTCTCTGGCTGCTTATGAAAAACAGCTTCACAGAGGTTAGTATTGTCCTTGAGCAAGATCCCATATTCATTTTGTTTAAATGCTCCATAGAAAACAATGATTTGGTTATTGCCTTTGTTTATGCTCCCTCTGTGGAAAATGAAAAGGATTTTTTTTTGGAGTCACTTAGAAAACTCTATTACTAAATTCAATATACCTATCATGATCATTGGAGACCTAAATGATATTGAAGCTCCTACTGATAAGGTTGGAGGGATCATACCAGCTAATCATAGATTCCGAATGCTTAGAACTATTAAGGAGGGTCTTGATCTTCACACACTTCCCTTCACTGGCTCTCCATTTACTTGGAGGAAAAGTTCTAATAGTCAAAACAATACTTATGAAAGACTTGATAGAATTTTAGTTCATCAACAGATCCTATCCTGGTTTCCAGACCTTTGTACCAAGCATCACTCCTTTACAAAATATGATCACTGTCATATCTCCCTTGAGATTGGTAACAAGAGAAATAGAGCTCGTTCCCCTTTCAGATTCAAAATGGCATGGACCTCAAATAGGATAATGGGATTCTATGATTAAGAAGGTTTGGTCCTTCAAGTTAAAAGGTTCCTTTGCTTATAGGTTTATTCAAAAGCAGAGGTTGCTTAAAAGAAGGATAAAATCTTGGTGTAAAGCTCATCCCAACAACATTAACAAACAGCTCTCAGAGGTTGAAAATCGTATTAAATCTCTACAAGATTAACTGCCTTGGGGTTCTATCTCTTCGGTTGAAGAACTCAAACTCAGCAAGCTAGAACATAAAAGATATAGACTCCTAGAATACAACTATAATTTATGGAAACAAAAAGCCAAAAGTAAACACCTACAGCTAGGAGACAGAAACACAAAATTCTTCCAAATAACAGCTAGAATCAGGAATTTCAAAAGTACCACCAGATCCTTCACTACGAAAAACAATACCATTTTGACTGATCATATCTCAGCTGAAATGTCGGATCGTTTCATAGGACAAAACCAAAACCACATCGCCCTAGATCAAGTTTGGAACATTCAAACTCAGATCTCACAAGCTGAAAACTCTGATCTCATTTCTATTCCCACGGATGCTGAGATCAGACTCATAATACAAAGCATGGCTCAAGATAAAACACCAGGGCCGGATGGTTTCCCCCTAGAGTTCTATACCAAGTACTGGATTATAATTGGCTACTCCTTCTGTAAAGTTATCAAAGCTTTTTTCCATTCTGGTCAGATGTTAGCAGACATAAATCAAACTTTTATCGCTTTGATCCCAAAAACGGATAATCCATCTACTATTAATCACTATCGACCAATTAGCCTTTGTAACACTGTTTATAAGGTTATATCCAAGATTCTGGCAAACAGACATAAGAAAATCCTGCCTAAACTTATAAATCCTTTTCAAGGAGCCTTTGTGGAAGGCAGATCGATAACTGATAATACGCTTACAGCCCATGAAATTTTCCATTCCTTTCACAACCATAAGGGTAAGCAAGGATGGATGGCCTTAAAGCTAGACATGGAAAAGGCGTATGACAAAATAAATTGGTCCTATATTCAAGCTGTCCTGATCAGGTTTGGCTTTCACCAAACCTGGATCAACTGGGTTATGAAATGCATAACAACAACCACCTTATCAGTCCTAGTTAACAATACACCTGGACCAACTTTCAGACCAAATAGGGGAATTAGACAAGGTGATCCTCTAGCTCATTACCTCTTTGTTCTGGTTATGGAGGGTTTATCTCGTGAACTTCATAAAGAGGCACTACTAGATGATGCTCTGATAGGCTTTAGATTCAAAAAGATGGGTACCTCCATTCATTTCCTAACGTTTGCAGATGACACCATCATTTTTTCTAAAGCGGCGCATACTAGCCTCAACACGATCCAAAATATTATAAATAGGTTTTCTAACCTTTCTGGATTAACAATTAACTATAATAAAAGTACCTTACAATGCTCAAAAAATGTAAATCCTAATCTAGCAAGGGGCCTTTCCACACATATGGGTATCCCCATTGCAAAAAGCATGGAAAAATATCTAGGTATTCCTATAGTTAATGGTCGAATTAAAAATTGTGTCTTTGATGATGTTGTAAATAATCTGAAGAAACAACTAACAAAATGGAAAGCGTCTAGTCTCTCTCAAGCTGGAAGAGCTATCCTTATCCAATCAAATTTAAGCTCAAAGACTAACTACCTCATGTAGAATTTTCTTCTTCCAAAAGGAATTCTAAATCAAATTGACCAAGATAATAGAAACTTCTTTTGGAATAAATCTTCAAAGTATAGATATACCCCCCTTATTGGTTGGGATCAAATCTGTAAGCCTAAATCCCAAGGTGGAATGGGGCTCAGAAAAGCGGAAGACCTCAACAGCTGTCTCCAAATGAAACTCTTATGGAAATTATATAACAATGATAGCAACCCTTGGGTGACCATCATTAAGGAAAAATATTTAAACCAAACTAGCATCAGAGATTTTAGCAAACAGAACACTTCTTGGCAATTTTCAAGACTACTGTCTCTTAGGGAATCCTTTGAAAAAGGCATTCTCTGGTCAATAGGTGATGGCTCAAATATAAATGTTTGGAATGATCCTTAGATCCCGGGAACTAACCTATCCCATTTAATGGGCAATAACAACTGCAACCTTATGGTGAAAGACCTTATAACTGATGCAAAAACATGGAACCAAGACTACATTCGACAGATGCTACCTGCTAATATAACTCAGAAAATCCTTCTGATGAGAATCCCGACACATCAGTCTCAGGACAAACTAATATGGACTCCGGAAATTAGGGGAGCATTCACTACTAAATCAGCTAGGAAAATACCCCCTAACAACACCACAGAGGGGGACAGGTATAGGTGGATTTGGAACCTGCACCTTCCACCAAGGACTAAAAACTTTCTGTGGAAAATTGCGATTGATGGACTGCCGACGGCTGCTCGGCTAAACAGGTATTTCAATAGAGTACCGAACCAATGCTCTCTTTGCAATCAGGATGAAGAAGATGCCACACATCTCTTCACAAAGTGCAGCTTCACTAGATAAACCATTGCTCTCTTTGAACAACATACTGGTAAGTTCTTCCTTGATCTAAATAAAGTTACCTCCTTACACGCTGATCTGGATTCTCTTAACTTGGCTAACGAAAATTTCGATGAGCTTATATGTATTTGGCACTCCATCTGGGAAACTAGAAATGAGCGGATTTTTAAGAATAAATAGCCGTCTGAGAGGAGTTTTATTGTTAGAAAGATTATTCAAACTCTTCGAGATTGGAGGGAAGGATTAAGTCCCCCAAAGAAGGCCAATAGTACTCAAAAGCGAAGGGCCACTACTAAATGGAGGAGGCCACCTAGTACTATCTACAAGATTAATGTAGATGGTTCTGTGAACCTATCTGGTAAGTGCCAGATTGGGGGAATCATTAGGGATTCCCAAGGACGTATTATTGATGTTTTTTTTCAAGGAATTAGGTGATTGTTCGATCATCCAAACGGAAGTAGAAGCGGTGTTGCTAGGGTTAAAGAGAGCTAAGGAACTGGGATTATTGAAGATCGTGCTGGAAAGTGATAACCAAGTCCTGGTTAAGTCAATAAGGAAGCAAACAAGTCTGAATTGGGAAATTATGAGGCAGGTTGAAGAAATCTCCACCACTCTATCCGAATTTGAATCAACGGAGGTACATCACATCTACAGAGAATCTAACATGTCGGCAGATTATATTGCCAGGAATGGTATTATCTGTAACTTAGGTTCTATTCCCTATCATAGGGAGTTTTGTAACATCGTCCGCATGGATGATCCAGGAGTAGTGCTACTTTTCTAGTGGCAGCTCCGTCAGTTTGTCTACTGTAAAAAAAAAAATTAGCTTGGATGTGATAAGAGTTTGGATTAAGAAAAAAGTCAAAAGAAAATAGAGAAAATTTGTGCCACATATATGTTGTGGAAAGATGTTAAATGGACATCCCACATTGATAAAATGATACGTCCAAGCCTTGCATATAAGTCGGTGGGCTACCCCACCTAACACCAATTGATTTTAGGATGGAACCCTACTTGGCTTGTGTGCTCGGCTTGGTTAGCGCATGGTGCGCTCGGATGTGCGTGACTCCCCCACGTCGGCTGACCCACCGTGATTTAACAAATTATCCTACTTTTGGACAAATTATCAAACTGTCCATCTCCCCCAATATAACAAACAGATCGCCAGAGGCAGAGAGAGAAGATGACCAAATCGGAACGTCGGGACTCGGGAGAGAAGAAGGAACGTCAGAGACAGCGAAGTGACTCCGAATTGACTTTAATCTACGCTCGGCGACCGCTTCCATTGCCAGTTACTCTCTGAATCCGATCCCACGATCCACGGGGCAGGGATCGAGCGATGAAAATCGGAGATGATGGCGGATGTAATCGAAGATGATGACGGTGCCGACTGGAATCGAAGAGAGGACGAGACTTATGAAATCGAAGATGATGACAGTGACGATAGGGATGGCAATGGGTCGGGTGGTGGGTGGATGGTCCAAATTTTCACCCGATCCACCACCTGACACGTCCCACCACCCGCCAACCCTATCACCAGCCCCGTTTCACCCGTCACCCATCGGGTAATCGGGTGGATCGGGTGAAAATTCGGGTGAAAAACATCTCGTCCCATTTAACAATTTTTTTTTAAAAAAAAACTCAACCCGGTTTAACAAATTTAAAAAAAAAAAACATGTTTCAACAAATCTATATTATAATACTAAAGGAGAAGTCGCCTACGACATGTGGCGACCTCTCCTTTAAAGTAGGTATTTTTAATTTAATTATTTATTAATGGAGTTGTTTGGATAATTAAGTAAATTTAATTAATTAATTAAATCTAATTCGGTTAAGATTTGGTCGGTTAAGATTTGGATACGAATTCAGTGGATATATTTGATATTTTAGTTGGTTAGTTTAGATATTTATCGGATAAGATTAAAATAAAATCATATTTATTTTAATAAATCAAATATGACTTTTTTTTTGTTTAGATTTTTAATTGTGTCTCTTCTTACGTACGTTCACCATCCTTTACTATATAATCACCCTTCTTCTCACTTCCTTTACATTTTTCTTCTTCTTATCTCTACCTCAAGTTTTTTGCATATGTTCAAAGAAGGATAAATTCGTACAATCATACTAATAATACTAATCAACAATGGTGGAAATTATTGGTGAGACTCAATTTGATTTCTCGCTCTCTTTTATTTTTGTATTTTTTTAATTTCAATTTCACATTCTCAATGTTAGATTTGTTTGTATTCATAACTCTATATTGTAATTTATTTGGTTAAGTATATAAGTCATTCGTTCATATCCCTTAGTTGGTACTTGGTAGTTGGTACTCATGTTTTATTAGTTCATGGGTAATTGATACTATTTTATTTCAACCGATCCGCTATACGTTTGAACAAACTCTATGGGATGAAACTGATTAAAAAAATATAGTAATGAAATATCTTAATTTTCAACGAATGAAGACAGAATAGTTGAACGATGTATATCGGGTTACGATCTCCTGTGAGAATCAAAATTTGACTTTAAGTACTTGGATTATTGTTTGTAGGAGTTACTTGACTAATTATGAACCATAATGAGTATAGTCACGAAATCAAATAAAGTGATAATCAATTGATCGACCGTTTGATGTTAATCCTTAAAAATTAACTAAGTTGATATTAATTTTTTTAAATTCTAATTATTAAATATAAAATCGTCAATATATGCTTTTGTAAATAAAAGTTTTTAGGTTAAATCCCATTAATTAATTTTGTTCCAGTTTATTTTAGTTAGTATAATTCACTTATTATATAATTTTTAATCTAAACCTAGACTCTTTTTTATTATATTTTTCTTAATTTTATTTTCAAATGAAACAAGAAAATGAATAAAGATTTTGAAAAAATTAATATTTTATTCAAATCAATTAGAAGATTAGTGATTCAATTATTTTTATTTTAATCGTATGTAATGATATGGTTTATACTCATCGTATAGGATCATAAAAGTTAATAAGCTAATTTATGATGGAGGAAAATTAATTATATTAATAGTATCACAATTGAGCTGTTATTTTCACATTGCGTGCCTCCCATATGGTAATGCTATTTGCGCAATTTGATTGATTGAATATAAATGTTGACACCTTATTTTATTATTTTTACACAGTATTATTTGAATTTTCAATTCAATCTATTTTACTTAACTTTTGCTTATATTTGATTCTAATACTTAAATTTTCTTATTATTTAGCATATTTATTTATTTTGGTATTCAATATGTTAGAGAATCTTTATTTTTTATTACTTTGTTTGTGATACTTATAATATTTATGTAAACAATAATAAATGACAAACCTTCAGGCGACGGACGTCCGCCTCTTCAATGCTCAGGCGACGGTTTATGCTCTCAGGCGACGACTTTTGTCCGTCTCTTGAGTGTCTGTTTGGCGTAGTGATATTGTATAAACATATATTTTAAAACAAGATCCGTGCAATGCACGGGGTACTGAGCTAGTTTAAGGTAAAAAAAAAGTCCTATTTAACCAAATTTAGCATTTTTAAAGGGTGATGATATCTTCACCGCTAATTTTTACTATGGTTATATTTGCACGACAAAATATTATTAAAAAACAAGACTTGAGAAGAGAATTCACTAATTTGTCCAAAGGGATGGATAATTTGCAAACTCCCCCAAGAAAATACGTAGGTAAGTGAACTATTAGACTTTTCCGGAAATTTCTGCGGTTGAATCGAGCATTATTAAAGTATAAGTAATGGGCTCGGGATGACTTTGATTAATCCAAAGTAGAAAAAAAAAACCAAGTCAACGTAAATCCATGATGCATGTTCAACGGTTGCTGGATTACTAGCAAATGACTTGTAATTTCGTGGATACCATACAAACGGCTGGTATTAGGGGTGGGCACAAATCCCGCAAATCCCGGTCTCGTCCCGGGTCCGTTCCGGTCCCGTCCCGGTCCCGGTGGGATTTTATAAAAAAATAGTGAATCCCGTTCCGGTCCCGTCCCGCATATATAATAATAATAATAATAATAATAATAATAATAATAATAATAATAATAATAATAATAATAATAATAATAATAATAATAATAATAATAATAATAATAATAATAATACATTATGTTATACCTTCTGTAATATATATAATATATATATAAATTACATACACTTTATACAGTGTGTATATGCATACATATACACACACTAATGGCTGTCTAATGCTACTGCATTGTTCATTCCACCAAAAAAAATAATGCTAGCTACTACATCATATCAGTGTGTATATATACACATGATTATTATATATGTATGTATATATATAGGAAAATTCGGAAAATATATATAAAAAATTATAGATTTAGATGTGTTATGTCTTTAAAAATCGCAAAATATACAAGAAGTTTTAAACTTTTTATAATCTTTTTTATTTGAGGGACAAGGCCCGTCCCGTCCCGTAAGGGATAAGGCCCGTGTGGGACGAAGAAAAAAAGAGTAAATCCCGTCCCGGTCCCGTCCCGCAAAAAATACGCGGGACGGGACGCGGAACGACCTCCGTCCCGTCCCGTCCCGTCCCGCGCCCACCCCTAGCTGGTATCTCTTATTCTATGGATGTACGAATATTCCTTCATAATTGAAATCTTCTAAAACAATGTCTTATTGACATAATGCATATTATGAATCTTGGTCAATAATTATCCCATAAAATCTTTATAGGGAGGGAAATAGAGAATTGATTTAATGTAAATATTTCTTATAATATAAACTGTAAATAAATCTAATTATTCTGACGTAGCAAAATGGTTATTCGCACATAAAATATAATTATTTATATGCATTAATTAGTGATTTTAATAAATATTCTTTGTTTGTAGTAGTCTAGGAAGCACGGAAACGACATTTGACATTTTCTGGAGGTGTCCGACAAGGGGAAACATGGTAGCGGCGGGGAAACGGCATTTTTTTATTCTTCTAGTCTTCTTCGTCAATCATCACTCCTCAATTCTCAGTTGCCCTATTTTTTTGTTTGATTTCATTTTTTTATTCTTCTAGTCTTCTTCGTCAATTATTTGAATGATATTTGTTTGATTTCATTTCATATTGTCATTTCCTCGTCGTTTTCTGATTTTTAGAATTTCCGCTTCCCCGTGTCCCCGTTTCCCGTGTCCGTGCAACCTAGGTAGTAGTAGACTTACAAATAATCATACTGATGTAGACAATTTCAATGCGCTATATTAAGGGATGATTATGCAATGTAATTGTGTACAGAACAGAGAAAGAGGAGTTTGGAGGGGGGAAGAGAGAGGTATCTGCATTACCTTCTACTTCGGAGTTGAAGGAAGGTGACAGACACCGCATCTGTGTGCAGTCGAGTGGGGAGAGATGGGCCGAGGAAGGAGAGAGGATGGTAGGAGTACTTGGGTTTATTAATAGGGTATTTTGGTCGTTTTACTTTACACCATACAAAAATCTTCATTACCTCAAATACTAAAGGGTGTGATGAACCAAAGATAAGTAGAAGAGATGTAGAGAGAAGAGAGGAGGAATTGATGTCTTTAGTAGGGTTCCAAGAGACCCATTATATAGGAGTTTACAAGGAAACTAGGGTTTCTTAGAGCTTATCTAATACAGTACGTACTCTTAGAGTTTATCCATATGTCAAGATAAGTACAAATAATCTTATAACACTCTCCCTTGGATAAACCTCCCTATATATTACCTTATTACATATCTTGCCTAAAAAACCCAATGGGACAAAACTAGGACCAAGAGAACAAATAAATATGACATTTGATACGCTTTGGTGATCTGCTTCGTTAAAAACCTTGTCAGGAAAACCCAGTGGAATAAAACCAAATCGAAGGGAGAAAGAGTGCAGTGCGTGTATACTCTCCCTGCATTGAACATCCTTCTCGAAGTCTTCTCATTCTTCTTGATGGCGCTGTCTTTACGAGCTTATGGTCGAATCTCAATATTGTCTTTGACCTGGAATTTCTTCATTATTGATTTTGACGTGCTTGACTTCTATGTATTGGTGAGATGCTTTTGGATGCATAAACATAAGGTACTTCAGGACCTAGTGTGCTTTTCATTGTTGACCAAGCATATTTGTTGTATTAAATGGTGCATAAGTTGCCTCGTTAAAAACCTTACACTACAAGAAAAACAACATTTCGCAACAGCAAAAGTCGTTGCAATACATGGGTTTTCGTTGCAATAGACACATTTTGCAACGACAAATGTCGTTGCAGGGTCGTTGCGGGTCGGGGCGTAGCTAAAGGGTACTGCAACGACATTGGTCGTTGCGAAAAATAAACCTATTGCAACAGCATTTTTTCGTTACAATACATTTGTCGTTGCTAAACGCTTGCATCTTGTAAAATACTAACACATTTAAGCAACAAAAAATGTCGTTGCAATTGACATCATTCTTTTGCAACGACTATAATCGTTGCTATAGAACTAACCTTTGGAAACAACCAATGTCGTTGCTATAAATGTCATCTTTTGCAACAAAAAAGTTGTTGCAAAAGAGTTCATTATGATTAATGAAATTTTTTGCAATGACATTTGTCGTTGCAATAGACTCTATATTGCGATAAATGAAATCTTTCGCAACAAAAAAATCGTTGTGAAAGATAAATGTTATATTTGGCAACAATTTTTTTGTTGTAAAGAGACGAGGTTCTTGCAATTCCCTGTTTCAATACATGCAATTCTTGTAGGTTCCTTACACATTCATTCGTACAATTGTATACAAATACACATGAGTTTCTTCAAATCATCACACATAGATTATGCATGAAACCATACAAAATGTACATGTTCCAAACTAACTAGCAAAATATATTTCCTCAAATCCTTCTCTATGACATGCTACATATACCAAAGTTCTTATCTAAGGTAAAATTTATATACAAATTCTTCCATATGCAAACTAACCCGCAAAAGACCAAAAGTTTACATCCACCATCCTCGCTCATTTTCCAAATCCTACAAAAAAAGACCAAAAATATACTTAATAATCAAATATTCCAAAAAATTCTAAATCTTGAAGGCATTGTAGGAAGCTTTGATAAAACTTGGGAACTAGTCCTAATGACCTTGGGTGAACCTTGTTGGGTGTTGTGACAAAGTTTCCAAAAAATGTTAAATTTTTAGACGCCTAGTACCTACAAGAATCATAGAGAATCGATTTACAAAAACGTTGAGAAGCCATTTTGCATTAATAAATCTTGAACTCTCTTTCTCCCTATAGATTATTTGCCAAGTGTTTTTAGAACTAAACTACTTTATTTGCATATTTAGAAAGAAAACTCTCTGCAAAATGATCATGAATAAAAAACGAGGACCATTACATTATGTTATCATGAATCACCTCATCAGAGTTAAGCTTTATGAAATTTGAGCTCATCATAGCCGAAATCACCTCATCTACGATATCATAGGTTTAAGAAAGTAGTAGAAATTCATACACATTTGAATTTTAAAAAAAAATTACACAGATCAAGAATAAAAGAAACAAGGCATACATGGCTCTAGCATTTTGCATTTTGCATCTTGTAACTCTTGAGAGCTTGCATAGATTTTTTTCTAATAAGATATGTAGAAGATCATTAAGTGTGAGCAATAAGTTTAAAATTTAATAATCAGAATTGCACACCCTAAAAATACACAGAGAAACTTCAAAAAAATAAACCAATCTGAATCTGAAAATGAAAGACAATAATACATGGAGAGCCGAGGCCAAAGGAAAGAGTGTCAGGTTGCATTAACAAGGTGTCCTCATAGGTGTAGTGTTTTCTATGAGGGTTCAAACAAGAAAAGCACTTCATTTGAAATTAGAAAAGAGCTCGTTGAGAGAACAAAGAGATTTGAAGCTTCCAAAGAAGGCTTGTGTTATAAACTAACACAAACTAAACAAAGGGATACTAGTCAGATAATCAACCATAAATAACAGCAATATACAACAAAGAAACAACAATAATAAAAAATAAAAAACAGCAAAAAAACTCAGCCGATGTACACCAGCAATATACAACAGAAAAACCAGCAAAATACAGTAGAAAAAACAGCAATAAACAACACCAAAACTCAGCAACTAACAACAACAATACATATATACAAACGAAAACAATATACAACCATTAACAATACCAAACAATAGCAATAAAAACACCAACTGATCTGGATTAGCGCTAGAATATATTTACCTCAATCAGTAGACAGAAGCAACCAACCCTAAGTACCAATTGGACAAATAATTTCTGAACCTGAGAATAAAGACATAATACATTTTTGTTCTTGAAAAAGAAACAAACATGATTTACTTCATATTCTAAAGCACAATACACAAGGAAAGGGGAAGATGCATCATCTAAATAGTATACAGGGACAATTGCCTGATTTTCATGATACTAGACATTTCTATCAGCGAATGTTTGGAGTATCTCTCACCTTGAAACCTTGCATTGTCCATTGTTGATCTCCTTTATACTCTTCCAATTTTCTTTGTTGCGTTTGCTTGGTTTCTTCCATCATTTTCTCCAACTCTTGCATCTTTTGTTGTTGTTCTTGTAATTGCCCTTGTTGCTCCACAATTTTCTTTGTTGTGAGATCAAAGATCGATCTAATAAGCTGGCAAAAAATCTATGATTTCATGAAAATTGGAATGAAACTTATTACATATTATTGATTATGTATCCCTATTAAGTATTACCTTTTGCTTTATATTTAGTTAGTTTTATATTAAGTTTATTATATTCAATTTAAAATTCATCCATGCCTTACTAGTGAAGTGGTAGTTTTCTACTTCTTGTCTTGGAGGCATCAAGAAGCAACTCTATTTCATCGGCTGACAGATTAAATTTGCCTCCAAGGAACTTGAAATATATTGACCATGGTCTGCAAATCCACGTTCATGTATTTCATTTCTTCTCGGATGTCAATTTTCTTGCATGTTGTTTGACAGGCAATTCAGTCCTCTTTTCCTTGTATACTATTTCTAAGAAAAAAAGCACTCTGCAATTTCAACTGGATTAAATCTCAGAGCCTATTTTTCAACTTAAAACTAGTTTTATATGTACCCACCAAGCACCACACTAAAGGGAAAAAGAGTTACATAAGTTAATAAAGCAAACACCTCGTACACCATACGTGAAGAATGCCTTTCAACATTATAAGGGGAAAAAGATTAAAGTTATCTGACTATCCAATGGAAAATGGATCCATCATAACTCCCACTCACAAAATAATCCTCATGGAAGGGGTTTCATGCCAATGCTGCCAAAATTTAACAACAAAGCATAAGTATGTTCCCCTTAATTAAACTGAGAGATGAGGAGGAAACTAAAGGGTATACAACGCAAAGATGTTCTGTTTTTTATGTGGATTTCATTTTTCACAATCCGATAATTGTTGATGATTAGCTATAGCTCTATAAAAGAATTCTTAATCTCAACAAACATGTTCAGCAGTCCCACTACAGAAAATAAAGCAAATCGAAAGGATGCCTACTTATTTTATTTATTCAGACCAAAGAACTCAACACCCAACACACAAAATACATTCTTAAGATTCACAGCATAATGATCAATGAATAAAAGGCAATGTAGTCAAAGAAAAGAGATGATGAAGAAGCGGATGAGTTTCTATAATCAAACACATCAAACATATAAAATAAGTGTTGTTTGCATACTTGTCACATCCTTTGATGACCACGAAACGACTTCAGCTCCTTCATAGCCCTTATATCATAAAACTGCAAAAATGGAATATATGTGATCAACTTGACAAATCAAGGAAAAAAAGGTTAGATAAGTAAAATGCTAATCTTCAATTATAAGGTCCCTAGCCTCTAAGTCACTACCCCATGCCAACGAAACCCTTACTTCATCATGCCTACAAACGCAATGCACTCTTCTTATAAGCTAGAAAATCGATAGGTAAAGAGAGTTTATAATATCATCTAGGCTGTCACGACTAGTGAGAGATCCTTCACAAGTCGTGAAAGAGGGGTTCGAGCGATCTTCAACTACCGTAGGCAGTCACAACTCGTGGGAGACCCTTCACGAGTCGTGAAAAGAGGATCCGTGTATTATGAGAGCTACTGTAGGATGTCACGACTCGTGGGAGACCCTTCACGAGTTGTGACAGTGCCAGATATGCCTTTAAAGCTTTTCGAGAGTTTCTTTAGTTTGTTATGGATTTATATTAACCTGATATAAATACTCAGATTTAAGATTATCTAGCCTATTAGTTTACTCACCGCAAGCTATGCTCTCCCTATGGATCGAACTTGCAACTCCCTCTCCTTGTAAACCCATAGAAACTCTACTACATAGCTTAGAAATTCTCTTTTTTTTATCTATGAAAATCAAAATAACATATGCTTATCTTTATGAGAGCGTCATTAGAATATCGATTAGTAAATATAAATAATATATGAGTTTTCTATAACATACCTTCTCCTCTTGAAGGAACAAGATCTTCAACTTGACTATCATTTCGCTCATTAATTAACCTCCATTTCCCGTGAACTATTTTGATGGAGATTATTGTGACTCAAAGTCTGCGACTCTAGTACAATCAGAAATAAAAATAAAACCATAAATAACTTTTAACTTACTTATGCCTACTACAAACAAAATAGCATGCAGAGTGTAAATAAAATCAAAACCTTTGTAAGAAAAATATAGTGTGTTCATTCTTCCAGACATAAATAACTCTTAGATTACTTATTCTCTTTCTTTTACCTATGAAAATCAAAATAACATATGCATATATTTAGAAGACAACATTTGGCTTTGTTAGGTAGATTGAATGTGTTTCCCATCGGAAGTGATCGAGCCATCAGAATACAGAATAAAAAACATTTCCATTTGAGCATCTCATTCACATGAACATAGTTTCTGAAGTAGCCAAAGAAAAATCGACAAGAGAATGAGTACCACAAGATTTAAAATATCGCAAGAATATGTCACGACTATTGACTGAAGTAATAACACAAAATAGCCCTCCAACAGCTTCAGAACTAAATTTTTCGGAGCAGCAACATAGGAAACAACACTGAAACAGCCTTCGAACCATTAGAAAATCAAGCCATACTCTTTTTTTTTTCAACACAACAGCTCCCAAATTTCAATCGAAAATCCACCAAAAAACAGCCCTTGAAAGAATATGAAATTGAAAGAGACATACAGTATAAACCATACCATGTAGCCAAGTGTGCACCCAATCAGTGAAGTCAAGCCCTCAAGCCTCAAGTCCTCAATCCGCTTGCAGCCTACACCTCTGTCAATTAACACAGCCCCGAAACAACCTTCGAACTATTAGAAAATCAACTCCACAATATAATTTTTTTTCCCAACACAATAGCTCCGAAATTTCACCCGAAGATCCAGGAGAAAACAGCCCTTGAACACAATCTGAAATTGAAAGAGACAAGAGAGTAGAAACCATACCTTGTAGCCAAGTTCGCACCCAATCTACGAGCCCTCTTCCGACACCAGCAAGAAGCAGCGAGCCTCAAGCCCTCGAGCCTTCACCAGCAACAACTTTCGACGACAACAAGCACCAGCGAGCCTCACACCCTCGAGCCTTCACCAACATCACCTTTCAACACCAGCAAGCACTAGTGAGCACCATCGAGCCCTCAAGCCCTACTCCGACACAAACAAGCACCACCGAGCCCTCAGACCCTCAAATCCTCGCGCCTTCACCTTCACCAGCGAGCACCAACTCTAACACCAGTGAGCACCGATTCAGACGACAGTGACCCCTAAAGCGTACACCAACGAGCCTTCAAGCCCTCCTCTCTCGGCGCCTTAAGCCTCTTCATACCCCACGGATCTTGCCCCCTCGAATAGACTCATAGACGGGAAGATTTGAAGAGATATTTCAGATTTGGTATGGGTTCACTGTAAATCCCCATTTCTTTTGAAGAAGATGGGAAACAATCGAGGGATTGGGAGTCCGGCAGAATAGGGTTTCATTTTGGGGATTTATTTGTTTTAATTTTTTTTTCAATTCTAATGATTTTTTAAAATAAAATTCTGTTTATATATAGCAACAATTTTTTCTTGCCATATTTCTATTTCACTTATAACAACAAAAATTGTCGTTGCTAAAAATAACCTAGGGTACAACAACGACTAAAGATGTTGTTGCGTTACCTATGAAAACTCTATTGCAACAAAAATGTTGTTGCCAAAAATTAATTCAAAATTTTCAACCACCCGCCAAAGCATATAAGGCGCGGCAAAATAAATTTACTACAAGGGCAACGACCTTTTGCAACAAAATGTTTGAGTCGTTGCAAAAAATTATCTTTTGCAACGACAATAAATTTGTCATTGCGAAATGTCATTGTGATAGACTGTTTTTCTTGTAGTGTTACCTTGGAAAACCCAATGGGAAAAAAACCAAGATTAAGGAAAAGATTACAACATTGTATGATACTTTGGGACCTAATGCAATGTCACCATTTTTATAATTATAGGTACTTATGGTACTCTTATAAGGATCTTTGATCAATTGTATGTGACGAGGCTTTGCCATTAATGCTTCAGACATTTGTCGATTCTTTCATTTATGGTTGTACACCTACCACATCCATCATTTCCAATTGGAGCCAAAATTATATTCAATTCTGGTGAATATATTCTACATATAACCTTTGATAGGTCAGCTTTTGTGCAATCAAGTTGGCTTTATGTTTTATTTTGTATGAACACTCACTTAAAACCAATTGATGTTCCACTTTTCGGTGTTGGAACTACGGGTCCAATGTCATCATGCATAAAGAATCCATCTTTGCATGATTTTCTTCTTTCTAGCTCTTTTACTATGATTTCGATGTCGACATCCATTTGTTTGATGATCATCATATTCTCATAAGCTCTTTCCACTTCTGGGGAATCATATACAAAGAGCCTAGTGATATCCAACACTTTTGGTATACTTGAGAATCACTTGATATTCATTGAGTTGAAGTTACTTCTGGAACTTCCAAATGAGCTAGTATCTGTGACTTTGTCACTTTCTTGACCTTTAGTAAATGCTTTCAGTGACATATTTGTTAAACCTTATAATCATTTCATTTGTTGAATGTCTTGTTCACTTTTTTTTATCCTCGGAAATGAAATGATAAAGAAGTTGCTTCCGTGCAATCTCTTTCTTAATTGTCTCATTTCCTCTTTCCCTAAATACCGAGCATTTGATCACCATTATAAAGCTCTAGGTATTTTATATCAATAGGGACTCAAACCCCATGTATCATCCAACTTCTTTGTGGTCTCATTGCAGTTCATTTGGAAAAGGTACGTGTCGGAACATGTGTTGCTCGTTCAAGACCTTTGAATGGCATGCTCTCTTCTGGAGAAATTAGGGAGATGTTATTGTGTCAAATTTGAAATGCAACTAGCTTGCATGGGCCCATTTGACTAACGACTCTTCTGGGTCGTTGTGATAACATTCTCTAGCTGTTTGTTTCATATGACCAAAGTGTCGAGACATCTATAATATTGGAATTATATTGGTCTATATGGTAGTGCTTCGTAGGTGTCTCATTGAATCCATTCAAGATTCAATGAAACATTAGAGACTTTGCATTTACTCTAAATATAGACGGCCTTGTTGTTAATTTGCCAAGAAATCAGACCATATATGTTCGGTTACCCTTATTGATGATCTTCAGGTCCTAGGATCTTCTAGTCCCTCTTAGTGGGTGTCTATGTGAATTTCAATGATCCCGCACATCATCAATTCACATGAGTGACCAGATGCCACAAAGAAAAAATATTTTACCATTAACTAACTTCTGGTTAGTGATAAGTTTCAATGGGATAAATGAGTGTCAAATAAACTATATATATACATTCTCATTTCTGTAAGACTTGCTCATGACTAGTCATATGAGATATTGATGTTCAATACCATGCCAATTCATACATATTTTTCATTATTACTTCAGGTAACAAGATTGTAGAATAATGGAATTGATGTAAAGTCCTCCTTGGGGTTTCATTCATTAGACAATCATATATATATATATAGGTTATAAGATATTAGGCATGTTGGCCCACTATATAATATGTCATCTATGTAATCTATCAAACCACCGCAGTCGAAAGTGGAGGGTCCCGTACAATGAGACTGGATCGAAAATCGAGAAAAAGCTGACGAGGTAAACCCTTGGTGAAAATATCAGCGTACTGATAGGAGGACGGGATATGGAGAACACGAACATGTCCAAGAGCAACCTTGTCCCGAACGAAGTGGAGATCGAGCTCAATGTGCTTTGTTCTCTGATGCTGGATTGAATTGCTGGCCAGATAGATGGTGGAGATGTTGTCGGTGTAGACCAGGGTGGCCTTCTGAAGAGGCCAGCGGAGCTCAAGTAGAAGATTGCGCAGCCAGGAGCACTCGGAAACAACGTTGGCGAGAAACCACCGACTGACGCTTTGCCGACCACGACACAAGAGTATCGTTGAGGAAGACACAGTAGCAAGACGTGAAGCGGCGTGTGTCAGGACACCCTCCCCAATCAGCATCAGTGTAGGCAACGAGGTCAAGCCTAGAAGAAGGGGAGATTGTGGTGCCCAACTCGCGGGTACCACTGATGTACCGGGTGATCCACTTCAAGATGTCTGGGCGAGTGAACGTAAGATACTGCAATGCACCAGTGAGACTGCGGTACAACATTGGATCATCAAACAGAGGACCAGAGTGAGCACTGAGCTTATTGGAGGTATCAACAGGGGTGACGACTAGCTTGCAGTTGCTCATTTTGGCCCGAGAAACAATCTCGGTAGCATACTTACTCTGAGAGAGGAATAACCTAGACGCATGACGATGCACAGGGACGCCCAAGAAGTAAGTCAACAGACCCATATCTGACATGGCGAACTCGGCGCTCAACTGTGCAATAATAGACGTCCGAAGAGCATCAGAGAAAGCGGTGAAGATGATGTCGTCGACATAAAGTAGCAGAAAAGCCATGTTTGTGCCTCTGCGATAAATGAATAGAGACAAATCTGATCTGCTGCCAATGAAGCCCAAGCGCAGTAAGTGAGAGGCAAAGCGTTGGTACCACGCCCGCGGAGCCTGTTTGAGACCATGTAGAGAGCGCTTCAGGAGGCAAACGTGTTTGGGACGATCAGCATCAACGAACCCCGGCGGCTAAAACATGTAAACCGTCTCATTCAAATAACCATGCAGGAAGGCATTCTTGACATCCAGCTGATGAATGGCCCAACGGTGTGACAATCCTAAGCTCAGTACCACTCGGATAGTGGCAGGCTTGACCACGGGGCTGAATGTCTCATTACAATCAATACCTGGTTGCTGAGCCCGACCATTAACCACAAGGCGAGCTTTGTAAAATTCCAACGACCCATCAGAGCGGAACTTGTGGCGGAAAAGCCACATGCATCGAATGACGTTCGCCTCAGGGGGCGAGGAACAATAACCTAGGTACCATTCCTTGTAAGGACCGTGTATTCATCGAGCATAGCTGCCAGCCAATTCGGGTCGAGGAGGGTTATTTTGTGGGATGTGGGGACGGGGGAAAGAGAGGCTGGGGTTGAGGAATGAGGGGCCAAAGGGGGTGTAGGGGATGTGGGGGCCGGCTGGGAAGGGGCAGCGGGCACAACACTGTGATGCGGCCGCGACAAGGGGGTGGGGGTGTGCGGCGGGCGCAGCTCCTGGCTGCGGCCTCGGCAAGGGACGAGAGGGGAGGGGGCCTCGGGAATGGTGATGTTGGGTGGTATCTGGGCTATCGAAGGCGTGCATAGAGACAATAGCCTTGGTCTGAATACACCTGAGATGCTACGGGTGTGCGGTCGGTGGTAGGGGGAGGCGGTGGTAGGGGTGGTGTAGGCGTAGAGACAGGAGCACCGGGAAAGCTCTGGGGAAGGAGGAAGTGTGGGAATGGAGACTCTGATTCATACTGGGAGACATGATTTGTGGGAGATTGAAAAGGATGAGAAGTGAAGGGAAATCGAGACTCATCAAATGTGACATGACATGACACGATAAGCTTATGGCTCTGAACATCGAGGAAAAGGTAACCGCGATGATCAGATGGATAGCCGATGAAGACACATGGAGTGGAGCGTGGGTGGAGTTTATGTGGTGCGGTGGAGGACTGGTTAGGGAAGCACAAGCACCCGAAGGTACGAAGGTGATCATACCTAGGCAAGGTGCAATAAAGTGCCTGAGTGGGTGAACGATGTTGCATGGTAGTAGATGGGAGAATATTGAGGAGGTAACATGTGGTTGATAAGGCGTGAGGCCAATAGGTTAGGGGAATAGATGTGTGAAAAAGGAGAGAGCGCATCATGTTGGTTATGATTCTAATGATTCGTTATGTCTTGCCATTCTGCTGGGAAGTGTAGGGCCAAGACAATCGATAGGAGATCCCATTTGTGGTGAAGAAAGAGTAAAAGTCCTTGTTATCAAATTCAAGGCCATTGTCACATTGGAAACATTTGATTGATGTGTGAAACTGGGTTTTAATGTATGCATGGAACGTGACAAAAATAGGAAACACTTGGGACTTAAATTGTAATGGAAAAACCCACAAGAAATGAGTGTAATCATCAAGAACTAAAAGGTAGTACTTGTGACCATCCTTGCTAGGCACAGGAGAGGTCCAAATGTCACTATGAATGATATCAAAATTTGCAAGTGTGGAGTTCAAAGACCGTTGGAATGGCAGTATAGCATGTTTGCCTAACTGATAGGAAGAGCATAAACTAGAGCGTAGCTCTCTATTACAGTTAACAAGACTCTGAGAACGGAGGACATCTAGAACGACAGCACTGGGATGGCCCAGGCGTGCATGCCACATGCTGGACGACGATGCCGAGAGGGCGACCGGGCACGGCTGAATGTATGTAGAAGGTGGTGTGACAACTTAGAGCTCCCCGGTGTTGTTACATCTCAAGCGAGTAACCCCCGTAGTAAGATCGTTAACAGAGAAACCAAAGGGATCAAACACGAGAGAAACGTTATTGTCAGTAGTGAACCGACGGACAGAGATAAGGTTTTTGACAATCTTTGGGGCAATGAGGACATCGTTAAGGTGTAGTGGGTGGGTTGGGGTCTGTAATTTGGCGTGGCCAATCCCCAAAGTAACAAGGCGACCACCATTGCCGACGATAATAGAATGTGCAGGACCTTTAAAGAAAATAGAATAGAGGTTACCTAAGGAGTTCGTCATGTGGAAGGTAGCACCAGTGTCCATGGACCAAGAAGAGTCGGGAGATGTCGGCTACATAGAGGAGAAGGCATGATGCCCAGTAGGCGGAACATAGCCTTGATCAGACAATGTTAGATAGGCCTGAGGACCGGCATGTGGAGGGGTAGGAAAGTCGGATTGCATCCGATGAGGGTTGAAACCAGGCACCGGGAACCATCGAGGGCCACCAGTCCATGGATGTTGTGGGCGTTGCCAAGAGTTGCGGGTGCTGCAAATGTCGCGGCCGCCGCTTATGTTGAGGCCGCTGCTTGTGACGCGCTCGCAAATTTTGTCGGCCATGGTGCCGAGATGGGGAAGGGAACGGTGGCGTGGGAGGGCCGATGAGGAGAGAGGGGTCGAGAGGTCGTTCGGTCGGCGGTAGGGAGGGAGGGGTGGGCCGGTGAGGCGAGGGGAGAGAGAGAGAGAGAGAGATCGGCGGCGAGGGGACGAGGCCGGCGGCGGTAAGGGGAGGGGTGGGGCGGGAGGATCAAATTAGGATTCTGTGAGGAAGAAAAGGTTGTGATACCATGTAGAATAATGGAATTGATGTAAAGTCCTCCTTGAAGGTTTCATTCATTAGATAATCATATATATATATATATATATATATATATATATATATATATATATATATATATATATATATATATATTATAAGATATTAGGCATGTTGGCCCACTATACAATATGTCATCTATGTAATCTATCAAAGATCAATGCTCTTTTGGAGCTATATGATATTCATCTTGGTTTTTCCATTCAGAAATGTTTGAGAAAACTTCAAGTTTTCAAAATTGTTTGACGCTTATAAAATAAAACCATAATATTCAACCATTGAACTTTGTATATGGTGATCCATTTATTTAATTTAGATGTCATTGAATGGGTATTGTCAGAACTTTTGTTGGTGTCATATACTTCGGGTATGAGTCATTTATAATGTTCTTCAAAACATTTAGAATTAACCGTATAACAGCTATCTAGCTATAAGCCACAACAATAACATCGGTTGTGCGCTTAACCTTAACCTCTTTCGTATCCTCTACTGGCGAGGGGCATGATTCAGGCTATGCTTAGAGGAATGTCAGGAAGTGGCATTATTAACCGGATTTTGTTATGTGGTTACTTCTATTGGTTGTACCAACCAAATGATAATCGTTCTGAACTTCATAAAAACCTACATTTCATATACTTCTTAAAGAGTACAAATATATAAAAACAGGATCATACTGGAGTTTGTAATATCATTTATGCTTTTGAAGTTCATAAAAGAGTCTTCGGGCTCTTATGGAGATGATTAATCTCACAATTTGTTGGATTATTTAACCATTATATTTATAGTCTTCAGGCTCTTATATAGGTGTTAAAAATCAACAATAAGACCATCTCAACAATTTTCCAACGGGGAATCTGAAACCACAATGCATAATTTTATTAAATTACAAAACTGACCCAGAATATGATAAAATCACATATTAGCCCGTATGTTTTATTTAATTACAAAAAGAGATTATATGGAAGTCACACCACCTGAGATTCTGATATCGTATTCGAAGATGAGGCCTCCCATGGCTGCAACAATGCAGGTGACGGTGACGAACGGAGTCAGGTTGTCGGGGTAGGCCTTCCTCGTCATAGTGCGGGCTATTCCAACGGCCGACGTCTTTTCTCTTCTTCTCAATCTAACAAATTATTTGATTCTGTGAAGGAAAAGAGGATGACTTATGCTTAGAGAAGATGCAAAAGAGTGGACTCTAAAATTTGCTCGCGGAGGAATTAAATCGACAAAACAACAAATAAAGCTAAAAAGTTTAATGGTGAAAATAAGGTTCACACGTAAACAACAAATTAGCAAATTAATTTGATCAGTAATTTACTCAGTATCAATAACTCATACTTCCCTTATTGATGCCTTAATCTCCATTGAGCATTGAGACTATCGTGTTGATAACGTGTGATAAACTGAAGATAAATAAAAGAGATCTAGAGAGAAGAGAGGAGGAATTTATGTGTTTATTGGGGTTCCAAGTGACCCTTTATATCTATATCTATATATTACTTAAAACCAAAGCCTTTCGGCCACGTGTCGCATTCTCGCGAGCCGATATTTTTGGAAACATCTATTTTATATATTTAATACATTTTTCAACCAATAGGATTAATTCAAAACCAACAGGATTAATTCAAAACTTTTTACATTTTTCAACCAATAGGATTAATTCAAAACTTTTTAAAATAAAGTTAATACTAACTATATAATATTATTTCATTCTATATTTATTATAAAAATGTCAAATAAAGTTAATACTAACTATATTCATTCTATAACCTTAATTTTTGGAATTTCACCCACCAAGCCTAATCTATATAAAATGTCAAATGATAAATGATAAAAACAATTAAACATTTTTTTAACCAATGGGATTTATTTATCAATTTTTTTGTTTTTCTATTTTAACAAAAATAGATGTTTCCAAAATACGCGCCATGGCGCGGGGACTATACTAGTAAGAGTTTATAAGAGAATTAGGGTTTCTTAGAGTTTATCGTCTTATCTAATACCCTCTTAGAGTTTATCCATATGTAAAGAACTAAAGATAAGTACAAATAATCTTATAACAAAGGGATCATTTTTACAAAATAATTTTCATCTCCTCCACCCTCATAGTCACTCATAATCCACAAAATTAATCTTATTCTCCAGTCTCCCAAAACTTCATCCAGTACCAAACAAATCCTAAAATTGACCTAAATCTCTCGTCAAACAAATTTAGTGATTAATATGTTGGCTAATATGCTCTAGCCATCCATGTAGTTTTATGATTGCTTTTTTCGATCCCTCCAGATTTTTTGTAAGTATAAAACTCAAATTCACCTAATAGGAGGAATTGGTTTATGTGAATTTGCTAATTAAATTTAGGGCGATTTTGGTAGTGGGCCTATTTTGAATATTCAATTAGCCACCTAGCCCATAAATCAATTTAATTAGTTTTGTCCTAGCCCCTTCCAACCGTTTGACCATTGACCGGTCAACGGTTGACCATTGACCGGTCAACGGTTGACCATTGACCGGTCAACGTTGACCGTTGACCGGTCAACGTTGACCGTTGACCGGTCAACCCATTTTGATGCCATTTTTTTTTTTTTAATGCCAAAATTTTACTTTATTTTATTTTCACTTTGATACCACTTTTTTATGTCAATTTTTTGATAATATTTTTTTACCGTGATGCCATATTTTTGATGATATTTTCTCAAAGTAGTATTTTTGATGACATTTTTTTCTTTAATGTGATACAAATTTTTCAAAATGGCATCAATGGTCAACGTGACATTAGACTAAACAAAAAATGTCATCAAATAATTTAATTAGAAAAGTGGCATCAGAGTGAAAATAAAATGTAATAAAATTTTGGCATCAAAACGGTAAAATATGACATCACAAAAAATGTCATCAATGTTTTAAAAAAGTGGCATTAAAAAAAAGTCATCCAATCATTTCATTAGAAAAGTGACAATAAGGTGACAATATTTTGATTCCACGTTTTAAGCTCTTATGCCATCAATTATATAAAATTGTCACCACAAAATGTTGGCATCAAAACGGTAAAATATGGCATCACTAAAAAAAAAAAAAGTTGGCATCAAACAAAAAAAAAAAAGGTTGGCATAAAAAAAAAAAAAAAAAAAAAAGGTTGGCATCAAAATGGGTTGACCGGTAAAATAAGACATCACTAAAAAAAAAAAAGTTGGCATCAAAAAAAAAAGTTGGCATCAAAATGGGTTGACCGGTCAACAGTCGGTCAACGCCCGGTCAACGTTGACCGTTGACCGGTCAAGAGGACTAAGCAAGCTAAAAAAAACAATTAATGGGCTAAGCATGTTAAAAAAACAATTAATGGGCCTATCTAGCTAACCAACTATGCTTAAAGGGCTTTTTCAACAAATTCCCTCTTAAATTTATGAATGAATTTAGACAAATCTCAAAGGTTAAAAAAATAACTAACGGGTATATTTGGCCCCCTCTTTCTCTCACCCCCTCACTTTTTTTTCTTTTTTCTTTTTAAGTAATTTTTTGTGAGTATAAAACTCAAATTCACCTATAAATTTGCACTCCAAATCTATAGGTTTTTGTAAGAGAGGATAGGGGATAAGATTAAGAGTATAAGATTTGAACCGATAAATTTGATGGCCAAATAATTCACGGGATCCAAACCTCCTACTGGATTGTCTTGTATCTAGTTTTGTATCTCCTACTTCTTAAGTTAATAATATAGTTTATTAGCCCTCTCTCTTGAAAAACAATTGTATCAAAATTTAAGAAGATTTTATTAGAGAAAACATGTATTTTTAGTTTATTTTGAAACTAGTTTGGATTGATCTTTTTTCCCCTCTTTCTCTCACCCCCTCACTTTTTTTTCTTTTTTCTTTTTAAGTAATTTTTTGTGAGTATAAAACTCAAATTCACCTATAAATTTGCACTCCAAATCTATAGGTTTTTGTAAGAGAGGATAGGGGATAAGATTAAGAGTATAAGATTTGAACCGATAAATTTGATGGCCAAATAATTCACGGGATCCAAACCTCCTACTGGATTGTCTTGTATCTAGTTTTGTATCTCCTACTTCTTAAGTTAATAATATAGTTTATTAGCCCTCTCTCTTGAAAAACAATTGTATCAAAATTTAAGAAGATTTTATTAGAGAAAACATGTATTTTTAGTTTATTTTGAAACTAGTTTGGATTGATCTTTTTTTTTTTAACCTGATGTCCACTAAAGTGACCATGTTTTTATATACATTTTAACTCCTTATTCTATATACTTTGCATATTTCGGTTTGGTGAATTTATGTAGTTTATGCTTATTTGCAAGAAATAGAGGTCTACATAAGTTTTGGTTTAATATTGCAGAATTTGAAGCCATTCCGAGACGAAACCAAAAGATGGGATCTACTCGATTTCGACCAGGTCTTACTCGAAGTCGACTACCACTGAGAGCATAACCAAGTCGAGGAACAAAGAAGAAGCCCACTCGAGCTGGACTTTACTCGACGTCGAGTAGACTTACTCGAGGTCGACTAGAACTGAACCGCACCCGAGCTCGAGGAAGGAGATGGTTATCGAGAAGACAAGGACAAAGCAATTTTACTCGACGTCGAGTAGGAGTACTCGAAGTCGACCAAGCCTGAAAATCGAGTCAAGATCCAGCATCGACCAAGGAAGCTGAGCAGGAAAGATTCAAGTCCATATCGACCAGCACAAGTCGATATCGAGTAAACAGTTGGTCGATTTTCCCTCCTAGAGCCGAGATCGAGTTGCTGGAGCTGAAGCCGAGAAATGTTGGTTGATATCGAGTAAGCCTACTCGATATCGAGTTGACCCCAGTGACGGATTTGGAGCTAGTCCGAGTCTTGTTAAGGTTCTATCTCGAATCCGATGGAGATATTTCCAAGAGAAGATTCCCAACATATGAAGATTTAGATATTTTATATTTTCATCTTTTTATTTATCCTAAGGGTTGAACAATTAATTACCCTAGCATTTATCTAGTTTTACTTATTTAGATATATTTATTTCCTAAGTAGAATTATATCTTCTATATTAAGATAGAGATATAGATAGATATTCCTTCCTTGACTAGCAAGGATTGAAAGCCTATAAATAAAGCCTATAGGGCTGGTTTTTATTCATTCAATCATACATTCGAAAGTAGAGAGTAGAGAGAGAGAGTGGAGGCCAAGAGGAGTTTGTGAAGCGAGAGCGGAATTGGCTTCCTTTGGTTGTAAGCTCTATTTGATTTATTAATGCAAGTTTATTTCCTTTTATTATTGATGAGTTTCCTTGCGATGAAGAGCGAGTAGTCCACCCACTTCTGGTGATGTCCACTGCTTTTAGCTCCATCAAGCTTCTTCTAGATATGTTCCGGCAAAGGCTCTTTGTCGGGTTTTTTTACCATCTTATGTAGTGACTCGAGTCTCGACAAAGGAATGAATTTTACCAGCCACCTCCTCTGCAGCTGCTTCCTATATATCAAAATATATTGGGAACAGGGAGGTTTGAAGGCTATAGTTTAAGGAATGTTCCGACAATGTATTTGACTTGCAGACCTAGATAAGAACAAATAGTTCATCAAAGTGCCTGAAGCGTCCTCGATGGTGAAGATTAAAGAATGATAGGGTGGGTGGGACATCACGTTGCAGAGGGATGACATATCTACACTTACTTGTTCGGAATTGAACTCAGGAAAATTCAGCACCAACCCTCTTCAATGAACGCCTTGATTGTAGAGCCTTGAGCTATTTCCTTGACGCTAGAAACTGTGGTTATCGCACCCTTCAATGCCATGGTGAACAAATGTGAGTGTCGATTGATTGATGGGATTGTGGGGAATGGGTTAATAAGGGACCGGTATTTATAAAAGGGGAGGGGAAATGGATAAAATCAATTATCGGATAAGTTGCAAGGGTAAAATCAAACCTAATTACAGAAAATAGGAATAATAAAAAAAATGATTAATATCAAATCAGAATCTAAGATTGTTTGAGAAAAAATGAAGAAAAACTAAAATACTAACAACACCAGTAATCATCGGATAAAAACAAATCCAATTCAATCACAGAAAATAGGAATAATAAAAAAAAAACCTAAAAAAATCAGTTAGTATCTATATCTATATGCAATACAAAATAAGTATTTACAGATAAACAATAAATTTGAAGAACAAAACATAGTTATGCCGATGTCTGAACGTATCAATAGGTGTTGCAAGTACATAATTAATCAAACTGGATGTTTATGCAAATCGTTTTCTATTGGTATTTTCTTCCCTAGTTTCAGCTAGTTCAGGCAAATCGTTTTCTATTGGTATTTTCTTCCCTAGTTTTAGATAGTTTCAGCAATAACCCTTTGAGTTGTGAAATGCCAATGGGGCGAACTGCAATTGAAAGATTGAAATGAAAGAGGCAAAACTAATTCCCGATCCAGTAGCGAACATCAAAACAGTAGGAAACTCCTCCGGCGGGAAATCCGATCGACATCAAATCCGTTCCCCAGTGGCCTTGATCTCGACAGATCTGGAGTTCTTCCTTGCTGGCGTCAATGAGAAGGAGATGGAGAGGTCAAGAGTTGGGATCCTCTTTTTGTTTTATCTTTGTTCACCTAATTGTTTTAGAGTGAGAGAGAGTGGAGGGTTTGGGGTTTGAGAGAAAGAGATCTCATATCTGTGGTGGTGGTGGTGGCAGCGGAAGTGGAGGTAGTGGAGGTGGTGGTGATGTCGGCGGTGGTGGTGACAGTCGCGGTGGTGACGACGGAGGTAGGAGATTGGAAAGGAAGGATAACAAAGATGGGACGAATTCGATTAAGCTGATGAAAATTGGAGAAGGAGACAGGCATTGGAGAACGAGTGGATTTCGATGTTCGGAGTTAAGAGGAGGCGCAGATGGAGATTGAGTCATGGAGATGGACACATGGAGGAAGGAGAATGAGAAGGAAAGGGCCAAACGGATTTCGATGTTCGGAGTTAGGAGGAGGCGTAGAAGAGTCGGAGAAGAAAAGGGTCAAACGGAGAACCCTAATTTCCCTGTACAAAAAATAAAAGAAAAATAAAGAGAATTAAAATAAAAAGATATAAAAGGAGAATTAAAAGAAAATTAAATAGAGAAAAAATTATGATTGGCTAAAATGGCTAAAATTATTCTAAGGTTAACACGTCAGCTTGAACTCTTCTAAATTCAGAGTTTATATAGATATAGATATAGATTAACAAACATTGGGTGATGGGCGTGACTTTGTAAAGAAAACAGTTTCAAAATGTGGTTTTCTACAATTTCATTTGAATGGGTGGTTTTACGCAAAACAACCTATTTAAAGGGTGGTTTTGTGCAATTTGGCCTTATCAAAATAATGTAATCTCAAAACACGTTATAATAAATTGGGCGGATAAGGAGGAAGAGAAGCAGGAGTTCCAAGTATAAATAGGGGCCCAAAGTAGAGGCCCAAGATGGAAAATCTCTAACCCAATCCAATCCAAAATTCCAAATGTAATTAAATTTGTTCCATGTTGATTCTGTTGAAGGTGTTTGAGAAAGCTTTAGGAAATAAAATGCATGCACATTGGAATACATTCTTCGTGATTAGTGCATATTTAGACAATTAAAGAAAAAGTTAGGTGTGTTTTAAGTTTCTACAGTAAATTTTAGTACACATCGCTTCATTGATATTGACCGCTCAATTAAATTACAAAAAATGTTACCAGTTACCTATATATGCAGCACAAGGTCAAAATTATTACTGTAATGCACAAGGTCAAAATTAATTACAGTAATAATTTAGTTTATTAGATTTCACACTATAGGTAATCGACGTAATCAGACTCAGTTATTTTACATCTATATCAGTGAGCAATGCAGTGAAATGTAAAGGTTGAAAATAATATCAATGTTGAGATTAACCATAATAATGAAAATGTGGATAAATCTATTATTTTTGTTGCAAACCCTTCAATGTCATAATAATAGGAGTTTACTAACAAATGGTGGAATGAAAGATAGGAATTACAAACAACTTGGATATATATTATACTCCGTATAATGCAAACTTGTGCTTAATTTTTCTATGATTTTTATGTCATAAGTCATAACGCACACATGTTCTTTTGTAATTGTTAGTAGACATTTGTTTTAGCTATTCGACTTTCAAGATTGTTGAAAAAATAATTTTAGTGGTATTAACACACGCGCGCACACACATATATATATAATTATTGACTACAATAGGATCCTAGAATTTAATTAAATGTTAGGACCGACTCTAGGTGGTCCAGTTACGAATCGAGGGGCGGGCTGAGCTCCGCTCTAGCCCACCCTAATTTTACAAAAAAAAAAATTAGGTAAAAAATTAAGGAAATTAATAAAAAAAATTCATTTATTTATTAAATTAAGGGTTTGTTAATAAAATTATGCATATGAGAAAATTTTAGGCTACCTAACCTATCCGAATTTTAATTTTTAATTTCATACATGATATGATGTCTCCAACGACCCAACCTGAAGAGGTTTTGCGAATCCTCTAATTAAAAAACTTGGTATCCATGGACTAATCACTATGGGATTTTTACCCAACTCCTTTGCAACTCTCATCATCAATGAAGTCAATAGTCTTAGCCAGTAGCGGAGCCAGAAAGTTTTAAGTGGTCTGGGGGGTCACCATAGTAGTCGACAATAAGATCGAGAAAAAAATCGTAAAACACAGCGTGTTCGATAGTACAAACTAATGTCAACCTATGGTTTCGAAAATACTACAAATATATAAAACAAAAAGAGAAATTTTGGTAGAATATCACCTTTTGAACTTTTGATTAAGCCTTTAGCACCTTTACAAATTTTATTGGTCGTCCCAACACCTCTTCGAAATTAATTAGGTACGTAACCCCATCATCGTCTCCTCCCTTCCAGACCCATCCATGGCGATCGAATCCTTCAACCCCGCGCTCACGCTTGCCGTCAGACGCCTCCATCACCGTCTCCTCACTCGGCCGCCTCCATCACTGGAGCTCCTCCTTTGCCGCCTCCTCTTCCATCTCCTCCTTTAGCTCTTCTGTACCCCTTCCGTCAATCCCAAACCCTAGACTCCAAAATCCAATCCCGAATCTCCCTCTCGCTCTCAGTTGTTGTCGATGTCTCACCCTCTGCTCCCCGTCTTCCGCTCTCTCGCCCTCGCTTTCGCTTCTTCTGCTACCAGCCGTTGAGGGCCAAATTAGACCTTCTGATGCCATCCCAATCTCTCATTTCCCCTCTCTCGGTCGGGCTTGAAGAAGCCAGCGCCATCCTACGCCACTGTTGGGCTCAATTGAAGACGATGCTAAGCTCGGATGGGTCTCCGGATGCTGAGACGCTGCCAAAGTAAGCATATTTTGTAGATTTTTGGGATTTTATTTAGGTTTTTTTATTACTCTTAGGTTGAATCGGGATTTTATCTAGGTTTTTCTGTTACTCGTGGGGAAGTTCGATGTCGAGGGGATCTTCCATCTACCTTTGAAGGTTTGGAGGCTTGTCTGTGGTTGCCGACTTCCTCCATCAACTAGATGTTGTGCCTGATAACCTTACTAAACTTGTGATTCTTTTCCCTCTTCAAAAATCGTAAGCATCTTCATCTCCAATTTTCTCTTAATCTCCTTCTCTGCATTATCCATCCTTTTTTCTCCTGTGAGTTTTTTATTATATTGTTTCAACAATTTGTTTCCTCTCTCCTCTGTTGGTTGTCCTCAATTTTTATTTCGGTGGAAGCTATGGCACTTATCTGGTTGATGATTTCGAGTACATGTTGTGCTTGCAAGTCACATTTGAAGTATTTGTGTGTTTGCTGCAACAAGAATGGCTAGCATAGGGTTATTGGTCAGCTTTAACTCCTTAATTTGTATGTCAATAAGAGTATTTTGTGGGGTTATTGGTTTTAAGCATCAGAATATTGAGTTCTAATATATATCATCATTTTGTCTTTGACAAAGGGTTGCCAAAGGGTTGATTTTGTGCAAGTTCTTTATAGTCTAGAATAGGATTGTATTAGTTTTTCTGCATATTATCTGGCTGATGTATTTGATTCCAGAAGTTACTTAGGATTTGAGTCTTATCAACTGAAATTTAGGCGATTTATGGAGAAATTTGATTTAAAGTTGAATTGGAAATGGTTGTAACTTATCCGTGGTGTTGGACCGTTGGTTTTGTGATATACTCAAGAAGACAAGAAGTGAGTTTTTATTTTCATATTTGCCAATGCCTAGTAGTTCTACTTAGACGAATCTAGGAGGGGTGGATTTTGGATGTGCTAACTGCTGAATATTGTACTTCGCCGCCACAAAGTAGTTGAGATCACCTAAATTCTTTAAAATTTTACGAGCTAGTAAAGTATGTTAAATTGAGCTTGGAGGAGAAAAGAGAGCTTGTTTACGAGCTATTGAATCATTCGAACGGTACCCCTGAGCTATTAAAGTATGCTCACTTCATTTGATCAATGAACCCGGGGAAGGTCAATACAAGTAACTAGCTACCTATATAGACCACCTACTTCTCTACAATAAAGTTGTTATGTTATTGAATATTGACAGATTCTATTTTTTGGACAAATTGTTGATGCTAATTTGCTTCCTATATTCCAGTGGTATATTTGGACTACCTGAAGCCATGCCACAAGGAATACAAGTTATGCTTGAAGAACGTGATGCAATTGAACAGGTAGCCTTTCCATTATATTTTATATTCTAAAAAAGTCATGTTTATATGTGTGAAAATTTATTGAAATCCTACAAACACATAAACTATTTTGTTGGCATCAGCAACGGTCTCTAATTTCTGACTAAAGTAGTATCTGATGTCGTTTTCTTTTGCCCTTATTTAGCATACGTGCTGGTGGACTGATTATTTGTAGGAGTTGGCAATTAAAGTCTGTCATTGTAAACCACCTTGTTTGTTGATTGATGTTTACAACCTATTTCCTGAAGTTTACGGTTTTCATTGGAGATTCACTCACTGGGCCTTTAAATATGATTTTCCTGATGTTATAAAGGGGACTTCTTTTCAAGTGTATACTCCTATTTATAATAATGCATGTGAACGATACTATGTGAAGGTCACGTTCGGCATCCTCTTCAACGATGACTGATGTGCAAACATATTTGAAGCTCTAGTGGACACGCTTCGTGCTGCCAAGAAATGCATCATGTGTACTGGTTTGATCATTTTATTTGCAAGTGATGCGGAGCTGTTCGAGATGGAATCTGGACGGGATGACGAGGAGCTGTTCGAGATGGAATCTGGACAGGATGACGAGGAGGACGACGGGAAGGAATCCTCTAAGGATGATGAAACTTACTAGCCTGCTTGAGCATTTGTGGGGCTGTTCTAGGAGCTATAGGAAGAGATGGCCCAACTTAGTGACGAGGAGGATCACTTATGTGAAGGTTATATCACTGGGCAAACGCACAATATTTGCTTCAGTATGTTCATTTATAATTGGACAAGATGGAAATGGGGTGGTGCTTAGATGTACTGTCATATTAGTGATAGACTATTACTGTGCCGAATAGTGGGTGATGACATTTTCATTGTTATTGATATACAATCGACTAGATTAAACCGCTTAGCAAAGTGACATCATAGTAAACAAAAATTGTTATCAATAAAAATGTCATCAACAAAGTGGCATCATAGTAAACAAAAATTGTTATCAATAAAAATGTCATCAACAAACAATGTCATCACGAACGATTGAAATCAATAAAGTGTAATCACAAATGTCATTAATGGATAAAAATGTAATAAACATATCACCATAAATGATTGCATCAATGAAGTGTAATCACAAACGTGTCATCAGTGAATAAAAGTATAATTGATGAAAATATATCGATGTACAATTGATTAAATTAAAAAAAAAGTGGCATCAAACGATTTGATTAAAAAAGTGGCATCAAATAATTACATCAGAAAAATGACATCAAAACACTACTTTGAAAAAGTTGCATCATATTAAAGAAAAAAGTCATCAAAACACTACTTTGAAAAAATATGACATCACGGTAAAAATATCATCAAAAAATTGACATAAAAAAGTATCATCAGTAGTTATCAGTAAAAAATGGCATCAATAGTCAACAGGACATCACAGTAAACAAAAAATGTCATCAAGGTTTGAAAAAAATGGCATTAAAAAAATGTTATCAATCCATTTTATTATAAAAGTGGCATCAAAGCGAAAATAAAATGTAATAAAAAAAATGGCATCAAAACGACAAAAAATGGCATCAAAACGAAAAAAAATGACATCACAAAATATGTCACCACTTAATTATTATAAAAAAAAAACCCGAAAGAGTTGGTCAACATTGACCGGTAAATGGTCAAACAGGTTGACCATTGACATTTGATAGTCAATTTGGGAAGGGTGCTAGGTTAGTTAATTAATTTTGTTTGGGTGCTAGTTAGCTAATTAGATATTCATCTTGCCCTAGTGGTAAGAGTGAGGTGCTTCCTTGTGCCTCACTACCATGAGGTCAAGGGTTCAAATCCCACTATGAGCAATTTGTGCTATATATATAGTGGATACTCATGCCTTGGTTTACCTTGGCATGGATTAGCATGTCTTGCGGCTTGCCGCTTGGCTTACCCGGCTCTAGTGCTTTGCAGGCTAGTGCTCGACCCGTGGAGGATTAGTCGATAACCTCGGAACCTCCACGTCATAAAATAATAATAATAATAATGTGCTAGTTGCCAAAATAACCCAAACAAAAATAAGGATAAAAACGAAAAATAAAGATATTAAACGCAATAAATAAACATTGCATTATTAACATGTAATAATGTATAACTAGATATAAAAAAATTTAAACTTGTGTAACTTCTTACCATATTCTCAAAATGAGTAATATAACATATGATTTCGAAGCTCTCGAGATGAATTATAATATGTGAATGTCGATTTGAGTAAAATATTAAAGTATTCTAGTATATTTAAATAAAACTAAAGTGATTAATACTGCTGTAATTTTCAAACATTCATAACTTTTTACTCAGATGTCGGATTAGGGCGTATTATATATCAAAACGAAGTTATCGACGAGGAGAATACACCTAAATAATTTGTCGGATGAGGAGGGGGGGTCACGTGACCTCCTAGGACCCCCTAGCTCCGCCTTTGGTCTTAGCTAGGCTTTGTTTGGCAAAATACTAATCGATAAGCTAGCTTAAATTGATGGGGTAGCTAAAGGTGATGTAATTAATATTTGTATTAAATATATGATAATAAGGTAGTATGATGTTTGATAAACCTAGGGATTGAAGTGGCGGATGGAAACTTGTGAATAGAAAATCATAAGTGAGTAGCTGTTGAAATACTCTCCTTTCAAAAGCTAATTAAACTAATATATTATATTTATTTCATTTACAACTATATAATATCAAAATCAAAAGTTACAAGTAGATTTTTTTTTTCCAAACTTAATTTCCTTGGGAGAATGGTTCTTCCTTGGCCTCTACTATTCTCAAGGGGCAATAATTATAAAAATAGTAAACTACTTTATTTATTCAAGGTTTAAGACTTTGAGATCTTCTTTCACTATTTTCAAATTCATTCAAAATTGAGCGGTTCAATTCCAACTCATATACTAGGGGTGGGCACGGGACGGGATTGGGCCGGGACGGGACTCGTCCCGCGAATTTTTTTCGGGACGGGATCGGGACGAGATTGACATTTTTTGTTCGGGACGGGATGGTGTCTGGACGGGACGGGATCGGGACGGGACGGGCCTTGTCCCGCATAGAAAAATAATAAAATATTATATAAATTTGCAAAATGAAAAATGCTTTCATAATTCATTATTTAGTATAATATGTTGAATACAGTATTATTCTCAACTATATTATTCAATAATAATAATAATATTAATATTATAATACTATTATTAATTCATACAATGATTGTATAATTAATTATAATGTTCAACATATTTGGCTACATTATCTTACTAGATCAGGACGGAAAGGAATTGAGACGAGATTTACCAATATTGTATAATTATCGATTGATAGTTAGGAAGAATACCGTATTTAATTAGCTATTTGCCTCTTGTAACTCTAAATGGGCGGGATGTGTGTGTCGATCTGATGGGATCCTCTCCATTGACTCAGTCTGGAATTTCTGACTTTATGCCTGGTCGTGATGTTGTTGATGCTGCTCGACGTAAGTGTGTCAAGTATCGAGATTTGTGTACGGCGGCTGGTTATGGTTTCCTACCCTTCTCATTCTCTTCATTGGGGGAATTGGATACAGATGCGGTTGCATTGGTGAAGCGGATTCATAAATCCTTGGTATCTCAGGATGCTGGGGCTCGTGTTGCACGTTATATTTTTACTAGACTTGGCTTTGTTATCGCTAAAGGAGTGGGTGCCCGGATAGTATCTCGGCTGCCCACTAATTTCTTGTAATCTGTTTTTATAATAATAATAATAATAATAATAATAATAATAATAATAATAATAATAATAATAATAATAATAATAATAATAATAATAATAAATAAATAATAATAATAATAATAAAAATAATCCCACGTTATAATTAAAAATAAAATAAAATAATATTACTTATTTTTATTGTTATTATTATAAAATAATTATACTTTACAAGAAAAAAAATATAATATGATATAATAATAATAATATAATAATAATAATAATAATTTTATTATAAATTACTATTATTATTAAATTATATTATAATATTATATAATAATAATATTATTATTATTATTATAATATTATAATAATACTATTCTTCATGACATATTAGAGTTCTTTTGTGATTGAAGCTTATATAGTAGGAGTACAATTTTACCAAACGGATGAAAATACTATCTCCGATCCAAAAAGGATGTTGTTTGACTTTTTAACACGTATTTTAAGAAGCTAAAAACTATATAATATATTAACGTTTTTTTATAATCTAATACTTATTACCAGCAAATATTAAGTTGTAAAAAAATAATTTTAAAAAATTTGATATTTTATGTAGTTTTTAGCTCCTTAAAATACGTGTTAAAAAGTCAAACGACATCCTTTTTGGATCGGAGGGAGTAGTAGTATAAACTCGAAAGCAATATATTCTCGAATTGGGTAAATTAATTTTTTAGTCCTTAATATTTACCATTTGTTTTATTTTGATCTCCAACCTTTGAAGCATTTAAAAATAGTCCTTAATCTTTTTATCTCGTTTCATTTTTAGTTCTTAAGCTTTCAAACATTGCAAAACAGTCTCCAAGCTTTTTTTTCCCGTGTTAGCCCTTGATTTAAAAATATTGTTAGATACAATTACCAAAAAACCACCCAAAATTTATCGTAATGTATTTTTTTTTTTATTATTATTAGGTAAGAATTCGGGTGAGAATACTCTACCCGAAAGCATCCTGCCGGATGAGATCAAGAGGACCTGAGTGATTATATAAATTAGGTCCCCTGGTAGAGTAGCAAAGGTGTGCAACCTTATCCGCTACCCGGTTACCAATACGGGGAATGTGAGAAATTTCTATATTCCTTACATCTCGGAGAATGGTCTGAATATCTGACATTACTAAATCTATTTCCCAAGGACAGTTCGTGTGTGTTTCTAGGAAATCCGTAATTACTTTTGAGTCCCCTTCAATTATTAGGTGGTCGATGTTTAGTTCCTTTGCCTTTTTTACCCCAAGCCGTAGTGCCAATGCTTCTGCCATAATAGGAGAGTGACCCCCAATTTCCCCACCATCCATGCTGATTGGATTTCCATTCCAGTCCCGTATAATGTAGCCAATAGAGCTCTTTGAATCTGATATATATGATCCATCAAAGTTTAGTTTGTATTTGCCCATGGGTGGCCTTTTCCATCGGATGGACTTTTTGACATTTTTAGGGTGGACTTTTACCCTATTTTGGATTGTGGTATCCTCTTCATTTTCAAGGTTCAATTTGATGGTTCTTTTCCAATTATTGATGTTTTCCAAAACAATTTTTCTAATCCCCTCTATGGAAGGGATCTTGGCATTCCTAAAGATTATTTGATTCCTCACAAACCACAGTGTCCACCATCTAAAAGCTATATTTTGTTTGTTTTCCTTCGACAGAGTGGTGCTCAGAAGCTGAAGAATTTGATCCATATCCCTGTTTTTTGATATAATTGTATTGACTTTCTGGGAAATTTCTCTGGAAAATTGTTGCTGAAAGTTATTGAATGGGCATTCTATGAAGATATGAATATCATCTTCCGATGATTGGTTACACAAGATGCATGTAGTGGGAACAACACCCCCCTTTTGGGCTAATCGCGTAGAAGTGGGTAATCCTTTTTGTTTAATTCTCCACATAAAATTTTGGACTTTTGGGGGAGCGTCAATTTTCCAAATCCAGGTGAATTCATCAGATATTATGCGTGTGTTGGATGAAATCAGGTTATAGACAGATGACGTTGTGAACCAGCCCTTTTTGTCTGGCCACCAGTATAGCCTATCAGCAAAGGGACTGATGGGTAGCGGGATTTTGATGATTTCTTTTGTTATAGCATCGGGGAGGATAGAGTCAAGCTTTTCTTTCCACCATTTCCCCCCCATTATATAATCGCTTACAGTTTCTTTTTGGTCTATATTGGGTTGGGGTTCAATTTTATCAAAAAGAGGCTCTGTTGTTACCCAGTTGTCTTTCCAGAAATTGATAGATTTTCCGTCTCCTACCGACCAGATAAGCCCTGATTTGAATTTTGTAATCAGGGAGCTGAGTTTTGACCATTGCCACGAGGCACTCCCCCTCCTATCGTAGTTAAGTATATGTTTTTCTTTTAGGTATTTGTGTTGTATAATCTTAACCCAGTTATTCTCGGGTTCCGCTAAAATCTTCCACAACAGTTTTAACTGGAGGGCTTCGTTCATATTTCTTGCTTTCCGTATTCCCAGTCCACCGGCTGCTTTGGATTTACATATTTTATCCCAGCTTATTAGTGGAATGTGTTGCGCATCTTTGTTCCAGAAAAAGGTTCGGTTAATTTGGTCAAGTTGCTTGTGTATTGAAGCAGGGAGCAAGAAGCTCTGCATAGAATATAGAGGTTTTGATGATAGATTAGATGCAATTAAAGTGGCTCTTCCCTGCTGAGATAGGGTGTTTGCCCGCCATTTACTGAGTTGTTCTTTTGATTTACATATAATCTCGCCAAAGGTTTCCTTTGTTACCCGTCCGTTTATGATTGGGCAGCCCAGGTATTTCTCCAAACTTCGTTCTAAGGGTATATTAAGTACTCCTTCTAGGTCTCGTGCTCTTGTCCTCGGGATTCCTGGCGTGGTTTGGAAGGATGACTTGTGGTAGTTTACTTTCTGTCCCGAGAATCTACAGTAGTCTTCGATTATTTCTTTTACTTTTGTACATGCATAGGTGCTTCCTTTTGAGAAAATGATAATGTCATCCGCAAAGGCTAAAAATGGAATGTTAGGGCCAGAATTCCCAAATTTAAAGCCAATACTATTATTTGGGCTCTCTGCTTCTATCGACAGTTTACGAGCCAATACTTCTGCACCATGAAGAAAAAGGAAGGGAGAGAGAGGGTCTCCTTGACGTAGTCCTCTAGTTGGTTTAAAAGGTTCCGTGGGTCCATTGTTAACTAGTACAGAGAACGAAACTGTAGTTACACATTCCATAACTATGTCCACGAATCGTTGGTGGAAACCGAATCTTTGGAGTACCAACTTTGTAAATTGCCAATCTACTCTATCGTACGCCTTTTCCATATCAAGTTTTATGGCAGTCCAACCTTTCAAGCCCTTTCTTGAGCGAAAGGAGTGAAAAATTTCATGCGCTATAAGTACATTGTCCTGAATTGCTCTGTCAGAAACAAATGCTCCTTGGAGAGGGTGTATAAGTTTTCCGATTATCATTTTTAGTCGTTCAGTGATTATCTTGGAAATGATTTTATATAAAGTAGAGCAAAGACTAATCGGTCGATAATGTGTAGTTGTAGAGGGGTTATCATTTTTTGGTATAAGTGAGATAAATGTGTGGTTGATTTGCTTCAGCAGATAACCAGAGTGGAAAAAAGCTTTAACTGCCTTAATAATATCAATTCCCACAATTTCCCAATACTTTTTGTAAAACTCTGCAGTCATACCATCAGGACCAGGAGATTTATTGCTTCCTAATGAGAAAACAGCTTTTTTGATTTCACTATTTGTTGGCTGCTTGATTAAGAAACTATTTTCTTCATCTGTGATGACAGGGTTGATAACTGAAAGGTATTCATGAAGTTGTTGTATTGGGAAGATTTGCTCTCGTCTAAACCTTTTTTCAAAGTCTTTCTGTATTTCCTGTTTAATATTTTCATCCCCAACAATTTGGGTTCCTTCTGCAGAAGTAATTGTTCTAATGATTTTCCTATTTCTCCTTCCAGACGCTACTCTATGGAAATAGGCCAAATTAGTATCTGCTAGTTTCAAGTGTTTTGACTTTGCTCTTTGATTCCAAAAAGTTTTATGGAATTGAAGAAGATTTTCTCTCTTGGATAGGAGATTTTGTTCTTTAGTGGATGCATTTAAGTTTTGGTTTAGGTTGTGGGTCGATTGTATATCCAATAGGGCTTCGTCGACTTCTTGGAGTTGCCGAAAAATATTTCCAAATGTTTTCTTGTTCCAAGCTTTCGCTTTTTGTTTGAGGATTTTTGATTTATATATGATTTGGAACATTGCAGAGACAGAGCAAGTAGCTCTCCAAGATTGCTTGACGATATTGCGAAAGTCTTTCCTCTGAAGCCAAACGTTTTCAAATTTAAATGGAGGGGGTTTGAAAGGGGCGTTCTTTGAGAGGGTAATTGAAATGGGACAATGGTCCGAGTTTGAGAATGCACCATTTTTCGTTACCAACTCGGGGAACATGTCAATAATTTCATGATGAACTAACACCCTATCAAGTTTTTCCAAAATGTTATCTGGACCACCTTGATTCTTTCTCCATGTAAATGGGTTACCGAACGAAGGAATCTCTACCAAGGAACACGCATCTTTAAACTCCATTATTCTCTGGAACCTACCCGGTCGAGTTTCTGCACCACCACACTTATCCGATGGTTGACTTATTTCATTTAAGTCACCCATCACTAAGCAAGGGAGGTTACTTTGAGCAATTAGACTGTATAGGTTCCTCCAAAAGTCCTCTTTGTCTACAGGGTTGGGGGGTGCGTATACAAAAAGCATAAGACATTCAGAGCTCTCCTTTATATTTTTGTATTTTACTCCTATGATTCTCGGTAGGTGAATAACCACCGAGATTATTTCATCTATAAAGGAGTTTTCATTCCATAATAACACAATACCCCCGGAACGACCAGATGCAGGTGACCAACAAATATTTGTAAATCCTGCATTTTTCCATAGAGATTCTTTTGGTTCTGTTTCAGTCTTTGTTTCTGCTAGAATAAGCATTTGTATATGATCTAAAGTACGCCATCCCTTGATGTTAGACCAGAAGGTTGTTTTCCCAATTCCCCTACAATTCCAATATCGTATAATCATGACCACATCGTTTTCGTATGGTCGAGCAGAAGGTGATCTCTCCCATACCAACTCACTACCCTTTCTGTGTTTTTTCTTGGCTTTTGAAAATAGGATTTTTCTGTAAGTATCTTACGAACATTTTTAAAGGTGTTGAATTTTTCCACTATTACTATATTCGGGGTACGGGAATCATTCCAACATGGGATTGTGTTGCTCCATTGAAGAGATTTTGCAAAGTAAGTAATAAGCGGAAGTCTAATGGGGTTTTGTTTATTATTCTTTGTTATAATTTGATGGGGCAAGAAAGTTAATCCTAAATGGTTTTGAGTAACATTAATCAAGTGTTTATTGAAGCTATTAGATCTATAATTGTGGGATTGTTGACAAACATCAATACGATAGATTGCCAACAAAGCCAAGTTAACCCATTGGAAGTTTGTAAGTAAATGTTTATGGGCTTCCATTATAATGGGGTTTTTAAGATAATTTGTTATAGTAGCAATTTGAAGAGGTGCGATAGAGAGGGTTTTAACCTGCGAGTTGACTTGTCGATTCACGCTTGTTTGGGTTGCTAGAAACAAGTAGCTAGGAGAGAGGGTATAAAGTATAACAAAATTGTAGTTAATTGTAATTGAAGGTAACAAAATTGTGGTTTTACCTGCCATTAGGCTTGTTGATTCACACTTCTCCTTCTTCCGCCTTTTTTCCTCAAGAGTTGCTTGCTTTGAATTTTCCGCCGTGAGGATGGAGTTACCCAACTGGACCTGATTTTTGCCCTTTCGGGATGTGTTTGGGTGGGGAGCGAAAGAATCATTCCCCATGGATTTTTTTCCTTTATCCTTTAAAGAGGATACCATGGCTGTGTTACAAACAAAGAGATGGAGAGTAAGCACTTGAGAATAGCAATAGAAAGTTAGATGGAAAGGAAGAGCAAGTTGGGTTGTACACATGCTCATCCAAATGCTCTTGTAGGGGTGTAAAGAAACTCGACCATCAAAGCTCCATAAATACTTTATATAACTAGTTAAACAAGAGGATTTCTTGAGATGAGGCTTCATAAGTATAGGCTGTATAGCTACCAAGTAGTCATCTACACACAGAACCGAGATCGACAAAGAAGCCGGAGTCAAACACGTGTTTGTAATTAACCAACAAACCATGCTTTTGTAAGTAATCCAAAGACAGTGAATTGCTCCACTATCCCAACCAATTTTAGAGATCTCATTTGTTAGATATGTTGTATTTTTAGTGCAACTAATGGTCATTTTATCATAATGCATTCGGCTAAAAGTAGAATTAGTCAAGGCAGTTTTTCTTTTCGCAATCCACACCCATAAAAATTTAATTCTAAGATGGATAGCACTTAAGTGAGGATTGACAGTTCCAATACTAGACCAAGATTTAGTCACGCACATAGTAGCATACAAATCTGTAATCAGTTTCATAATATTGTCTAATCTGTTAAGTACTTTAACTAGAGTTTCACAGAAATAACCAAGAGGGATCCTGAATATATCACCGTTTTCTTTAGTGCTTGAAATGGTAAGGCACAAGTGAGTCGAGAAGAATATACAATGTAGGATATTACTCAGGCAAAAATCCTCCCTATAGTGTTTATCAAGAATTCTCTTCATCAAAGTCGACTCATCAATGGTTTGGCCAGGACTGCTCATACACCACATAGGTTCACATATGGAAATTCGTAATCCCCCAGCCAGCAACCACTGAAACAACTCCGAGAGAGATGAAACAGGAGCAGCTGAAGGAATATTTACATGAAAGAGATCCCTTGATATTACAGTTAAATTTAGGATAGATGGATGGCTTGATAGTAAACAATGGAAAGTTTGGAACCATCTGATTCCCAGGAGTTTAGTTCCATAAAATTTATAAATTGCTTTGATCCAAATAAAAATACATATGTTGGACTGGTTTGTCGTACTCCTTTTTCCCTTGGAGTAATTAACTTGCAAGTTGTTGGCGCTAGAAATACATGGTATTTTGATGAGATTAGGTGATTTAAAAACCTTGTATTTAGACTTATACAGTGATGAGGAGGTATTAAGGTTAGACCAAACCTTTAATTTATTGGATGAAATAATCAATTCATTTACTTTAGTGGTCTAACAAATTAGATACGCAGGCCAATCACTAGTGATGGCACTTGGTAAGAGGAGAAGATTTTTATGGAGCCACTTATAGACACCAACTAAATTATTCATATAAAGAGGTTCTACACAGAACAAATTGAAGACAACAATGACACGCAGAAGATCGGTTTGAAACCGTGATCGACTACCATAAGCCAAAAGCGATAGGCAACACACATATATACTCAAACAAAGACTACTATAGATGTCGTTAAGCCAGAAGTTGGACATGAGTCGCCCACTAAGGACACAAACCCAGTTACCAGGCCGCACAAGGGCAAACGTGTATACCCAGTAGTTTTGTAGATGGATGTGCACATTGTTATGAAAATGTAATAATATATTTGCACTAATCACCCTCCAAGGAAGGGAGGTACTTAGTTGTGAAGCCCTGAGGCTGGTTGTCAATTGGTTTTTAATCAATATTGTAATCCAATGAAGAGGGGATAAACAATAGAACAGTGGGAGACAAATTTGTTTAACAGCAAGGGATAGGAAATGTAAATGTAGACAAAGAAAGAACAGAACTAACCACATGTCTTTCGCTTGGATTGTCTTTAACTTCTTCCACACACACGCCTTTCCTTTCAGTTGTTTGACTCCCTTGAGCTTGCAAGAGCAAGCAACCTTTCCACTATCAGAGAGGGCCGCACCCCTCTCATCAGGATTTTCTTTCTCAAATAAATTGAGACCCTTTCGGGGGGTATACGATGGAGGCACAGAAAGCTCTGGCTCCCTGGGTAGTTTGCCTTTGTTAGCCTCAGGGGAATCCCTCAGCCAAAACAAAGGAGAGAAGTTGTGAGTACTCAGTAGGTGTTTAAGCAGATTTGTTTGAAGAGGAGAGAAATGAGAGGGGAGAGTAGGAACCTCCCTTCCCAGACCCATTTTAAGGAGAAATCCAGCAGAAAGAAGAAGAGAAAGAGGAAAACCCGGGATGTAGCCACACCACCTTCCGATTGTCTTGAAGCAGAGAGAAAACCCAAAGCCCTCTTTCAATTTGAGCCAACTCTCACAACCAATTACCCCAAACAACGAAGAAATAAACCCTCCGTACAAATTCGGCCAAGGGGGAGGCTTAACACGCCAACCTTCACACCAGATAATCGTTGTGGCCAAAAACCAAGTGATCGAAGGAGTTAAACTGAACAAGCAAGCCAAAGGGGCGAACCACGAAGCACCGCACCAAGCGCTTTTATTTTGGGCATAAGGTGACATCTCGCCATCAGAGGAACCATGAAAGGACTTGGATGCGCGAAGATGAAGGGCGGGGGTACAGTCATCAGTATTGGTTGGCAGGATAGACGATTCAAGGGAGGATTGATCCCAATTTTTGGCTTGACCACCATTGAGGGCTAGGGTTTCCAGAGCGAAAAGCAAGAACGCTTTCCGTTCAAGAGGGAGGATTTGGCTAGCGCGTGGGGCGCGTACTTCACCAGTCATTTTTTTGGACACCTTACTCAAAGTTATCGTAATGTATATAAAATCAATTATACAAAAAAAAAAAAAACATGAAATCATTCAACTCTAGTATTTTAATTTAAAAAAACATTCGGACTCTTTTAGACTTTTAGTGTTTAAATTCATAAGATTTGGCATCATTTTACTTTTGGTAGTATTTTTATTGATTTAGTGTAATTTTACTTTTACTATTACCTCCGTTCAGAAATAGATGTCGTTTGAATTTTTAACATATTTTTTAAGGAGATAAAAACTTTATAAAATGTCAACTTTTTTTTATTATTTTTTTATATAATTTTATACTCATTAGTAATAAATGTGAATAATTTTTACCTTAACTACACCAAATCTTGTGAATTTAAACACTAAAAGAATCCTAGTGTTTTTTTTAATTAAAATAATAAAGTTGAATGACCTGATATACTTTTCATTTGTATAAATGATTGAATTTATATACATTAGGATAAATTTTGGGTATTTTTGGAAATTATGTTATTTTAAAAAACGTAATTAGTTTTGGTGACTGTTTTGTAATGTTTGAAAAGTTAAGGAATAAAATAAAATGAGATGGAAATTTTGAGAACGTTTCAAATGTACTAATAAAGGTTCAATTTTAGATCTAGATAGGCGTGTGCAACAAGTTCAAACCTATAAACCCGATAAGATTCAATTTATAAACTATGTAACCTTTAGTATACTTGTATTTGAGTTATATTTTGAGATGTGTGAATTCAGTGTGGTTTGTGTTTTGGCAGCATTGGGTTGAGTCAATGGTTTGGACAAGTCGGAGGTTGAGACGAAGCTTCTGAAAGGGACAACGGCTGTGGCGTCTCCAATAATTTGGATAAGGTTAAATCAAACGGGGTTCATGGAATCCTCCCATGTTTCACACACACCCTCACATTAAACATATACTATTACAGATAGACATGTCAAAACACAACCCGACCCGGTAACCCGACCCGACCGACCCGAAAAATTTCCGACCCGAACCCGAAAATTTTGACCCGAAATTTTATTCCGACCCGAACCCGAAAAACCCGAAATTTTCCGGGTAATCTGGGTTTCGACCCGTTGACCCGATTGACCCGGTAATTTTGACCCGATTTACCCGATTGACCCGATGACCCGATTGACCCGGTTGATTTATAATTATATATAATTATTTTTTATATATATAATTAAAATTTATCACAAAATTATCAAATAATAATTTTTTTAATTTAAAAAAGAAAAAATTGACAAACCCGAAATCGACTCGAACCTGACCCGAAACCCGATCAAACCCGAGTTCGAGTCAACCCGAAAAACCCGAAACCCGTTTTACCCGAGACCCGTTTTACCCGAAACCCAAAGTGACCGGACCCGAACCCGACCCGAATGACCCGTTTGACAGGTCTAATTACAGATCTTGTTTTCTTTGTCTCGTTATTTCAAAAGTCGATCCAACGTCTATTGAAAAATATGAAACTCCATTAATTCAAGATTTCATCGAAAACATGTTTGATTTCCGAACAAACTTATATAGGAAATAAGATATCAAAAAGTTATGTAACAAATGAGACAATATATATTGATGAACGATCTGTAAATATCTCAACAAGTGAATGTTGATCTCGAATGCGTACCTCTATAATCAATTTATGTGTATATAAATGATTAATCAATCATAAAAAAATGTAAAACAAAATACATATATGGCATTCTTAAATTCTTAATTAGTGTCTTTGTGTCCTACCATAGAAAGAGACTATCTTGAGAGATGTAGACTATTGGTACAAATGAAGAAACTCTAACATTAAAAATATGAAAAAACAAGTCTTAATATAGTACAATTTAGTGAATTATTTCTCTTATTGTAATTGATTTTATCATAAAATCCTACTTGACTTATGTGCTAAACTGCTAATGTAGGAGATCTCATTACGAAGAAGGCTACCGTATTATTATTTTTATTTACAAATTATTGTGTATTTTATACTACATCTCACCTCAAAACAAATGAAAGTATTATCTAGAACTATAGTGCAATTTATCCTAAAAATTTGGCAAAATTTTCCCAGTTAAGATAAGTTTGTTCAACTGTTATATTTGAAAACAAATACTTGGAGTACTGTAGTTGTAATGAGATCGGTGAGAATGCAAATTTTTTATATATTATAATGAAAACAAATCTTGTGGGTATGTGATGCCTGTGACAAATTCCAGTGAACGGAGGTAACTTCCCGTGACATGTTTAAAAACAACCAAACAGTCAACCACAAACACTGCACGGTTTGTGCGGCCTCACCCACGTAACGTGGCACCCAAATGCACTTCACCTTTCATATTTGCCGTCCTCTAAACGCCGTCAATTCACGTCGTTTTCCCAGCCTTTAATTTATCATGAATTTATGACCCCTTAAATCTAGCCGTTGGATCATCATTCATCGAGCGAGTAAGTACTACGGTTAAGTAGTAGTGATCCCCACGCACCCAGTTTCCCTTCCCCCACCGTAGTATTTTGTAACGAGTAAAAAATTTGGAGTTGTGGATAACCCATTGTCGTTAGTTTTCAAGGCTGAAAATTTGGCATATCTTATTGTAAAGATATGCCAATAAAGCTATAAGAAAGTAGCCAATTAAATCATCACACGACGTATCACATTATTAACACATAAATATTCAAACTTTTTTTTTTTTGCTTATTATTCAATAAGTATAAAACTTTACTGCCTAATTATTCTTCTCCTGATTGATTCAACCAGATTTGTAAAAGTTACTGTACTTTATAAATTACTCCGTATATTTGTATTTAACAATTATTTATATGTTAAAAAAGTATTTATTTATCCGAAAAAGATACTTATAAACCAAAAAAAATAAAATTGAATTGGTTCGTAATCATAATTAGAACATAAATTTAAACAATAATAACCAATATGGAACTAAATCTCTAATATTTTATATACTTAAATATAGACGCAACAGATGAAGTAACGAATAAAATAATTAATATAAATCCTAAGTCGCATACACTAAATTAAAACGAACCCAAATTATGAAATTCAAAGTTTTATATTTTTCGTTTTTTTTTTGTCCACACCGAATGTAAGTAATTAAATAAATTTTATTACAGTATTATTATTTTTAATCGAAAATAAAATTGAGACCTTCACCCTCCCGTTTCTATAAATTACGGTTCTGAAATCAGATAGGTTTGCCCAACTGACCCCTCGATGGGGGCTTTTTAGGAAAACATCCCCACCCTCCCCCCTTCTCTCTCCTCTCTCATGGGTAGATCTTCCGATTCAAGGCCGAGCGCGCCAGTACTGAAGCTCTCTTTAGCGCGGTCGGCGGGAAACCGGTTTGTGTTGCCGGCGTCCGATCCGTTCACATCCTCCTCTTCTTCCTCGGCCGTCTCCGCCGCCGCCTCCCTCTTCCAGCGCTCGTCGTCGCCAACGCGAGTCAACCTTCGCCCTTCCTCGCCGACATCGGCGTCTTCCGTGCGGATTTCACTCGATCGCCCCCTCTCCCCGTCGCGATCGGTTTCCGTCAGAGATCAGGTTGTCCCGAGGAGAAACGAGATCAAGAAGGTAACTAAGACGACGTGTATGTGCTCGCCGACCTCGCATCCAGGCTCTTTTCGCTGCAATTACCACAGGAATCTGAGCAATAGTAGGCAGTCGATTTCGTGCTCGCCCAGCCAATTGCATCTCCGGCGCTCGGCGATGACGAATTCGCTTGTCAGGATCGGGACCGTTGAAGGAGATTGGGTGAAAAGAGCGTTGTCGGCGCTGATCCGGCCGTCGTCTCACCAGCAGCGCCGGCGAGGCGGTTTTCAGCCGCGGCCGAGTCGGCTTTCAGTCATGTCCAAAGCGGAAGACGCTACTCCCGTGAACTAGATGCGAAAACAGGTTTGTTGGATGATTGACTTTGTCCGCCATAGCCAGATCCTTCGTTTGTGTTCTTTGTTTTCTTCTCTCTGTGATAGTTGTGGATAGTTTGGATTGAACGGATTACCGATCCGGATGTGCTGTACATGGCGAAATCCACACATTTTCGTTGTGATTTTTTGTACGGCGACGATTGTGGAATAGCGATTTGAGACAGAAGTGGAATTCACAACAGCGATTGACATTCTGCATAAAGGATTTTAACAATTGCGGACGAACATGAATTCAAAGTGAAATCAATTGAATGAAATCAACCTGATCAATTTTCCATGTTAATGACAATTGAATTTGAGATTTCTCAGAAGTAGCTGTGTGTTTGATTGATTGCTTTGTTCTTCCCGTTGATTGATCCGTTTGGTGTGTGTGCGGTGTGTGGTGTTTGCAGCATTAGGTGTTTGCCGTAAACGTCGTCGATCCATTCCGTTGCCGTGAATTGTCAACCACGTCGTTTGATTCTATGAGCCATGGTCAGGTACACTGTATTTGTTGTTTATAATTAAAAATTGTGGACTCATTCCTTTGCCTTTCAGTTTTGGTTTTGTTTCTTGCAGGATACGAAGATTGGGGAGGACGATGGATGGGTTTTTTTGATGTGAAATTAAAATTGGACTCACAACAAATGGATCCTTTGCGTTTGGAGAGGACGTCCCTGTTTTCGTGACTTCACGAATTTGATAATTTCACAACTTCTTTCGAGTCTCTATGCTCGAGACTCGGGAGATATGAATTTTTGGCTTGATAAAATAATACTACCTCCGATCCAAAATGTATGTCATTGGACTTTTTAACACGTATTTTAAGGAGCTAAAAACTATATAATATATTAACTTTTTTATTATTATTATTTTACAATTCAATACTTATTACCAACAAATATTAAGTTGTAAAAAAATAATTTAAAAAAAGTTAATATTTTATATAGTTTTTGATTTCTTAAAATACGTGTTGAAAAGTCAAACGACTTATATTTTGGATCGGAGGTAGTAGTACTTTTTTAAATTATTTAAAATGAGAAGATAAAACCAAAGTAGTACTTCACTACACTGTTTTATTTTATACTCTATTCTTTCATAATTTAGGTCGTTTGACTTTTTAACACGTTTTTAAATATGTCAAATACTCTACAAATTTTTTTAAAAAAATAATTTCAACTTATTACTAATAAGTTAGAAATTATTTTGAAAAAAAAATTATACTGTATTTAATAGAGTGTTTAACACATTAAAAACCATAAAAAAAACATGTCAAAAAGTCAAAAGTTTTAAATTGTGAGACGTAGGTAGTAAATTTGAAGTATTTGTATTTTGGAGAATGTTGTATATTGAAAAATATTTGTCTTTTCTATTACTCCCTCCGATATAAAATATATAACGTTTGATTTTTTAACACGTATTTTAAGAACTTAAAAATTATATCTTATAATAACTTATATATATATATATATATAATTTAATACTCCCAACTTATTACCAACGAGTATTAAGTTATAAAAAAATTATTCAAAAAAGTTGATATTTTATATGTCGTTTGATTTTATATATTCAAAAATCAAACGACATATATTTTGAATCAAATGGAGTATTTATCTATTTTGAATATTGAAATAGAAAATACATTAGACCAATTGACACTTGTAACAAACATTTATTGAATGGAAAAGTAGTAGAGATGATCTAATAAAATGTGAAACTAAGCCGTTGACTCTTTTTTTTTAATAAAAAAAATGAATAATTACCCTGGCCAATAAATTTTGGGTAGGAAAAAAAACCTATTCTATCATTCTATGCCTCTCTTGACCAAGTTTGGAGTTCGACCACATAATAATGTCCTCTCTTTCCAATCTCTTTCCCATTCAAAAGAAAAAAAAAATCAATTTTGTTCATTTATAGTAGATGTATCATGTATGATAATTGATAAGTCCATGCCGAACATTTATAGTATATTGGTGAACTACTTATTATTTTGCTCCCAAGTTGAGATACTTTTTTAACAAGGGTAATATAAATATGGGTGATTTAGGTATTTTGAACATTCAATTAGCTAATTAGATAATAAACTTATTTAATTAGGTTAGATAGTCCATTTTTCAAATGAGGTATTAAAGTCAATGATCAACTGTTTGACTAACGACTGGTCAAATCGTTGACCATTGACCAACTCATGGAGATTTTTTTTTAAATTTTTTTTTAAGTGATGACATTTTTGTGATGCTATTTTTTACCGTTTTGATTACTGTGATGCCTAGGGCTGGGGAAAATTTCCCATGAAAATCGTACCAAGACGTACCACCCGAACCAATTTAATTGGTACGGTATACCGTACCAACTTCCAGAAGTCGGCATGGTAATGGTAATCAAAACAGAAAAGTTGGGATTACCATTACCAACCGACTTTCAATTGGTTGGTACGGTAATTACCAACCAAATATTACCAATATATATTTGGGGTTTTTTAAATTATTTTTAAAAGCTTATTTCTATTGTTTTAAGATTTCAATAAGTCAGATCTAGGTTTTCAATTTTAATAAGCTGATATTGCTGTTGTTCAACCTTTTTTATATTTGTTCATTACTGACCTTCCACTCATATTTCCTATTTGTTCAAGTTAATTAGTACAAAACTACGAATACCTATTTCCTTTTTACTCCCTCTGTTCCATAATACATGGTCTTTTGGTTTTCAACACGTTTTTTATGGAGCGGAAAACTCTATAAAATATTATTTTTTTAATTAATTTTTTTATATAATTTGATACTTATTAGTAACAAGTATCAAATCATATTAAAAAATTAATTAAAAAAATAATATTTTATAAAACTTTTCGCTCCTTAAAAAACGCGCTGAAAAGTAAAAGGACATGTATTGTGGAACGGAGGTAGTATTTATTATTTTGTTTTTTATATTAAGTAATAACTAATAAGTATTATCTATTAACTTGATTTCTTTTTATATTTGTTATTTTCAGAAAATGCTTTTAATCAAGGGATGAATGCTAGCTCTGCCTCGGTTAAGACTAAAACATAAATGTTATTCGGAATTTAGTAGACATTTTATTTTGAACATTATCGGGTTTAATTAAATCTTTATATTGCTTTTGTGCTTAAATGTATGAACAATTTAAATATTTATGTTGCTACTTATGAATTTTAAATTTTAATTAAGTTGTATTGCCTTTGATTATTTGTATGTTTTTTTCTTCAACACAAAAAACTTGGTAAATTACCATTACCAACATGTACCAACCAATTTAATTGGTTACCAATTAAATTGGTACAAGCCCTTCGGTGGTTGGTAATGGTTTGGATTTTAAGATTACCAATTATAATTGGTTGGTACGTGGTAACGACAAAAACTAATTGGTATTGTACCAATTCCACCCCTAGTGATGCCACGTCGACCATTGATGCCAATTTTTCGACTACTGATGACACTTTTTTAAAGTCAATTTTTTTATGATATTTTTTTACCGTGATGCCATATTTTTTCAAAGTAGTGTTTTGATGACATTTTTTTCTTTAATGTGATGCAGCTTTTTCAAATTAATGTTTTGATGCCATTTTTCTAATGTATTTATTTGATGCCACTTTTTTTAATCAAATCGTTTGATTTCACCTTTTTTTTTTAATTTAATCAATTGTATATCGATAAATCTTCATCGATTCTACTTTTATTCACCGATGACACGTTTGTGATTACATTTCATTGATGCAATCACTTGTGGTGACCTCTTTATTACATTTTTATTCATTGATGACATTTGCGATTACACTTTATTGATCTTAATCATTTGTGATGACATTGTTGGTTGATGACATTTTTATTGATAATATTTTATACAATTGATAACGTATGAGCATAAAATTTGATTACACTTCATTGGTGACATTTTTATTGGTGACACATTTGAGATGACCCTGATTTTTATTCATTGATGACAAATTTGTGATTACATACACTTCATTGATTCAATCATTTGTGATAATATTTTTTGTTGATGACATTTTTATTATATTTTTATATAACTAATGACATAGGACCATAAAATGTGATTAAACTTCATCGATGACTTTTATTCACTAATGACGTATTTATGATTACATTTCATTGATCTCAATTATTTGGGATGACAATTTTATACAATTGATGCAATGAGACATCAATGCGAGAACAAAACATGTCACTTTAATTTTTATGTTAAGATTAGCCCAGTACTTCATACCACATTCTTAATTTTTATGCTAAGATTAGCCTATGCGGGATTTGAACTCGCATTTTTGTGCATTAGCACATCGCTCTACCATTTGAACTAATAGGCTTCAAGCTATCTCAATCCCTCATACCCTTCTGGATGGGGAAAAAAGCATTATATTCAATCAATAAATAAATTTACATATACATCCACACTAAAATGCAAGTATCTCAATCCCTCATACCCTTCTGGATGCCACACTATCATATGCGATTCCATATGCAATCAGAAGACTTATCTAGATGCCACATGAATTTCACCCCATAGTTCAATCCCAAACTATCATATGCGATTAATTTAGGACTGAAGAAGCACCTTTGTCATATGTTAAACCTATCTGATGTCATTAAACAAGAGTCAAAAATTTTAAAAAATAATCTAGTGTCTCACCATGAATCGGTCACACTCTTCATTGTACAATTTCCCTTTATTTTGACCATACTGAATCTTTAGCTCCAGCCATGGATTCTTGTAGCAGTCCAGCTTCTTCCCAATTGCCTTCATAATTTCACCTTTTCTGGAAATTCTCGCCTCCCCTCTTTCAATATTCTTAATGATCCTATCATAATCTGCACAGTGACAACAACCAAGGTGAGCAAGAATGCATTTTTAAAAAGTATATTGTTCAAAAATAAATAACAATAGTCTATCCTCTAGCCACATTTGACACACCAAAGATCAGAAGTTTAGATGGATAGGGACAGAAAAGGATACATTTGAAAAACATTGGCATCATCACACTGGAGCACTGAAATGAGAATAGCTCAGGTTTCTCAAGGTTAAGAGCAACATAAAAGTACATACCATTTAACTCCTTGTATCGCTCCTTGAAGACCTTGGCATACCTTTCAACCTCTTCATCTGTTTTCCCTTCCATTTCAAAGGCGTTACTTTTCACATCATTCCTGCCATATTTCTCACATGCCCTGATGAAAGTATTGAAATCTCTTCTCGTCCATGTTGAGAAACCCTGAAGATGAACAACATGACATGAATATGAATTCGAAATAAAGCTAAGAGTACATCAACGAACAAGGATGGCACCTACTTCTTCAAGAAGACTCTCCTTTTCGTCTTGCTCTTCGGCAGTCAAAGGAGGATTTGTTGTTTCTACATTCCAAAATTCGATTAGAAACGGAAACTTGTAGTCCATCCACATGCATTAAGTGTTAACTATTACACACAAAAGTAGAAATACCATCTGGTTCATCCACATCGATAGAATCTTTTATCTGATGCTTCTGATTTGCCTGCTAAAAAAAAGGAGGTTACATTAGATGACAGCAACTTACAGTGACATGAGAAGTGGGAATGCTACTTACCATGAGGTAGCGTACCTCCTTTTCATACAGCTCGGTCAACCTTTGAGTGTTGAAAAACTGGAAATCGTGGCTGAAAGAAATAGTATAAATGCAACATCAATCAAATTTACATTCACTTATTAAAACAAGGTACAAAAGGCAGATAAAAAGAATGCTATGCAATTTAGTTTTTAGCCGATTAGTAAACAATTTAGAATCTCTGTCCCTAAACAATTGCAATATATTTTATATGTATGATAAACATGTTACAGGGAGACATCTTCATTGTATGTCAATCTGACTAAGTAAATTCTTCTGTTAAAGATTTGACTTGCTCAAATTTTCATTTTTGAACAATTTAATCATCACCAAATAAATGAGTTTGTGCAAGGACAGAACTCAGAACAACCTAATACCTTAGATTATCTTCTGTTGTAGGAGAGGAAGACTCTAAAAAAATCTTTCTTATTCAGTTTCTTTCGACATATAGGACATTTTCTTCTGGTAGCAAGGGCAGTCTTGATGCAAGCCTCACAGAAAATATGGCCACATTTAGTTGTCGTTTCTTCAACCACTAGCTCTAGGCAAACAGGGCAATTGACTGTAAGATGTTTTGGAGGAGACCGCAGAGCTGCCTCTTCTTCACTTTCCTCGTCGTTTTCCACTAGAAACAAGTACAGATCAGCAAAGGATCTAGGTTTTCTTACTTTCTCATGTAAAAATGGATTTACCAATGACATTCAAATTGCATAGTGCAAAGAAAACCTAGATGGTATGTTCACTGGACACAAATATCCTGAAGAAAGCAGATTAGTGTTAAATGAAACATGATGTTGGGCTGTAAACAAGCTTTGCGATCAACACACACATAAAGATGTTTCGTAACCAAGTTGTAAGTTCCACTTTCCAAGTTCACATATGATTTACAGTCAATCACCCTATATAATAACTCAATTTCCAGTAAACAAAAAGCACTAAGAAATATACCAAGATAACCTGAAAATCTTTGATAACTGATTCCACAGTAACTTGTAAGATATTTCATAGATTAGAGAAATTCTAAAGCTTTTGTCTCTGAGATTAGAGAAACACTGCAGACCAAGGAAGGAGATCTAAAATTTCTCAATTAAAAGCTCTTACCTCACCCAATTCATCGAATTCAAAGCTCTTACCTCATCTAGGCATTTCATCGAACACCTTGGATGCAACTCTTACCTCACCCAATTCAAAGCTATCCAACACTTTCAAATTTCTCAATCTTGCATCTAGTGGAAGGAGATCTCAAATCTCCATTATTTTCTTTGATTCCAATTTAACAATTACAACAAATGGAGTAGGAATTACCTTGGAATACTTGAGTTGGGGCTGATAGTCCCCCTTCGAAATTGTCCTCCTCCAACTCGTGGTGGAGGCTGAAGCACCTCCGACTCGTGGCCGGAATGGAGAGAGCGAGGACGAGCAACCCGCCATGGGAGCGTGATGAGAAAGAAGAGGGCGAGGCGAGCAAGGTAGGAACAGAGAGATGGATATCAGAGAATGAGGAGAAAGGAGAGTGAACGAAAGGGCTAACTGGCGGATATCAGAGAACGAGGGAAGGAGAAAGGGCTAACTGGCGGAATAAAAATTGAATCCCGGTCATAAGCCCTAAAAAAAGTTTTTAATTAGCTAATGATCTAATTAAAACCTTCTATATGTCTAAAAACGCAAATTTTCTCTATAAATATCAGTGTTTTTTCAAAGTCTGATTTAACCATTATTTTTCTAAATAATAATATAATTATTTTTAAAATAATTAAATTAATGAATTTAGGGGATAATGTTGATTGTAACCGAATTTGGAAAGAAGAAATGAGATTGAAGAGAGAATTTGTTGTTCTGTTATTGAATGCAATCGAAGATCGGGTTTTCTACACATGAGCACCGAGTGATCTTATATAGAAGGAGATCACGTGTGGTACGCGTGCCATCATTTACAAAATAAAGAGGGAAAGAAAAACAGAGGGAGACGATGTCGTTCTGTCAAGGCGGGAAGCAGAACTTGAACTTCGTCATCTACCTCCAACGCCCCCCTCAAGCTGAAGCCAGTGACACCAGCTGAAGCTTGCCCAGAAGCTCAGAGTGTCTAGGACCCGACAAACTTTTGGTGAAAATATCTGCTAATTGATCCTTGGTGGGAATGTAAGAAAGCGATATCAATCCTTCACACAACTTATGCCTCACAAAATGACAATTGAGATCCACATGTTTTGTCCACTCATGGAACACATGGTTCCGAGCAATGTGGATTGTTGTCTGGCTATCACAACGAACATGAATTGGAGTGATATCGATAATCCTCAATTCAGCAAACAAGCGAGATGTTGACAGAGGAAATCGAGATTGCAAATAAAATATGAATAAAATAAAGCAAACCGATTCAGTTCTCAGCAAATAATGTTTAAGACTCCCTCCTGATGTAGCAACAGGAAGTCATGATCGATCCTCGAGGAAGCGTGTCAGCGAATCTCAGGTAGCGGCAAATCTCACGTCGGATTTTGACTTCATGGGACCATTTGATATCGACCAAGGGTAGTCGATATCGACCAATTCAGTCGATTTCTGGGCACTTCTGCAGATGTCAGGCAATATCGACCAAGGCACTCGATATCGACCTAGATGCTCGATATCGACCAGTTCCTCAAAATCGACCTGTACCTGCAGAAACACAAACGAGCATCGATCTTTCTGGATCGAGAATTAGAAGTTGATATTGACCAAGGGTTGGTCGAAATCGAGCAGAATGCATAAATGTAAATTAAAGCAAAGTATGCGAATTTCGGAATAAACTATGTATGAAAGAAAAGATCCAAGACCGGGGTTTGCAACAATGATAACCAAACATGCATAAGGCAAGATGAAGAGAAATAATCGTGCAATCACATCAAAGGAACAAGCTTTCACCTTTTCCAATAATTAGACAACTGTTTCGAGAAACCCTAATTGTATCTACCAATTTTATGTTTATAATCCAAGTTGTTAACCTGAATCTCTATTAAATAGGTAATAAACATATAAAAGGCAGTAGATGATCAAAGCATAACAAAGATCGAATCTTTACCTCAAGCACGATTGGCTATCGTCGGGCTCCCCCCCGACCCTAGAAGTGGGTGGACTACTCGCTCTTCATCGTAGGAAAACTCATTAATAATAAAAGGAACTAAATTGTATTAATAAACTAAAATAGAGCTTACAACCGAACGAAGCCAATTCCGCTCTCGCTTCACAACTCCACTTGGCCTCCACTCTCTCTCTCTCTCTCTCTCTCTCTCTCTCTCTCTCTCTCTCTCTCTCTCTCTCTACTCGACTTACTACTTCTCCTCTCTAGCTTCGAATTAGAATTAAATGAATAAAAACCATCTTCTAAGGCTTTATTTATAGACCCAAGTCCTTGCTATCCAAGGAAGGAATATATCCATCCTATATCTAAAGATATAATTCTACTTGGAAAGAAAATAAATCTAAATTAGTAAACAAGATAAATCCTAAAGGATAATTAAATGTTCCACTCTTAGGATAAATAAAAAGATAAATCTACTCAAGTCTTCATGTGTAAGGAATCTTCTCTTGAAAATATCTTCAGCTCGGAATCAGGATAGACTCGGAATCGACCTCGACTTCGTCACTGTGAGTTGGTCGATATTGAGCTATCTTCTTGGCTTCTCTTCAGCTCACTCGATCTCGGCTCCTGGAGGAATATCGAGTGCTTGTTGGTTGATATCGACCAAAACTGGTCGATATCGAGTAGTCTTCTTGTCTGCTGGTCATCTCGAGTCGATCTGGAGATTTTCGAGCACAATTTGGTCGATATCGAGTAGGTCTGGTTGATATCGACCACGTTCTCAGCATTCTGCTCTGTTCTTGAAATGCACTTTCCCGAGTCCTCATTTGTCTGATTGACGCATATAAGCATGCGTTGGAAAGCTTTTTTTGATGACTACAACTCTAAAGAAGACATCAAAACTTGATTCAGAATAATAAATGGCGAAATATGGCTTTTTCTCCAGATGCACCATCCTTAGCTTCTTCATGAGTTTCCTTTAAGCTCCAAAGTGCGTCCGATTCCTGCGAAATTAAACAGAAACTAGTGTAGACTCCATAACTTGGAAAATAAGCGTAAACTACATATATTCTGTACTATGCTGAATACAGAAATTGATATAAAAGTCAATATAAAACATGACACAAAACATGGACATCAAATCACCTCATACTTAAGCTTGCTTGTCCCCAAGCAATAAATTGGATGGTCATTTGGGGGAAGAATTTAAACTCTCAACATCATAGATTCATTCTTATATGTCCCTGCAATCAATTACCATCATTGAAAAGGTACTAATGCCACAAATCCATACATGTGCAATAAAAAGCAACATCTACTCACAAAAAGAGGGTTATGCAAAAACTATTCATGTGACAAAGCATTAATAATCAAGAGGACTTTAATTTAAGCTCAATAAAGAGTAGAAATGGTAAAAGGCTTAAGGTGAGCAATATTTAGCAATGTGGTGCTAATGATCCGGGGGAATGGAGTACTTTCCAAACTTTCTTTACCACATTCCTTCTTCATAAGATATTTCTCACCTTTCTCTCATCACTCATTGCTTTTTTTTTTTTTAATATTATGCTTTTATCTCTCTAACCTCAGCACTGCCTTCTCGCGAGTCGCAAACATGGGTGTCATGAATGGCCCCGGATACTCAGTGCTTTGGACTCCTCACCTGTGTGTCCCATCTACCTTTATCTCCTGAGGTGACCGGATTTTCTTTCACTCATTAAATTTTACATATATTTCAAACATTCTTGCCAAACTACAATAATGATAACAACAACAAAATAACCATATAATATCTCCATAATGTGACATCATTCTCAACATAATCTCCGGATAGGAAATAAGGTAAAGAATGACAATATTTAGATTATGTGGAGCAAATATGAAATAAGACATAATATGGCTTTTGTGATGCATAAGCATAGGTAAGGCTAGGATATAAACAATATGAGCATATATGGAAAATATAAAGTCCTACATCCTCTTTATCATGCAACATGTCAAAAGCAATTTTAAATTTTACCACCTTTCATGGTTTTCAAGAAATAATGCACTTCATTGTGACTTCCCTTTACTAGGCAATTTCATGCTATATCTCTAATGAATCCAATTTTGCATCGTCGAGTTCAATTAAAACTTCCATGACACTATTTCTTTGAATAATTTACAAGCTTTGGGAGTTGTCTCATAAAACTTTGAGTTTAGCAATTAAGCACAAAAATTAAAAATTCACCCAAAATTTACCATGTAAAACCAAAAACAAGAATAAAATGATAATGAGCTTTTCTCCCACCCCATACTTAGAATATACAGTGTCCCCACTGTATAAAAATCAAACAAAACAAGGGTAAAGGAAGGAACTCGCCAAATAACGCATTGTAGGGTCGAAATTGGGCTGCAATAGATTGCCAGAAGTCGATATCGACCAGTAGTGCTCGACTGCAATTCTTCATATTCCAGGTGTGATCAGCTGGTCGAAATTGGGGGCTTTTGGTCGATATCAACCAACTCACTCGATATCGAGTAAGTCTGGTCGAAATTGACCTGCTTCATCTTCTCAACTTCTGGTCGAAATCGCCTCAGCGGTCGATATCGACTAGTATTGGTCGATATCGACCAGGTTGGTCCGACAGTTTCACTCGATCCCCGTGTTTTCGACCTGAAAAATATTAGTTTTCACAAGAAGACAAGATTTCCCACATGAAGTATTCAAAACCAAAACAAAAACCATAAGTTTAAAAGTCCTAAAGAAAATTCAAAAGTTTTATGTACATGCTCTAGATTTTAGAGTCGCTAGGCCGACTTCTCCGCTTGCGCTTAAGAACCCTTAAGGTGGGGCCCTCTTTTGTTTGGACCTGCTCTTGGATCATCTAAGTCCTGGTTGTAGTATGCCAGCTCTGCTGATAGGTGGTGGTCTATATGGAATCCTTTTCCTTCCTTCATCTTCTTTCTAGTCCTTATCCTACGCAGGTTAGCTCTCCACGGGGCCTTGTCTCCTCTAAAAATCTTATTTTCATCGAAGGATGGAGGAGAGGTAGGGATTATACCCGATCTTACCTTTTCGAGCCCAAAACAGCAATCTTCGGGCTCGGGGTTGATCGATATCGAGTGCAGGGACCCTATACTTAGGCTTTTGGCAGGTTCGGAGCTCAACAGGGGAGGTCGATATCGAGCAGGGGTGGTCGATATCAAGTGGTTTGGTCGATATCGACATGGTGCAGTCGATATCGAGCTGTTTTGTGGTGCTTTCCTCCGTTGTTGTGTGATCGTCCTCGTGGTTGCCTATGCTCTTCACCTCTAACCATGGAATTTCCTCCTTTGTAGGGCCAAAAGAGAAATCTAAGACCTCATTACCTATTGTGAAGGTGAGCAATCGCTTCTTGACGCTAATGTTGGCATCTGCAGTAGCCAGAAAAGGTCTACCAAGAATAATAGGGCAAGCAGGATCTTCCGCACAATCTATTACAAGAAAATCAGCGGGGATATAGAACTTACCAACCTGGACAGGGACATTATCGACCATACCTGTAGGGATTACCACCGTATTGTTAGCCATGTATAGTTTGGCATCCACATGCTCTATTGATCCTATCTTCACCTTTTGCCAAATTGATAGGGGCATGATACTCACGCTTGCACCTAGATCACACAATGCCTCATATCTATATTGTCCAAATCCCACAGTAATAGAAAACTTACTAGGGCCAGGTCTCTTCTCAGGGAAATCCATCCTTTTGCAGTCGCCGGTGATTTTTGAGATTGATCGCTTGTTGCTAAGGATCTCCTTAAGGAACTTGACATATGCAGGCATCTCTTGAAGAGCTTATGTAAAAGGAATTGAAACATTCAGTTCTTGAAACATCTTAACAAAGCGTTTAAACTTACCTGCAGTGGGATCTTTCAGCGCCTTGAAAGGGAACGGAAGCGTCTTCTTCTGCTTCAGAGCGGAATCAGCTGTCGGAGGCGATGTAGACAGGCCAATATCGACTGGAGGGGACTCAACATCGACCACAATTTGATCGATATCGACCTGTTGTTGGTCGATTTCGACTGCTAGGGTCGGGATCGGGTTTTCTAGTGCAGCAAGGTCAATATCGACCTGAGGGTGGTCGAAATCGACCAATAGTTGGTCGATATCGACCTGTTCTGCAGCACCGTTGTTTGCTTCTCCGACCTCTGGTTCGTGTAGTTTGTGACCGCTCTTCAGCTTTACAGCAGCGACGTGTCCGGATTGCCCCTTAGGATTGGGATCTGTGTGCTCCGGGAGCTTTCCGGCTGGTCTTGGAATCTGTTGCACGAGTTGACCCAGTTGGGTCTCCATATTCTTCTTCCAGATATCCATCTCCCCAAGTTGTGTATTGAGGCCGTGGAGTTGAGTATGGATGGCGCTTGTAGATTGCTGCTGTTGTGTTTGGTTTCTCCTCATCTCGTCGAGGATCATATGTAGATCATCCTTCGGCTGGTCCCTTTCTTGATGTCCTGGGCTCTGTATGGTGGGGGGTGATAGCACGCATTTAGGTAGGCATATTAGGATGCATTTAGCATGATTTAGATTTATATAATGCATATATTAGGCTATATTTGCATTTATACTCGTTTTGTCGGTGGAGTCGGAATCTACATGCTTTTATGGATTATTTTAGGTATATTTGATTCCGACGAGGAATGAAGAAGCTCATGGATGAAGGAAGAGGGAAGAGAAGGAGGAAAAGTGAAGAGTACGGGAGCGGAATCGAAGTTAGAGAGCCTAAGTGAAGAACAAGTCCGCAGAAGTTTTCCTCAGACATGCTGAACATGTTTCGCACTTTCTAGAGGCCTCGGTGGTCCGATTGACTATTATAAGCATGCGTTGGAAAGCTCTTTCCGAGATCTAAAACTTTTGTATTGACATCGGGACCAAATTCGAATAGAAAAATCGATGTGAACAGTAAAAGCCGCCCCGCGGCCCGAAGCTCCGACGAAGGATTTCGCTGATTGCTTGGCCGCCCGCGGCCTGGGTTGGCTGCCCCGCGGCCTCTGCAGAAACGCCGAATCTACTGAATGGGCTTTTTATCTCTTTAATTAGGTTTTAGAATTATTATTTAGCTGACTCTTTTGAGGCTTTTTAAAGACGTTTTTAGGGTTTTATTTTAATCATCTAATTCATTAGTTTATGCACTTGGAGATTATCAATTGAGAGAACCCTAAAGAGGACCTCCATGGCCATGGAGTACTAAACTCTTCCGTTTCGTCTATGGATTGAAGCTTTGGTTTGATAAAGTCATGAGATTTCTATTCTTGTTTAATTCCTATTGATTCGTATTGATTCTTTTGCGAATATTGTTGATTTCTTCTAGTCTGTACAACTAGTTGAGATTATTGCTAGGATTTTGTAGATTCCTCGTAGCGAACCTTAATCCATAGTAGCAATCATGCCTTTTTAGGACTCGTAGGACTAAATTGGTGTGTAGATAATCAATTACATGTTAAATGCTGACTCGTAGCTTGGTGTTGCATGTATCATGGTTAATCCTTAATCTTAATGCTAATATTAGGTTGAATCTCGACCGTGTTAGGGTTATCTAATCAGGAAGGGTTACTAGGACTCGTAGGACTAGTAATTTACATAAGATCAGGACATGAACAATAATAGGATGAAAAGAGAACTTGAAGAAGAATCGATGATCAACTAGTCAAATTAAAGTGGATGTTTATAGATGGAACTATTTTCTCAATTGTTATCTCTACTAACTTGTTTATAGTTTCTTTTCTCATCTTCAATCACAAAAACCCCTCTTTTTTACTAATTGGTAAATATACATTGCTTAGGAATACTTGATTCTATGTGGGATCGACCTCTTACTTGCTTACTATACTAGTTTGTAGGTTTGAGTTATACTTTGATAGGAATAACGACAGTTTCTTCCTGTAAAAAATTGGCGCCGTTGCCGGGGAATCAAGTTATTTCTTTGTTTTGTGTTTATCAATTTTTGTATATATCTAATTTGTTGTGAACCTATGTTACGGTTCATAACACATGTTCTACTTACTATTTACGATGTTGAGATTAGAGCAGTTTGAAGGCGAGAACTTTCACTAGATTGCAGATGTATGTTTACGACCTTAGTTCATTGGGTTATCAATATGAAAGGCGGGAAATGTGTGTGTGCATATTTGATGGGATGACTGCTGAAACACGTAGTCTTGTTGAGCACATGAGTAATGGAGACCTATTGGATATGGGACTCTATGAGATTTGAGATTTTTTCTGTTATATGGATTACCATGTTGCTAAGGAAGAATGGCTCACCACGTTTGAAAAAAACGAGAGTTCCGTCGAGGATGGAGGAGAGGGTCTAGTGCTTCCTGACTTGGAATCTCATGAGTCGACGCATGAGGTTACATCTGATGTGTCTCCTAGTCCATCTGCATCATCCATTCTGAGCTCGCCCATTGATAAACCAGGTCTAGAGCCATCTGCTGGGGCTCAAGAGGTAATAAAGATAAACTTTTGCACTTTTGAAGTTAATGGTGACTATGTTGATCCTTTTGACTGCTATTTTGAGAAGCCACCAGCGGAACTGTGTTGGTGGTATCATATTCCTTCAAGAGAGAGTTTTTGACTGCTATGCTAGACTCTTTGATAGATTGAAAGGGTTTTTGAATTCCATATTTTATGCTTTCAATTTATTGTGTGCTATGATGTCTTTTGTAAGATGTGTGCACATGAATATGACAGGCTATTGAGGGCCTTGACATTGTCTGATAGGAAAGGATTTAAGATTGAGAATAAGTCATGCCGATGACATAAAAAAAAAGCGCTGCTTGGGAGGCAACCCAAGGTAATTAGTTCTAGATTTCTTTTTCTTAAATTTCATTGAATTAGTTTGGTTTTTCCATTTTTCGTGGGGCACCTAACACTGTAGATCGAGATGAAGCCACGGGCTATGGACATGAAGGTTCATAAATCCACCTTTCCACCACATTGTGAGTATTCCATTTATCTCTTCCTTTGTGTTTTTATAATTTTGTTGTCTTTAATTTTCATTGAGGACAATGAAAGATTTAAATGTGGGGGAGGGATTGCATTGCGTATAGATGGATTTTGCATATCATGTTTATTTATGTTTTCATATTTATTTTTTTACTCATATATTGCATTTGTTAAAAAAAATCCAAAAATATCTTGCATTTCATACACTTTAGGTCTTATTTTCCCATCTATGCTACTTGTCCTCTATATTTATCTTATCATGTGCCCCATGACTTGCTTGAAGTGTTTCAAACTTTTGAATTGTTTTATAGACTTTTTGGGAACAAGATTGATGAGAAAATTGAGCATGTATAGTCTTTGGAATTTAAGTGGCATTGAAGTTCTAACAATTTGACCTTGTGAGTTATTTTGGCCTTATTGGGACTACACATATATGTCATCTAGTTTCTTTATGTGTGAATACTCTCCTTGATTACTTCCTCTTTAAATTGTGTTTAGATATCTTTATTGAGGCTGCATTTATATGATTTTTGCATGTAACCTTAAAGTGATTGAGGCATGATTTTCTTTTGGCCATATTATACTATATCCACCCGTATACATTATTCTTTGCTTGAAGCCCATTTGAGCCTTTTAAGCGTATTTTGTTAGCTCCACAAAATCTTCCTAGCCAATTATTAGCCTGACCCATCCGGGAATTAGGAAAAGAGTTGGTGAATATCTTGATGTATTGATGGAGTTGCTTTTAGTTGAGAAATTGTATTGGGTGATTCATTTGTACTTCATATAGATGGTTTTTATGTGCTTATTACTTGGGACCTAAGGAGGATAAAATTCACTTAGGGGTAAGAGTCAAGAAAAAAAAAAAAGAAGAAAAGAGAAAAACTCATTATCAAAAGAAAAAAGAAATGAATGAGTTTGTGTGGATATTGGAAAATTGTGTGCGAATTTATATTGTGAAGGAGCACATGGTATTGGAATGGTATATGAAGTGTTTTGGTGTTGGTGTTTTTCTGGTTGTTTACTAACCATTTTTCCCGGATTTTTAGCACCACATAGCCTAAATATTTTCCATACCATATGTTCCTACCATGACCCCATTACAACCCATACAAAGACCTCATGATTTTGGTTGCATGTGAAGTCACTAGCAGTGGACATTTAGACCTATAACACAATTTTGTTGTAGCTAAGTTCTCAAGGGTTGAGTTTGAGCGCGAATGTTTAACCCTAAACACATGAGTGAGAGTGAAAACACATTTTCCTGGTGAGGTTGAATGAATATGCTTGCTTTATTCCTTGGATTGCACCTATATATGTTATGATGTTAATTGTCAATCTTCATTTCCCTATTTTGAGCTTTTAAGTGCTTTACTAAAGTTATTACATGGATTGCTTGTTTGTGGGGTGTTGATTTGATTTTGGTTTTAATTGCTTGAGGACAAACAAAGACTTAAGTGTGGGGGAATTTGATAGCACGCATTTAGGTAGACATATTAGGAAGCATTTAGCATGATTTAGATTTATATAATGCATATATTAGGCTAGATTTGCATTTATACCCGTTTTGTTGGTGGAGTCGGAATCTACATGCTTTTATGGATTATTTCAGGTATATGTGATTCCGACGAGGAATGAAGAAGCTCATGGATGAAGGAAGAGGGAAGAGAAGGAGGAAAAGTGAAGAGCACGGGAGCGGAATCGAAGTTAGAGAGCCTAAGTGAAGAACAAGTCCGCAGAAGTTTTCGTCAGACATGCTGAACTTGTTTCGCACTTTCTGGAGGTCTTGGTGGTCCGATTGACTATTATAAATATGCGTTAGAAAGCTCTTTCCGAGATCTACAACTTTCGTGTTGACATCGGGACCAAATTCGAAGAGAAAAAATCGTTGTGAACAGTAAAAGCCGCTCCGCGGCCCGAAACCCCGACAAAGGATTTCGCGGATCGTCTGGCCGCCATGCGGCCTTGGTTGGCTGCCCCGCGGCCTCTGCAGAAACGCCGAATCTACTGAATGGGCTTTTTATCACTTTAATTAGGTTTTTAGAATTATTATTTAGCCTACTCATATAAGGCTTTTTAAAGACGTTTTAGGGTTTTATTTTAATCATCTAATTCATTAGTTTATGCACTTGGAGATTATCAATTGAGAGAATCCTAAAGAGGAGCCTCCATAGACATGGAGTGCTAAACTCTTCCGTTTCGTCTATGGATTGAAGCTTTGGTTTGATAAAGTTGTGAGATTTCTATTCTTGTTCTATTCTTATTGATTCGTATTGATTCTTTTGCGAATATTGTTGATTTCTTATAGTCCGTACAACTAATTGAGATTATTGCTAGGATTTTGTAGATTCCTCGTAGCGAACTTTAATCCAGAGTAGCAATCATTCCTTTTTAGGACTCGTAGGACTAAATTGGTGTGTAGAGAATCAATTACATGTTTAATGCTGACTCGTAGCTTGGTGTTGCATGTATCCTGTTTAATTCTTAATCTTAATGCTACTAGTAGGTTGAATCTTGACCGTGTTAGGGTTATATAATCAGGAAGGGTTACTAGGACTCATAGGACTAGTGATTTACACAATATTAGGACATGAACAATAATAGGATGAAAAGAGAACTCGAAGAAGAATCGATGATCAACTAGTCAAATTAAAGTGGATGTTTTAGATGGGACTATTTTCTCAATTGTTATCTCTACTAACTTGTTTATAGTTTCTTTTCTCATCTTCAATCACCAAAACCCCTCTTTTCTACTAATTGGTAAATATACATTGCTTATGAATACTTGATTCTCTGTGGGATCGACCTCTTACTTGCTTCCTATACTAGTTTGTAGGTTTGAGTTATACTTTGATAGGAACAACGACAGTTTCTTCCTGTCAGGGGGTTCCTAGGGGCACCTTGGTTCCACTGTGGTTGATGGAACTTTTGGTCCCCCATATAGCGATTGGGACCCCCCTGCGTAAGCTACCTCCTCGTGAGTTTCTCCCATCCTTACTTGCTCTTTATGAGGGCACTCTGGAGTGGTGTGCCGTTGTGAGCCACATTCAATGCAGGGTTGGTTGATAGAAAGAAACTTGACTTGCTTGAGAAGCTTGCGATTCTGATCTCTGTAGTACTGCTCATTGACATCTGGATCAATCTCCTTAGGAGGCTCATAGAGGGGCATGGATGGGGCTGGCCTAACATAGGTGTTTTCGTCGTAATTCGCAGGAGCCCCATACGTGTTGTTGAAGTTGGTGAGCCTTTCGATAGTAGCCCATGCCTCCGCTAGTGTTTGCGTCAGATACTCATATTGTGTGTATTGATTGATCCTTTCCTTGTCGGTCAGATCAAGAGAATTGTAGAAAATCTCCTGAATGACGTATGGCGGCTGCCCATGAGCAGGGCAGGATTGCAGCAGATCCTTGTATCGATCCTATGCTCGTGCTAGTGGCTCCCCAGGCTTTTGTTTGAAAGTTGTAATCTTTTGTCTAAGGAGTGCTGTCTTGGCGGGAGGAAAAAACTTGTTGAGGAACGCATTCCTAACCTCTGCCCATGTTGTGAGGGATCGTGCAGGTAGTCCTTCAAGCCACTTCAATGCTGGACCGACAAGAGACCATCGAAAAGCTTTCATTTTGATATATTCCAGAGTATGACCTTCAGCAAGAGTTTGGCACATGTCAGAAAAAGTAGTAATATGCTCGAGCGAGCATTCATTAAATCTTCCTTGAAAAGCATTATTTTTAATTTCAATAAGGAAGGCAGTGAGAATTTCAAAGTTATTAGAAGGGACTAGAATAGCCGATTCAGGCACGACAAGCGCCGGGTGCATGTAATCCTGCCACGTTCAGGTCACAAGTATGCTTCTGGATATACTTTCGGATGATCCACATAGTGGCGAGATTATAAGGCTTTGCCCTACACATCCACGTGCACTTTTTGTCCACACATCCAACCACGTACAATGTTTTTGTCGACTTCTTCACACTAAACTCAAAGCAGTTCTCCACCGCATTCCAGCGAAGCTGAGTCTGAAGGTCAGCCTTCGATGCAAATATTTGTCCCTCCGAAAGTTCTATGATGTTGCGTCGTGGGTCCTGGGTAGGGGTGGCCATGGGTTACGGGTCGACCCGTGACCCGACGGGTCTGGGTCAACGGGTGGAGGCGGGTTGCGGGTTAGGGTCAGGGGTTTTGAACCCGATGACCCAGCGGGTCAACCCACCATCCCATTTTTTTTTAAATATTTTTTTATATTTATAATAATTATTATGTATATTATTCTTAGAATAATTAATAATATATAAACATAAACTAGTTTCCAATGTGCAATGTAGGTCAAAAGCCCTATCACCCTTCCCTTTTTATAGCTTTGGAAGACTTCTCATATTCTCTCAACTTTCAATGTGGGACAAGACTCTTGTCCCACATTGAAAGTTGAGAGTTAGAATGAGAAGGGATGGAGGTATATATATGTGTACCCCATCCTCCCTTAACCCTCACTCTTCACTTTAAGCTTTATTTCTTATATTGAAATGAAGTAAAGTTTGAGAAGTTTTATATCCCTACATTTATATTGTAGTTGATGAAGGAAGTTTTATAGAGATATAAAATTTCTCATGTTTTTTTCCACTTCATATTAAAATGAAATGGATATAAAAAGTGATATGTAGAAAAAGTCTTTACATATCATTTTTTTAAAAATTTTATTAGTACAAAATATTATAATTTTTTTTTTAATTTTGGAATCCGTCGGGTCAACGGGTCGACCCGAACCCGCCAACTCGTGGAATTCCCGGGTTAGGGTTCGGGTCGCCCTTCCCCGACACTTGACCCGGCGGGTCGAACCCGTCGACCCGTGGCCATGCTTAGTCCTGGGTGTGTGGTGTTATTATGTACACCGTAGCCTCAACGGTCTCCATTGTAGGTGGGGGTGCGCTAGACCTCGGCACGCAATCTTTAAGTTCCATCATCACCCCATCCTCAACTTCCTTCCCCTCCACCGACACCCTCATTCTTTTATCCCCGACAACGTCGTGCCACTCCAAATCACATCTATTTTTAAAATTTTTAAAAATCAATGTATTGACTATTGGTAGACACCTTAATTTTTGACAACATCCAATTAAGAGCCAAACTAAGGGGAGTAAATCAACTGAGATGTCCGTTTTTTTGATACTGCTAGTGGGTGGTACACTGGTGTGGTGGTCGAATGACAAACATTGACAATTAATTAATTTTTTCTTTTATTTTTTCCCTTTTCTACTTTAGATTTTTATTTTTGTTTTTATTTTTTTTTACCATTGTTTTGTTTGCCACGTTGCCCCAAATCCTCATTCATGTTTCCTGTGGAAAATAGCTCAGAATGGGTTACCAACTAAGGACAAATTGAGTAAAAGAGGAACTCCAGTCCCTACTCAATGTGTGTTATGTGATGCTAGTGTAGAGGATGAACAACATCTTTTGATAGAATACCCATTTGCTCAAAACTCAGGGTTAGCACTACAAAGACAAATCAAATTCTCTAGTCAAAGTAATGATAACAGATGGAGTGGAAGCTCAATTATAAATTTCATAGGATCAAATACGTGCAAGGATGAGAAGATATATATAACTATTAGATGGTGGACGTTGTGGTTTTTTAGGAACCAAGTAGTATTTGAGAGGGACAAAAAACCAGTTCTGCGGGAAATCCAGCAGTTTGTGCAGAAAATAAAAGACCAATGGAAGAAGGCCAGCTTGGAAGACGATGATCCAACCGCCACAACAACTACACGCAGGCTACACCAGAAGAAGAAAATAAGTAGGAAGAATGTCAGATGGCGTAAGCCAGATCCCGAGTTTCTAAAGATGAATTTCGACGGAGCAACCGATGGATCAGGGCAATCCACAGCAGGTTACATTATCCGGGATCATGAAGGAAAAATGATAGCGGTAGATGCAAGGAAGCTAGGAGGTCTATCCCCTCTATTGGCAGAAACTATGGCTTTGCAAATAGGCTTTAATGCAGTCAGACAGATTCAGGGCACAAATATAATCATAGAAGGTGATTCTAAAACAGTTATAGACTGTCTGAAGTTCAATAAACCATGTCCATGGGAAATTGAATTAATTATGGGTGATATTAAGAGACAACTAACATAAATCGAACATGTGTCTTTCTCGCACGTGCCCTGAGAGGGTAACATGTCGGCTGACAAGGTTGCACACCTTGGCCGTTTTGTTAATGGGGCGGCCTTGTCACTACACACTGATCTTATTGATCTCATCCGTCGGGATGCAATCGGTTAGGAGCTTCCAACCGAATTCTTACTTATTCAAAAAAAAAAAATCCTCATTCATGTTTTTACCATTGTTTTTACGGTACTCCTTTTGTTATTTACCGTTCTGTGATTGAAGAGGATTTTATTTTTATTTTTTGTAGTCATAGCGAAAAACAACACCTAACTAATCCTTTTTAAATGTAGGAATTTAGGCTTATATAGTATTTAGTTTTATATTTGTATATAATGGCATATGAATCTATCTCACATTCTCACACTAAAATCACTTTAATTTGTAAATCTTTCTAAGGTGAATTTTGTCAAGATAGAATTTGGCAAATTTGCTAAAATGACCCTCTTGGGTGAAACCCTTGCACACCTAACCCCATCCGGAAAAAATTTGCTAAAATCGGATATCCGCTTATAAGTGTAGCCGGTAACAGGTGAGATTGTGGGAGACAACTGGACAAAAAGCTGACAGGGAGAGAGAGATGAGAGAGGAAAGGAAAAAGGGAAAAATAAAAGCATGTGAGAGAGGCAATTAATGAGAGGAGAGAGAGTGTTGAGAGGATGAGAGAGAAAAAGCATTCCACTTTTTCAGAAAAAACAACTCACGTTTTGCCATAAGCTTTTATACATGTCACCCGTTTATGTCAACATTCCAGCCTCAGCGTTTGTACATGACACTAGTTAATATTTACTTGCCAATCTTGCTACGTTGCTAGTGTAATTAGGCTTTCCCATGAATCCTGTGTGTGTGCCATTGAATAATATTTGTCAATCTTGCTACTTTGCCAGTGTAATGGGCAAATATGCTCCATGAATTTCTCTCTAAAAAATGGTAATTGCATCGTGAATAGCTCTTCATCTCCCCTTGTGTGTTCTTCACGACCCATGTCCGTGTTGGTCGAATGACCGGTGTCTTTTGGTGTCAAATATGATGCACCTGGAGACGTTTATGCTCCGGCTTTTGTAATTCAATATGTAGTTAACGAATTTGTACTTATGGGAATTTCGAACATATCATTCAAAGACGATGTACATGACATATAATGCTTTTAACTTGTCAAATAATACCTTTGACATGATAGTTAATAGTTTTGACATGGCAGTGCTCGATGTGCATCTTGGTCGATTGACCGGTGCGTTTTTGTGTCACTTATGATGCACTTGGAAACGCTTATGGTACATAGCGAAATTGCGTATGTGGTTCGCACATTTTTTTTTGGTCAAGTGGTTCGCACATTTTGTAATTATGGGAAATTCGAACTTGTAACTCATAGACAATGTACATTTTTTAGTAAAACAACATGTTAAATGCGAAATTGCCAAAGATCATGCATCATATATTCGATAACACTTGTGGTAATAAAAACAATTTTTGATCATTCATACTATATTACAATATTGAATGAACCTCATCTTCATATGAAACCGAACACTTTTTTCATGTGGACGAATTTACACAGTATTCTATCGAAACCGAACACTTTTTCCTCTCTTTTCTATGACAGCAACACCAAAAAAAACGTTTAAGTCCGGGGAGTTGGCCGGTTAAAATATCAATCTAATGTCAAATTCATTTTGTGAAGCGGAAAGCTAAAATTGCTCATCGTATAGATGAATATGAGTTCTTGCGTTGTCCTGTTGGATGAAAGTCATAGCCCTTCAATCCTCCCTTGGCCACATAGATTGAATAGCGGGGATAACCATTTCAATTATAAAGGTCCGAATCAACATATAATTACCCCTCACCCATATTGAATTTACATGTCACTCATACCGGATTTACATGGCACATAATGTATTTTACTTGACACGTGAATTTTTTACTTGACATGTGAATTGTTTTATTTAACACGTGATTCACATGTCACTCAGAAAAAGCAACTCGCGTTTTGCCACCAGCTTTTATACATGTCACCTGTGTATGTCAACATTTCAGCCTCGTCGTTTGTACATGACACTAGTTCATATTTACTTGCCACCAGTGAGATTTTCTCTACTTTCATCATTCATCCATTATAGTTATTGGGTCAATTATCACTACTTTATCTAAACTTAGAGCAAGGCAACGAGAAATAACAAGCAAAGGTAATAAATGAATACTTTTTAACTCTATTAAAAAAAAGTCATTCGAGTAGATGTCCTCTCATTTATAGCTTTTGATCACTACTCGTCCGTCTAATGGATATAAAAAAATTAATAAATGAAACCATATGAGGATTGAATGATGTAATCATTCTCCACTGTCCACCTACTTCTCTTTAAACTTATGAGGATTGTGTTTGATGAAGTGCTTGGTCATGAGGTCTGTCAAGTAAAACAATTTATGTGGCAGATAAAATCGTCTAGGCGTCATGTATAATACATTATGTGTCATGTAAAATACATATGGAGTTTTTTTACCTAACGGACCTTATGAAGTGCGTTGTTGTAATAGCATTTTCCGATTCATTTGGCGAATTTGGTTATTCAATTCTTGATGAGGAAAATCATTAGAATTTGAGGATTAGGGGTTGGTTCCCTTTAGGCGATCGCATGAATTTGTAATCTCTATCTTGCTAGTGTAATTAGGATTTCCCATGAATCATGTGTGTGTGCCATTGAATAATCTTTGTCAATCTTGCTACCTAGTGTAATGGGCAAATACGCTCCATGAATTTCTCTCTAAAAAATGGTAAGTGCAGCGTGATAGCTCCTCAATCATCCCCCCTTCTATGTTCTTCACGACCCATGTCCGTGTTGGTCGAATGACCGGTGTCTTTTGGTGTCAAGTATAATGCACCTGGTGTCAAGTACAATGTCTTTCTTTTACCGAATAAGCTTATAGATTGCAAATCAGCAAATAACCTGTCATGTTAAAGGTTATGACCAGTCATGTTAAAGGGTATAATCTGTCATGTTAATAGCATTATCTGTCATGTTATTTTCTTGGAAATGTGGTTCGCACATTTTATTTTTTTTGGACAAGTGGTTCGCACATTTTGTAATTATGAGAAATTCGAACTTGTCATTTATAGACGATGTACATGAGTTCTTGCGTTGTCTTGTTGGATGAAAATCGAAGCCCTTGAATCCTCCCTTTGCCACATAGATTGAATCGCGGGGATAACCTTTTCAATTAGAAAGGTCCGAATCAGCATATAATTACCCGTCACCAATATTGAATTTACATGTCACCCATACCGGACTTACATGACACATAATGTATTTTACTTGACACGTGAATTTTTTTACTTTACACATGAATTGTTTTAATTAACACGTGAATTGTTAAAATGACAGGTAAATTGATTTACATGACATGTGAATTTTTTTTACTTGACATGTGAATTTTTTTTACTTACCAGAATCAATATTCCTAACAATATCCCTCTCAACGTAAACTGTCATATTATCTGCTAAAAAGTCATCCTCCATTCTATTTCGAAGCTTTGTTTTAATTATCCTCCATTCTATTTCTAAGCTTTGTTTTAATTATCTTCATTGCTGAAAAGGCTCTTTCAGGTGCAACAACATCATCGTCAAAATTTTCAGATTCTTTTCTTCTGAAGAATGAATCGATCGTTTTTAACTTTTGATCCTTACCCATGAGCCTACCAAGATTAAAAAAAAAAGCATAAATCTTGACAATGGATGAGAAGATGAGTACGAAATACATCTCAAAACAAACCTAGTAACGGGGCGATGAACGGGAATAGGTAGGTTCTTATCAAGTATTCCGTCGTTTCTAAGTGCAAGCAAGGCAATCCACAAACCCATTCATGTATTAGTTACCCTTTAAAGTTTCACCAATTCTCAAATTAGAAATGAACAAAAGCAAATTAAGGTTCAGGATATTTACCCTAATGAAGATTTCTGGAAAGCGGGAGGACGGTGGAAAAGCGCCGCCACAACGTTAGTGTTGATATCCCTCAGTGCCCGGCGATTGGTCCCAATGGGTGCCATCTTCCCACCTCTACCGACTTGCGGATCTACATCAAACGAAAAGATTATGCAGGGCATTAATAAAAGATGCAAACAAATTTTCATCCCAAATCTCTTGACACCGATCAAGCCCATAAACCCTAGAAAAAAAAATCGGAAATTGAAGATGTAGATCGGAGAAACAAAAAAAGAGAGAAATACCCACAAAATTCACCGTCTTTGATTTCGAAACCGATGTATCTTCACCACTGCGCCGATCGATTAAACTTGGGTGAAAGGGACATCGGCATCGATCACATTAAAAAAACTCAATTGAAAGGATCAACATCAATTCCGCCTGCCGGAGGCATCGCCGCCCACCTCCATGTCGCCTTGTTCTTTCGATTTCTTCCTCTCTTGCCCTTCAATTCCGCCCCCTGTAGCCTCGCCGGAGACAGCAGAAGCCATTAGATTCGCTGTTGTTCTTCAATTCCGCCCCCTTACTACCCTTCTTCCATCGTCTTCTTTCTCTCTAGATGGGGGAAGGTCGACTGTTTGGGTTTTCAGAGATTGGAAGAGACGGGCAATAAATGTTTGCTACTTTTTCTCTCTCCATCGGCTACCATCCGTCTCTAACCGGCAGAGGTGATGATCCTTTGCAAATTATTTTTTACAGGGGTTAGTCTAGCAAAGTTTTTCGGGGCAAAGGTCATTCCCTATAATTCTCGAGTTGGTTGGAGTTCTGTTTGTTGTTTCGTGGTTAGTTTCGGTTGAGGAGCAGTTCTGCGGCCCTGGTTGATCGAAGTGATCGTGTTGGTGGTGTTCGTGGTCTCCGAAGATCCTTCATCTAGGTGAAGGGAACGTCGTGTGATCCACACTTCCCCAGGAGTCGTCTTTGCCCTACGTGGATTGCTGCTTTCCGTCTTTCCGGCGGCGAGACATCGTGTCAGCTGTGATGTCCCATGCACTCGCTATCCACTTCACTAGGTCGGGTCTCCATCTTCTCGTTGCTATGTCCGTTTATTTGCCTAGGGTTTGGGGTTTTCCGGGTTTGTTTCATGTAGTTTCTTTTGTTGTATTAGGTAGTTCTTTTATGTTGTATTTCCTTTACGATGTTGTATGTTTAGACGGCTTGCCGTCTGCCGACTTTGTCGGCCTATCGAGGTCCGGGCCTGTCCGGTCTCGAATTATTTCCTTATCAAAAAAAAAAAGATAAAACTTTTATCCACTTTCTCAAAAAGTAAGAAAGTTTTTGTGCACTTTCTCCAGAACCTGATGGCTTTCCCCCTGAATTTTACTCTAAGTACTGGGACATTGTGGGAGATTCGGTCTGCAAAACAATCAAAGCTTTTTTTCATTCAGGTACTTTCCTCTCGGAAATAAACCAAACATTTATAGCTCTTGTTCCAAAAGTAGATAATCCATCTAATATCAATCATTTCAGACCAATCAGTCTTTGCAACACCATCTATAAGATCATAACTAAGCTTTTAGCTAACAGACTTAAGCCTATTCTCCCCAAAATTGGGTCTTCGTAGAAGGAAGATCAATTCAAGATAACACCCTTATTGCCCATGAAATCTTTCACTCATTCCATAGACGCAGGGGTAGAAAGGGATGGATGGCTCTAAAATTGGACATGGAAAAAGCCTATGACAAAATCAGTTGGAGTTTCATTGAGGCAACACTAAAAAAATTTGGTTTCCATCCCCAATGGATCCGCTGGGTGATGAAGTGTCTAACCACTTCCACTCTTTCGGTTCTAGTTAACAATGCCCCGGGAAAGCCGTTCAAACCCGAAAGGGGCATCAGACAAGGTGATCCATTAGCACCATACATATTTGTTATCATAATGGAAAGCCTAGCCAGGGAACTGCAACAGGAAGCTTTGTAAGAGGATGCACTGGTAGGTATAAAACTAACCTCTGAGGGACAGTCGATCCCTTTTTTGACTTTTGCTGATGATACGCTTATCTTTGCAGAGGCGTCTCACAAGAGTCTTGATACGATTAAAAATATGATCAACAACTTTTCCAACAAATCTGGATTAACTATAAATTACCAAAAAAGTTCGATTCAGTTCTCGAAAAATGTAGAAGAAAATAAAGCTAGAAATCTGGCTCAACAAATGAACATTCCTATAGCACGGGGAATGGAAAAATATCTGGGTATACCGATAATCAATGGCAGGGTGAAAAACTGCGTCTTTGATGAGGCTATTCAAAACCTTAAAAAGCAATTACCAAGATGGAAAGCATCCTCCCTATCCCAAGCAGGTAGGATGACCCTTATAAAAGCAAACCTAAGTTCAAAGACAAACTACCTTATACAAAGTTTTCTCCTCCCAAAAGAGATCATCAAGAAAATTGACCAAATAAACAAATTTTTTTTCTGGAACAAAACTCAAGCGGAAAGATATACCCCTTTAATTAGTTGGGAGAAAATTTGTACCCCCAAGACTGCTGGTGGTCTAGGTATGAAGACTGCGGAAGATCGAAACGTATCTCTTCAAATGAAGCTACTCTGGAAAATATACACACAACCAGAAAATATTTGGGTAAAAATTATCAATGAGAAGTACCTTCAAAATAAACACATTGCTGATTTAAATATCCATAACACATCTTGGCAATTTGGTCGTCTTCTCCAACTTAGAAACAGATTCCAGGAGGGCGTCCTTTGGATAATTGGTAATGGTCAAAAGATAAATGTCTGGACTAACCCTTGGCTAGGGGAGGGTATCCTAGAAAATATTAGAAACAACCAAGATAAGGACATGACGGTATCCCAACTAATAACACACGATAAGAAATGGAATATGGGCTTATTAAACCAACTATTTTCTCCTCAAATTAGTCATCAAATCTCATAGATCCTGATTCCGGATTGGGACACTCCCGACAAGCTCATCTGGAAGTACAATAAAGAAGGAGTCTTCTCCACAAAATACGCCATAAACCCGATTGTCTCATCAAACCAAAGTACCATAGATAATTCTTGGATTTGGAAGCTTCGGCTACCACCAAGAACCCAAAACTTCATCTGGAAAATCACAATGGATGGTCTGGCAACAAAAGAGAGACTAAACAGATTCTTTAATAGAGTCCCATCTCGATGTTGCCTCTGTGACACTCATGATGAAGACAACGATCATTTACTTTTTAGTTGTCCTCTCACAAAATCTGTCATCAATAAATTCGAAAATCTAACAGGTAAACATTTTCTTGGATTGAGAAATTCGGGAGGGGCCTTACCAAAGTTAGAAACCACTTACAGAAACAATATACATTTTCAGCATTTGTGTTTTATTTGGGAATCTATATGGGAAGCCAGGAATAATTGTATATTTAAAAATAAGAATTTAGAAAACATAGAAACTACAGTAGCTAAAGCAATTAACAAAATCAAAGAATGGGATTTATCCCAACTGCAAATTAAACTGGCGCCTAATAACAAGCGAAGTAAGAATGGGAAATGGATCAAACCACCGATAAATAGCTACAAAATTAATGTAGATGGATCCGTCAAACAATCTAGGGAATGCCATATTGGGGTGATTATTAGGGACTGGCATGGCCAGGTTATTGATATTTGTCGTGATACAGTTTCAAGGGGATCTTCCATCCTAACAGAATCTCTTGTTGTTTGTAAAGGGTTAGAGTTAGTTCGGTCTAGAGGCTTAAGGAATATTATTATCGAAGGTGATAATTTGGGAGTTATTAATGCAGTTCAAGGTCGACATACTCCTCAGTGGAAAATCGCCACAGTCATTGAGAAGATCAAGAGACTGGAGAAGGAATTCACAACAACTCGATTTCAACATTGCTATCGAGAAGCGAACTGTGCAGCTGATTATATTGCTAGATGTAATGATGTATGTAACATTACGACCCTCCCTTTGAACAAGGATCTTTGTAACATCATCCGAAAGGATGATCAAGGATGATCTCTTTTGAGACATTCTATTGTTTGCCTACTGTAAAAAAAAAAAAGTTTTTGTGCCTAGGGGAGATTGAGTGCTCAAATATACACACTTTATGCTCAAATGTACACATTTGATCACCCTTAAAATAATCATTGTAGCTCAAAATTGTGTAAAATATACATATTTACACAATTGTATATATCACCATTGTGAGTTAATCTAAGTATGTTTAATTTTTAAGACCCTTTCAAGCTTCGAGTAGGCAGAAATATATTTTTAAGATATTCAATGTCCCCAAAAGATAATCTTCTTAATTACCTTTCTTTGGAGTTGTAAGTAACCTTCTCAAACATTGTTCCTCTCGAACCTCGAAGTTGCACTTTTTACAATAACTCACTTAACCCTAAATATCGGCATCAAATAGAAAGAAAGATGCTTAATTAGAGTATTAACAAAAAAAAAAAAAACAAAGACATTGAGAAAGAAATTGACATTACCTAATGCTATCATATATCATGTTTTGTTTGGGCATAAGAAGCAAACTAGATGATAGTGGTGTATATATGGACAAAGCAGAGCTCCAACATCTTCATGCCACCGCTTCCGAAATCGCCAAAACTTTCAGTAGAAGAAAATTATACATTGGATTCAAAATCGTAGTGTGATGTCAATCTTGTGAAGTCAGTAGTTGATGAATGATTAATTATTTAATTTGCAAATGCAAATTTATATTTAATATTTAATAAAAACAGGTGTTGAGCAAAATTAATTGACCCAAATATACGAGTGATTAAAGCAATTTATCAAACATGCATTTTTTACATCAACTTATTCGAGTCTCCATTAAAGTCATCTAAGTTTAGAAAATCCAAAAAGAGTCGTCGAAATTACACTTCTTCTCGGTTTATTTTGTTCTCTCGTTTTATTTGATTTGTTTTTTTGACGGTGTTTGTTATTTGTTTGTGCATCTTTTCTTCTCAGTCACCACGGGACCATACTAATATTACCCCTGCCCCACCACAAACGGTCGCCTTGTGAAAGAGTTAATTATTTTGAACTTCACCTTACAGTACTTGAGGGGAGTCAAATCCCCAAAAATCACCCAAAACCACCCAGCAATCACTTCTAAGTTATAACCACTGCCACCCACTCCTTTGAACCACTTTTCTCGCATTTTTTACCAAACATTTAAGAATTATTTTTCAAAATTTGCAGGAAAGTCTGACAAACGCGGTCTTAGGCAGCGTTTTATTCAGAAGAAGTACAATTTGGAAGTTGGAAAAAAATTAAGTAAAACAAACGCAATTTGAAATCGCGTTTTATAATTAGTTTGAGGTAAAACGCGGTTTGAACCCATGTTAATTTTAATTTATATTTTTAAATTAAAAAATATACTCTATATTAAAAATTAAAAAAAAAAGGAATGAAATGCGGCTTCAAGACGCGTTTCATATGTAACACTTCGGGAAATGGAAATAGAGCAAGTGAATCCCTCCGTTCGCGAGGGATTTTGGCTCAGATCAGATGAATACCTTCCTTCACGACCCTCTCCATTCCTCTCCCTCTAAAGCCCTCGGATCTCTCTTCACCGTCGCCGGGGGCGATTCCTCCCCTTCGTTTCACGATAAGTCTCATCATCTGTTTTCCCCCAATTCTCAAACCCTAAAATTTCAATTTGATCAATTGAACAACAAATTTAATTTCTAGATCTCCGATTCTACAGAGCCGTCAATGGCGAATTTCAGAGGCGGCATTCCAGGGCGGAATGTACACGCGGCGGCGCCGATCAGCCGAGGGCGAAGCTGCAGACGACGACGAGGAGGAAGAGCATGTGGAGCTCGGTTAGGGGTGTGCATGATTCGGCCCAAACCGAATTTTTGGGCCGAACCAACACAAACCGAACCTAACCGAACCGAACCGAAGTTTTTCGGTTTGAGAATTTTCATTTTTCGGTTCGGTTTGTGTTCGGTTTCGGTTCGGTTTGTGTTAAACCGATTTTTTCTAATATTCCACTATATATGTATACACAATACTTTTTATACACTACATAAATACAATATACATATATTGGTATACTTTATATATACATATATACACTATACATATACTTTATATAAAGTGTATATACATATATACACTATACAGTGTATATATACACATATACAATCATACACATTTTTTTTTGTGTGTGTAGTGTGTATATATACACATATATACAGTGTATATACACACATATATACGCTAATACATATATTTTTTTATGTTCGGTTTGTGTTAAATCGAATTTTTTTAAGAGAATTTTTTTTAAAAAAATTTTATATAGAAATTCGGTTCAACTATGTTAAAACCGAACCGAACACAAACCAAACCGGCAAATAACCGAACCGAACCTAATGCTTTCGGTTCGGCTTTCGGTTTTGAAATTTTGAGATTTCGATTTCGGTTCGGTTCGGTTCGGCCCGGTACATGATACCGAGCTGCTCGGTATCATGTATCGACAACCGGGGAAGAAGCGGCATCTGCGCCAGGTCAAGTGTAGTATTCTGAGAAGAGCTTCGAGAAGGAGAACAAGCTTGAGAAAGGAGACGAAGAACCATCTGGCAAGGAGCTCGGCTTACAGACGAGCCAGGTGCCGATTGAAGCGTTTATAGAATTTCATCTATACTTATTACCTCACCATGACGAAAAAATATCTCGAAATACCTGCAATCCTTAGTTTAAAAAGAGGGTGATCATATTATATATTTACCTAGTCCAAGCAAAGGGGGTGGTGTGTTGGGCTTGCGAGGAATTAGTTCGCTATACCGTCGTCTTTTTAGAGGAAGTCAGGTGATGTTCTTATTCCACAAACGTTCTTCTCCGATAAAAGACCTTAAGAGCTGAACTCTGAGGGTTTTGGGTCGAGGAGATTTTCATAGCTCTTCTTCTTCTCTCTTTAATCGGATCCCCCTAGCTCATGAGACTTAAAAGGGGAGTATTTATAGGGAGGCCAAGTGAGCAGCTTGCTGGCGACCTCGTGGTTTAACAAGGGGCACGTGTGATGCATGCTCTCATGCTGGGGAACTAGGTATTACACGTGGCACTGTTAGAGGAGAGGTGCTTAACCCAACGAGCTGCTTGCTTGGGGCCTTAAAAGGCCACGAGGTATTGGTGGGACCTGTCATGATTTCTACGCGTGCTTACGTTAATTATCTTGATCGCGAGATGATCTAAACTGAGAATACTTAGGATGCGAAGCCTGGCCAGGGTCTGACTAGGTACTCTGTTCGCGATGAACCTTGTAGAGGGATCAAACGTCTCTTGCGTTGGGTGACCTATTTATGATGTCATGTCTCTGTTAATTAATAGGCCTATTTTTTATGGCATCGTTATATCTCCTCGTAACCGGATCGCGAGTGATATATTGTTCGCGATTGGGTTTCAAAAAATACGATGCTTCCCACCAAAAAAGCTTTTTATTAGATGGGCCTGAAATGAGCCCCGTGTGTTTTCGGCCCATTTGGGGGTGACCCCACAGGGACCTATAAGTGAGGTCTTTTCTTTTTTAGTCTTTCATTTCACATTTACAGAGTCAAAAAGGAGAGAGAAAGTTGAAGGGTTTTCTGCTTCCGGAAGATGAGATCGGGGTCAGGTGGTAGTTCGTTTCTCAGTTCTTCAAGCTTGCCAATGCTTCTCTTCTACTTCTTTCGAGTAAGTGTTCCCTGATCTTCTTCATGCTTTGTCCGCTTATAAATTCGTTCTCGTACTTAGGTATTTTTAGGGCAGAGGGACGAAACCCTTGGTGGTGTAACCGCCCTCTTCTGGTGACGGGTACAGTGGTTACGGGGTTGAGACTGAAGTGCTCCTATGCGTCCCCTTCCCTCCTTTCTTCTTTTTCCTTGGGTTGCAGTTGATTTATACGGGGGAATTTCTTGGTAATCTGGTGGTGGTACAAAGGCGTTGGGATAGGGTAGTGTTTCCCTTAGGATTTTCAGGGATTTTCTGATGGTGGTGAGGGGACAAAACTTTTCGTCTCCCCTTTTTGCCTTTTCGAAAGTGATTTCTCGAAAACCGAGGAACTTTATGGAGGAGATGAAGAGGCGTCTCTTAACCGTCATCCTCCGGGGGGAAATGTCTTTTCAATGCCCTCTCGAGAGGCGCGTGAGGCGCCAACGTAAACCTAGGAAGGGGTTTTTTGGCGCCAAATTTGTTTAATTGCGATGCTGAAAAGGTCATATCCTCTTGTTCATTTTCTCTTTCTTTGCGTCTTTTCCAAGGGCTTTTCTTATTGTCATAACTTAAGATGTCGAGCGAAAGTGATAGCAAAAATCGGAGTGTGGGTTATGAGCAGGAGGAGGTTAGCTCCTCACGAACAGGAACAAAACTCCAATAGATGTTGGTTCAGAATCTACAGCGATTCCTGCCCCCGAGTATTGCCATACCTCGGAAGATGGCTGGGTCCATCCCGGGGCCGATCAGAGCGCGAAACGTCGGAAGATGGCCGGGTCCATCAAGCGTCATTTGATGAGGGATGACCCCGAGTATTGCCATACCTCGGAATCTATTAATGAATTGGGGAAAAGCGAGTCATCTAGCGTAGCCAAAGAGAGTAAGAAGTCTATCCATGTGGTTCCGAGCGATTTCGTTCTGATTCCCTACAAACAGGCAGAGGTAGATAATTGTAGCTTTTGTGAAGGATATGCTCCTGTGGCACCTCCTCATTTCCCCAAAATTTTTACGAAACGTGTGGCTCCAACCATAACTAAAACATTGGGAGAAGATTCAATTCTCGAAGCTGAGGATTTGGAGACGGTCGCTAAGTTATATCCATGGTCGGTTGGGGTAGAGATAGGCTTAGCTACCAGGAACGGGGGATGTTTAAACGCGTATAAGGATCACGTCGTTGTCCATCTCGGAAGCTTGCTTCAGGGGTTTCGTCTTCCTCTACCCCAACTTTATTCTGAACTCTTGGTGCATATCAATCAGTGTCCGGCTCAGCTCGCGTTCAATGTGTGGATGTATCTTGCTGCCTATGTTATGAGGTGCGCCGTAATAAAACAGACACCGATGTTAGATCATCTTCTCTCAATTCTTTCCTTAAGACATATCGAAGGACTAGTGTCTGCTTCCTTGGCAGGGAACATAGTCGAGAGACTGTCCAGTAACTCGGGGTGGAGAAAGAAATGGTTTCTTGTTCGTGATCCCACCAAAACCTTTTTGAACTTTTTGATAACGCTCGGCAAGTATGTTCCTCCTAGGGTGGCGCAAATAGGACAAACCGGCCCGAACCGAACCGACTCAAATGGTTCGGGCCAAAACCGACGGCCCGGATATTTTTAAAGTAGGGACCGAGGCCCAAACCGAAAACCGCTATTTTGGTTTCGGGTTTTTCGGTCTTAAGACCGAAAAAACCGAAAACCCGAATTGCCCAACCCTTTTTTTTATGTCCGAAAAACCCTTGTGAATATATTACCCTTATTTTAGAATCAGATAATTTGCATTAACTGCACATTTCATACGCCCTAAAAAAAAAGAGAAACTAGAATGAAGATTAACCTAAAACACCACACTAGCGTCGCCGCCACCAGCAAAATCTAACCATCGAGCGCTGCCACCACTCGATCCAATATTAATCCACCCGCCATCCTCACCAGAAAAGACCACAAATTGAATCAATCAACATCTGCCCCAAATTGATAGATTCACAAAAAATCTCCCTAAATCCATTAGTAAAACAAAATCAATCATCAAAAGAGATAAAAAAAAAAAAACAAGCTAGTTGGCCGATTCAAACCAGAGAAAAGAGATAAGAAATTGGGGCTTTGGAAGAGGAAGAGGATGAAAGTTCAAAGGAGGTATGGAGCTTCAAAGATTAGCCGATTGAAGGGAGATTGTTACTGGCGGCGCCGGAGGTGTCTGAAGTTCCGGTGGAGGGTCTGGTGGCATGAGGCCTGCGGAGGCTGCACCGCTGCGGGTAGACATGAGCACGGGTCGGACCCGCCGGGTCAAGGGTCGGACCCGCCGGGTCAAGGGTCGGGATATCTCTGACCCAAACCCTGACCCTTCCAAGCCACGGGTCAACGGGTTGTGGTGACCCGCCGGGTCAAGGGTCGACCCTTTGACTCGTCGGGTCATGACATGTCATTTTTTAAAAAAGTTTTTAAGTTTAAAAAAATAAAAATAAAAAGGAAGAAGGGTATGGACCGGTTTTCTAGTTGTGTACATATCTCTCGGGGAAGAGGAATGAAAGCTCACGTAGTTCTTTACATTTGTTTTGATCCCTACTTACCTTATCTCATGCTAAGACTCTTCTCCTTGCTTTGCATCTCAGCTTCTGACCATTGTGTCATCGTCGAGTTCTTCATCCGAGTCTGACTAGATTAAGTGGTCATTATTTTGAATTCGCATCTCCACCCTCTTCCAATCGTTTAGGCAAACTTGACCTTCTAGAGAGTCTCGGACAAGAGTCTTGATCTCTTCTCGCTTAATATTTGACCACATTGGCTAAAACGTTGCTCCACCGCTAGAGTTGAGTAAGGAGCGGCGAATATTTGACGAGCGATTGCCTACATAGTAGGAAATTTGGATCTCTCCAGATGGCTCCGTCATTCGATAATGTTGAATTCCTTTTCCTCTTCACCTCGATTTTTTGGAAAAAAAAATAGATGACCCGGCGGTTGACCCTATGGGTCGACCCTTCGGGTTCGACCCACCGGGTCCGCGGGTTAAAATCAGCATGACCCTAACCCTAACCCTTGACCCGCCTCGACCCTAACCCTTGTTGACCCTAACCCGCCGGGTCGTCGACCCTTCGGGTTCCCGCCGGGTCAAAACCCGTCGGGTCCGAGTCGACCCTTGACCCTTGCTCATGTCTAGCTGCGGGAGACTGGAGAGGGACTGCAACGCCTGGATAGAGAGTCGGGTGGTGGCGAGTATAACCGGCGACGGGGCTGCGGGATACTGGAGAGGGAGTCTATGTATGTATGTTGTGAAAGTCTGAAAGGAAGAATGGGAGTAGTGATGTACTGATGTGTAATGCGCAACGGATGACCCTATTAGGGTTTATTTCGGTTTTTCGGGCCAAAACCGAAATTTTTGGTTCGGTTCCAGTTTTTGGCCCGAAACCGAATTTTCTATTTTCATGGCCCGAAGCCCGAACCGTATAATTTCGGATCGGCCCGAAACCGACTTTTTCGGTTCGGATTCAGATCGGTTTTTGGGCCGGGCCACATTTTGAGCAACCCTAGTTCCTCTCTCTAAAAATAAAAGCATTGCGATAGAAAGATGCAGAGCTGCTTTTGAGGAGGGGGTCTTGTCGAAACGGAGTTGGAAAGATGTTATAACTCCAGCTCACCTAGAGATGGCTGGGCTCAATTAGACATGAGCAAGGGTCAAGGGTCGACCCGGACCCGACGGGTTTTGACCCGGCGGGAACCCGAAGGGTCGACGACCCGGCGGGTTAGGGTCAACAAGGGTTAGGGTCGAGGCGGGTCAAGGGTTAGGGTTAGGGTCATGCTGATTTTAACCCGCGGACCCGGTGGGTCGAACCCGAAGGGTCGACCCATAGGGTCAACCGCCGGGTCATCTATTTTTTTCCAAAAAATCGAGGTGAAGAGGAAAAGGAATTCAACATTATCGAATGACGGAGCCATCTGGAGAGATCCAAATTTCCTACTATGTAGGCAATCGCTCGTCAAATATTCGCCGCTCCTTACTCAACTCTAGCGGTGGAGCAACGTTTTAGCCAATGTGGTCAAATATTAAGCGAGAAGAGATCAAGACTCTTGTCCGAGACTCTCTAGAAGGTCAAGTTTGCCTAAACGATTGGAAGAGGGTGGAGATGCGAATTCAAAATAATGACCACTTAATCTAGTCAGACTCGGATGAAGAACTCGACGATGACACAATGGTCAGAACCTGAGATGCAAAGCAAGGAGAAGAGTCTTAGCATGAGATAAGGTAAGTAGGGATCAAAACAAATGTAAAGAACTACGTGAGCTTTCATTCCTCTTCCCCGAGAGATATGTACATGATGCGCGGTTTTTAGTCGCTTAAACCGTATCAAAATAAAACTCAAACCTACAAACTAGTATAGCAAGCAAGTAAGAGGTCGATCCCACAGAGAATCAAGTATTCCTTTGCAATGTGTATTTACCAATTAGTGAAAGGGGGGTTTTTGGGTGATTGAAATAAGAACAGAAACAAAATAAACTATAAACAAATTAATGCAAAGCAATTTAGAGAAGATCGCTCTACCTACAACTATCCACTTTATTTGGTTGAATTGATATTGTAACTTCCTCTTGTCCTTTTAGTCTTCCTATGAATGCCCTTGTCCCGACCTAATATAGTTACTAGTCCAACCAGTCCTAGCAACCCTTATCAATCGAACAGTCCCTAAAGAAGGATTTAACCCAATTGATAGCTTTAAGTTCAGAGATTAGCCAAGGTATTTGCAGTCCCTAAAAAAAGATTTAACAACACATTCAACTTCCTACTTATTCAATTAGTTCAACCAGCCCTAAAGGAACAAGTTTGCTACTTGGGTTAAGGTTCGCAACCAGGAATCTACAAAACCCTAGCAATTGAATTGATCTAACAAGTTGGCCAGACAAGATAGAACAAATCAATAATTAATTAAGCACAAAGAAGTTGAAACATTCAATATAGGAAATAAGGAACAAGATTCAGAAACTCACAATCAATCCAAACAAAGCTTCAAATTGCAAGTAGAACGAAGAGAGTTTAGTCGCCCATGGCGAACATCGCTCTCTCTCCAATTGTCTAATGGTTCAAAGAATAGAATGAATGGTAATGAAAAATAACATAAAAGGCCTAATTAAAAGCATCCAAGTCGGCCTCAAAGTGAATAAATTAGAAACTAGGGTTTTTTCCATCAAAACGGCGCGCGGCAGTACGTGCGGCGGGCGCAGCAAACCATGCGGCGGGCGGAGCATGAATACCGCCCCTGGCGGCGGGCGCGGCAAACCATGCGGCGGGCGCTGCATTGGTCTTTCACGGAAATTCCGTCTTGAATCAGCTCTCGACGTCAACATGAAAGTTGTAGCCCTCTGAAATAGCTTTCCAACGCATGGTCATAATAGTCGATCGGACAACCGAGGCCTCCAAAAAGTGCAAAACAAGTTCAGCATGTCTGGCGACAACTTCTGCAGACTTGTTCTTCGTTTAGGTTCGCTTCTTCTTCTCAGGACCTCTTGAGATCTTCATGTAAGCTTCTTCGATCAACTAGACATTCTCATCCAATGCGTTATCAACCCATGTCTTCTCCTCGGATCTACCATTACCTGAAATAATCAATAAAAACGTGTAGATTTCGATTCCACCAACATAGAGAGCAAATATGCAAATTGTAATCAAATCATGGATGAAATGCATCTTAAATAAGCTAAATGCAACCTATTATGCCTACCTAAATGCATGCTATCAGTACACAACTAGAAAACCGGTCCATACCCTTCTTCCTTTTTATTTTTATTTTTTTAAACTTAAAAACTTTTTAAAAAAATGACATGTCATGACCCGACGAGTCAAAGGGTCGACCCTTGACCCGGCGGGTCACCACAACCCGTTGACCCGTGGCTTGGAAGGGTCAGGGTTTGGGTCAGAGATATCCCGACCCTTGACCCGGCGGGTCCGACCCTTGACCCGGCGGGTCCGACCCTTGACCCGGCGGGTCCGACCCGTGCTCATGTCTAGGCTCAATCTCCCGCACCGTCCGGGTTAGTGTCTAGGTGTTTAGGCTTTCTTATTATTTTGATCGCGATTTCTTTGATGAACTTTTGTCTTAACTTTATTGTAGATATGTTGGTTGACAAAGAAAAAATTTTCGCCCTGGAAAAGAAGAAAAGCGCAGCCAGGACTGCTCCTGTCATCGCTCCGCAAGTGGGTGATAGTCAACAAATTGCATCCCGCGACCCCCCCCCCCCCCTCATGACAAAGAGATCAAAAGGGAAAGATCCCATCAAATATAGAGAGAGTGTATCGTCAAAGGATATACCCCTGGCTCAACGTGGGCGAAAAAGGCCCAGGGAGGAGGCGGCCGTTAATAAGCTTCTTAGTGCCGAGCCGATTACCTTATCAGGTATCTCGATGATCGCGTACCGGCAACTTGGGTTTTTCCCACTTGATATCAAGAAGCCGGAGATCCCTGGAAAGAGCTGCCAGGCTGAAAGAGATTATCTTCACCATCTAACAAACGAAGAGTTGTTGGAGCACAGTCTAAAGACCGGGGGCTGGGTATTGTCCTTTGTGATTTACTCTACCCTTTATTTTATTTCGCATGCATGTTTGTTGTTCTCTGTATATTGTCGTAGGGTAACTTGCAATGGGCCGAGGTGGCTGGGCGTCTAAGGAACTATAATGACAAGGTGAGGGAGTTAAGAGCATTAAACAAGAGTCTGAAAGCGAAGGCGGAAAAGTTGAAGGTTGCGGAGCTCCAGGAGGTGACTATCAACAGCTAGAAGGATGCTTTGGAAAAATTCCAGAAGGAAGTGGAGGTGGTGAAGAACGAGTTGGAAGTGTCGCGATTCGAGCTTTTGAAAGTCCAAGAGATGGGGTCCAAACGTGATTTGGGGATTACGCTTGAAGGGTCGAATGAGGGAGCTCGAGACTGAGTTAGAAGCGGCCCGCGAAGAGCTTATTGGAGTGAAAGGACAAATGGAGCATTTTACTTTCGGTGAAGATGTCGTTCTTACCAAAAACACACTTCACGAGTTCATGCTAAGCGATGAGGGCCAAGGGTGGTTGACTAGCTTTATGGCGAAGGACAATCGAGGTTGGTTGGATCGTTACCTCGAGACAGATGGGTCAGAGCGTTAACCATTTTGCTCACCTTGGGGACACTAAGAGGATGTTTCCTCCTAGTTACGAGATCGAGGATATGAAACTTAATGACCCTCAATGTGGCTTGCCTCCTCCGCTCAATGCTCCTCTCGACGAAGTTGCAGCCCTCGAGCCTCTTGCTGGTGAGACCAACCCTGAGCAGCCCCGTGATGAAAACAACGACCCTCCTGCAAATATGTAACAAGCTATTCTTCCACTCTCTATCTTATGTGTGAATTTGTGATCCGCGCTACCAGTTGAAAACATTTTTGCCCGCGGTGTGAGCTTTATACTCTGTCGCGGTTCGTATATTTTGGATGGGAAACATTTGGGTCTATGACAAGCGGTGTGTATTGTCATGGTATTTTGACGTTTGTAAATATTTTATCTTTAGCCGTAACGCATTTCTATTGATGCTCTTTCTTTGTTTCTCTTAGAGCTTAACCTACTATTGTTAATATTCTTGGTTGAGAAGTAGGTTTGCGATACCCTTACCCATCTCCTGTTATAGAGCGTTTTATGAAATGAATCGCAAGATGACAAAAAGTAGGGTTTGCGGATTTATTTAATGTTGAATTGCGAAAAACTCTTTTATTTTATTAGAAAACGACATCACACATCTATATTTCTTCATAACACAAGTAGTCGGGAAGTACATCTCTGTTCTCTGCTGGGCCTTGTTGTTCTATGGTGACATCAAAGTGTGATTCTCCTTGGTATTCGAACGTGAGGCAACTTCCTATTCTTAGGTTGTTAGACGTCGCGAAGGATCGTCATCCTTCTGATAGAGAGAACTAGTCATTTTCATCTCTTTCGACTAAGACCAGGAATTCTTGGTTCGAAGGAGAACATAGGATTATTTAGTTTAGTATGTCTTCCCCAAATTCTACAAATATGTAAGGTAAGGGAAGCCTATGTAGTTGGCTTTCTCTGTGGATGATTCGGATGAACTTTGGATTTGGAAAAACAACTGTATTTGTGATGAAGGTAGGTGGGGGAACTTCGCCTGGAACCATATCGAAACTCGACATTGTTCCCCCCCCCCCCCCCCCCCCCCCGCCCTTTTTCCTGGGCGGATCTTGTTATGGAGGGGGGATTCTTTATTTATATTAGGCCCTTTCTTGCGGATATAAGCATTTCTCTTCTAGGTTGGGTTGAGGTGTCCTGAAGCTAGTAGGTGCGTATTGCGCACTAGTTTTCAGGGTCACTAGGTGTGTTATGTTTGTTTGTTCGTTTGTTGGTGTTCTTTGAACAAGGGATGTGTTTTCCAGGTGATTTCTGTCATTACTGGTGATCCCTATCGACCTCGTGGAGCGGATAAGGTGATTGTGGTGAATTCGTTGTGCGCCTCCTGTCCATTACTATAAATGGGAGAGTACCTTGGTAATTCGTGGTGCAGTTTGGCAATAATGACGTCTGCCTCACCGATAGATATCCCGGCTCAGACCATTCCTCGCGTGAGAGGATTTACCCGAGATATAGTGGTAGAGGGACACTTGTACAGGCTGGTGAGTTTTCATTAAATAGTTTGGTTTTGTACTTGGGAATTGATTCTTTCTGAGATTTTTTATTGTTTGTTGTAGCCGCTGTCGCACGTGTATCATGATTATGGTGACGAGGCCCTTGGCCTTGTTTAGCTTTGGACGCGAGCAGATGAAGAATTTGTGGTGATGGATGAGCCATTGGGCCTTCATAATTACTGGTTCACATCCGGTTGGCCTGAGTTTGTTGTTTCTAATGAGCTTCAGATGGGAACACACTTGATCTTTGAATATGAAGGGCACACTTGCTTTGATGTTGTTGCCGTAAACCATGGTTCATATCAAAATGGTGATGTAGATTTTTCCGTTTGGTGTTGAACGGAGTAGTGGGGGACCTATTTTTTTTTCTTTTGACAAATAACGACAGTAATCGTGCGTTTATGATCTTGTCTTATAAATAAATCAGAGTGAACGTGTTACTTTTGCTTGTTGATAAGTTGTCGTCATTGTTGAATTAAAATCTATGTTGGGACACTTGTGATAAGCTGTCTATTTTGGGCTTTCAGCCCATTGTCTGTTTAGGGTTCCATGAGTCTCTTCATATACTCATGGAACGCCAACCCCTGTAACCTAATCTGTTTTCGCTTCCTCTAATAAGAAATCTGGTTCTCTGCCCGTGGACGTAGGCAACACACCGTTGCTGAACCGCGTAAATCTCTGTGTCTTTCTTCGCTATTATCGTTCTCGTTATAACAAACTGGTATCAGAGCCGGGTTCGGCAGGTGGGCCGGTTGCACCGATGATTGAGATGGACTCCGCATCTGAATCGATGACGGGTTAGTCGAACCCGTTGCGTGGAGGTCTCAATTCCAACCGGGCTAGACTTGTGATGGATTCGCAAGTGAGAGGGGGATTTGTTGGGACACTTGTGAATCCCACATCGGAAGTGGGATGATTCTGAACCTAACATATAAGTGGATGGGCTACTCCACCTAATGCCAATTGGTTTTGGGATGGTGCCCCGGTCCGGCTTATATGTTGGGCTTTCTGGTCGGGCCCAACAAGACTTCCCCTAACAATCTAGGTAGTCGCCCGCGTATTCGACGCGATAGAGAGCCCTAAAAAGCAATCTTCAGCGTCCCTTGACGCAATAGGAAGACCTAAAAAGCAATCCCCTACGTCCTTAATCTCTAGCGTTCTATACGCGATGGAGGTTACTAAGAACAATCTCCAGCGCCCTTGGTCGTTGAGGAGATTAAATTAAACTCTGGTGATCTCCATCGTTCTATATGTGAAGGAGAGACTTAAAAAACAATCTCCAGCGTCCTTAGACGTTGGGGAGATTGGATTAAACTCAGGTAATCTCCAGCGTTCTACGCGCGATGGAGAAACCCAAAAGGTAATATCCAGTGTTCTACGTGCAATGGAGAAACCTTAAAATAATCTCCAGCGCCCTTGGACGTTTGAGGAGATTGAATTAAAACTTAGGTAATCTCCAACGTTCTATACGCGATGGAGAAACCTAAAGACAATCTCCAGCTTCCTTGGTCGTTGAGCAGATTGTATTTGAGAGAAAGAAACAAAATTGAATTCATATAGTGAAATAGGGGCTTTTATTGATAGTCCGCGTTTACATCATACTGCATAAAATAGAGAGTAGCACCTAGCGAACTAAAAAATTAGATTCAATGGAAATCGTTTGCTTCTGGTCCTTCATATTCGGCGGCATCAATTTCTTCTTCGATGACATAGCCCTCTTTGTCCAAAAAATGGACTTCGAATCTTGCTTCACCTAGGTGAGTGAAAACTATGGACGTTTCCAACTCAAGGTCGTGAGTTTCGACAAAGTCTCTCTACCCGCGCGCCACCCAGTGGGATTCGTAAGCGCCCCCTGTGATATAAACAGGGAAATCTTTGGCGATACGGGTGGATAAGAATATTTGCTCGGGTACCTGGGGATTAAAATGTTCACCGAAATAATACGGTAACATCATGCGTATGTATTGCTCGCTTCCGACCAAGTAGATATCGAAGACGAGGGGATTGTTTGAATTTGGATCTTCTGCATTAGTAACCATTTCTTTTTTGTGCATGTTTGCCCTTTGCAGAATTGGGACACGTCTTTTATAGAGGCATGGGAAGGTTGTGTCTTTACTTTTTTGTGATAAATGACTGTTTCCGAATCTGAAAAGTAACAATGGATCTGGTTGGACCCTGAAAAGGTTTTTCCCATGTGTAAGCCATGCAGGTTATTTTGCAAATCTCGATTCAGACCCCTGTCTGGGTTCAACGCATGCAATAAATTTTGTTGCAACCTTCGGGGTCTGTATCCTTTATCTTGAATATATAAAGGGGTGATAGTGATAGCAACTCATTTACCCCTTTTAATTGTTGCTTTCTTTGTTTGGTGAAAAGAGAAATGGCGTCATCCACGTATGGGATGTGAGATTTTTATCGTTGCATTGACGCAGAGGAAAGGCTTAATCACATGGTAAGATCTTTAATGCCCAGAGTGTTGTAAAGTCAATTGATTTTAAAGTTTTCATGAAATGTTGTTTTATTTTGTAGCCTTTTCCTTGTGCATTTGAAAAGATGTACGGTCACGTTGTATCCGACCATGTTTGCTTGGTTTCCTGAACTGGGCAAAACTTTCGTGTTGAGGTTTCAAAGGATCGTTTCAATCGTTGGTGGTTGACTGAAGGTTGGAGGAGGTTTGCTAACAGTAATGATGTTCAGGTCGGATCGTTCATGGCGTTTTTTAAGTATGTGGGAGGGCACCCCTTCCAGGTTCTTGTACTTGAAGATGAGTAGGTCTCTGAGATCGTGACCCAGATGGGGAAGAATAGATGTTTTTTTTGTCGGTTTTGCTTAAACTTAATCGCGTAACCAGTACCGTGAAATTTGTACACGAGGAGTTGTATGATCAAAAAATATTTCGTAAGCAAAGTTTCGATTTTTGCGCTCTTGTCTTTTTCTGAGTTGGGTGTGACTGTTCTGTGACACGACCCTACATGCATTGTCGGGGTGTCAGAGGCGTGCTTTTGAGATGTCGCCACTTGCCTCACATGCAGTCGATCCTGTAAAAAAATCTTTTGGATTGGCGTTGTTTCTTTGGCAACGATAGCGTAGGGGATCATGACTTGAAGCGAAGAATTATGACTTCACCCAACCCTCATCGCCGTGATTTTTTCCGTTCCATTGACTCTGAGGATAAACTGGAATATATGGTATCGCTCCTGACCCTTTATTTGTTATTTTCGGCTTTGGTGATTTTATAACAGAATTTTTGTTTCAACGGTTCGCAGCTGCTACCTGACTCTTTTGGTGCGATGTATGGTCGCAATGGATTGAGTCACGTTTGTTTGGTCTCTCCTACTGGCCGAGAATTTCGTGTGAGGGTGTTTCGAGATAGTTAGGGTCATTGTATCCTTACAGAGGGTTGGCGTGCTTTTGCTGAGGATAGCGGTTTGGGTGTTGGGGGATCTCTTATTATTTTGAAGTATGAGGGGAGTAGTCACTTTACGATAATTGTTTTGGAAGCGAGTGAATGATTTTTTCGTGGCTAGCACTGGGATTGTGCTTTTCTTTTGTAGTTGTTCATTCCATCTTTTGTTGCGTGGATTAAAATTTTGTTGTTGTTTCTTTGTACCTCGTTCTGGGTGTAATATAACGATCGTGTTGTGTGGATACTCCGAAATTTTGCATGTATGTTTGCTTGTAAAACTGTGTGATTGATGAATTCATTCCTGCCAGGTTTGCTGGGTTCTGCATTTGAACCAGCTTGTGTGGTTTTATCTTGACATGTGCAATTAATTAATCGCGATAGACGAAGATTCAAGATTTCTATCATTATGATCAGATAAATCCAGATTGCCAACAAAACAGGATAAGAAACAAAACATATTGTCTCTATTAGATTTCCAGATTATTCGGTGAATCAACCACATAAGTTACTTTGATATTTGCATATTTGTGTTCGAAATACACGCGATTGGTAAATTTAATCTCTTTGGGGTATCTTCTTTTGAGGGAGGGTCGGTGGGATCCCATAGACAGGGGGCGAAATCTGGTCGGGATGGGCCATCATTACATTTGTTGGGGCATCATGCGGGCCTGGCCCTGTTCGCTGATTGTATTGTACTTCTTGTATGTGAGGTCGCGGCGGGACGACCGGGTACTACCACAAAGGGTTACGGTATTGTTTATTCTCGAAACCTCCCCTTCTTTGACGTTTGTTGGGGGTCCTATGGTAGGAAGGAGGCTTTGTTTCAACGGGTCGCGAACTAGAACTCACAGCTTACATGATGTGGATTTGTTTGGTTAAGAGCCTTCGCAAGGCATCGTAATTTTCTGGCTCCTTTCGGAATAGGCAGATTTTGAAATCCCCTTCGGCCAGGTTGCCCATTAGTATGGTGCTTGCGGATTCTTGATTGAATCTTGGGATTTGCACCACCATATTGGTGAATCTGCTGAAGAAGCTTCCCAAAGATTTGGTCGTTCCTTGCTTGATGGCGTTGAGGTCTAGCATGGTCCTCTTTCTCGTGCGGGCACTACCGAAATGAGCGACAAACGTGGCCGATAGTTGCGCAAAGTTGTTGATGGAGGATCGAGCCAAATTGGTGAACCATGTCAAGGCTGCCCCGCTTAACGTAGATGGAAACGAGCAGCAAAACATGGCTTCGTTGTCCTCGTTCATCCCCATAGATGTTATAAACTGGTTGAGATGGTCATTAGGGTCGGTGTCTCCCTTATACTTGGGGATGGAGACATCCCTCCACCTCTTGGGAACGGGCGTCTCGCGTATTTTTCTGGAAAAAGCAGATGGGAAGGTCGGTTCGTCTTTGCGAGTTTGACCAGGTGCCTCAGGAGAGTTGGAGCGCAAGGATACCTCTCAAGTGTTAAAGCCATGGGCAATCTTGTTGATGTTCTCGTTGCGTTCCAGATCTGGGCTTGGGGGACTGCCCTCAGGGTTGGGGAAGTGATTGACTGTTGCGGGTATAGGACCCTTGATGTCCATGATGTGTGCCATGTTTTTATGCTTATTTCAACTTCTTATTCTATCGTCATATGTATTCTGGGTTGGGAATATAGTGAATTTGTGTAGTTTATGCTTATATGCAAAATTATGGAGTCTATACTAGTTTCTGTTTGATTTCGCAGAAATTGAACGCACTTTGGAGCTTAAAAGAAACTCATGAAGAAGCTAAGGATGATGCATCTAGAGAAAATGTCATATTTCGACATCCATCATTCTGAATCAAGCTTTGATGTCTTCACGAGAATTGTAGCCCTCGAAAAGAGCTTTCCAACGCATACTCATTGATGTCTCCAAAGTAGCCATGTCTTTATGCATATTTTAGTTCCATATTGTTTACATTTTGCATATTTCGGGTTGAGAATATGTCAGATTTATGTAGTATATGCTTATTTGTCAGAAATGGAGATCTACATAAATTTTTGGTTAATACTGCAGAATATGGAACCATTTCGGGAGAAAATCAAGAAGCGAGAATCGGCGCTCAAAGTCACTCGACATCGACGAGCCTTAGTCGATGTCGATGAATCACGCCTAGACACACCCTATTCGAAGAGCACATGTCGAGGAGCAGCCAATCCGGAGCCAAGAAGGGATTATCCGGATCTAAGGAGAAATTACCCGTAGTCGAGGAGAGACTACTCGACCATGCCCGGACATCCTCCTCGAGATCGAGGACTGTTACCCGAGGTCGACAAGGCTGAGAGCCCACACCCGAGCATGTAGAGAAGATCTCCCCGACGCTACCGAGAAGACCTAGTCGACGAGCCACCTTTACTCGAGATCGAGTAAGGGTACTCTAGATCGACGACGCCTAGGAACCATCTCCGAGCATGTCGAGGGAAGCTGCTCGACAACACCAGGAGGCCAAGACAACGAACCTCCCAACTCGAGATCGACGAGAAGTCCTCGAGATCGAGTACCCTTGTGAGGCCTATCCGAGCTTGTCGAGGACCAGCAACCCGAGACGCCGAGCCAAGCCCAGTTGACGAAAATTCTACTCGAGATCGAGTAGGACTCCAGAAGCCGCGTAACGCGTTTTGATCTATCCTACTCGGATTGGGATTCCTTGGAGTCGAAGGTTGCAGATTCTATCCGATTTTATCAAGATACATCATGAAGAGAGAGATCTATCCGCTTGAAGACACTTTAGATATATTTCCCTTATTTAGATTTAATTATGTTGTTACTTTAATGCTTTTAGATATAGTTTTAGATAGAGATAGATAGTTCTATCCTTGAATAGCAAGGTTTAGAGGCCTATAAAAAAGCCTATGGGGCTGATTTCTAATCATTCAATTTCAGTATGAGAAGTAGTATTAGAGAGAGAAAGTGAGGCCAAGTGGAGCAAAGGAGCGAGAGCAAGTTGGCTTTGTTCGGTTGTACTTTCTTCAGTTTGGTTTTAATGCAAGTTGTTATTTCCTTTCAATCGATGTCTAAGGTTGCGATGAAGCGCGAGTAGTCCACCCACTTCTAGGGTTGGAGCGAGCCCGACGATAGCCTTGCGTGTTTGAGGTAAAGATCCGACTTTTATCATGTTTTAAGCATCTACTACTTGTTATGTGTTTATTATCCATCTAATGGAGATCCATGCTATCAACTTGGATTATAAATATAAAATCGGTAGAGACAATTAGGGTTTCTTGAAAGAGTTGTCTAATTGTTGGAAAAGGCGAAAGCTTAGTCCTTTGATGCGATTCACATGATTATCTGTTTTATTTTTGCCTTATGCATGCTTGGTTATCGTTGTTGCAAACCCCAATCTTGGAAGTCCTTTTACATACAATTTAGTTCGAATCCCCAAAGCCTTTGCCTTTACTTTATTTCTTCCGTTTCGTTTTCTGCCTTTACTCAATCTCGACCAAGTCTGGTCGATCTCGAGTTACTGATATTCGATCTAGCATCGCTGTAGCTTCTTTGTGCAGGAACTCGACAAGACCAACCCGAAGTCGACGAGCCAACTCGATCTCGAGTAGGGCCTACTCGATCTCGAGTACAAATTGCCTGTACCTGCTGCGCTGCTCGACTAGTTTGAACTCCTGTCGACTAACCCTAGTTGAGATCTAGCACACCTGTGGTCGACTTCCGTGAGATTCCACCGCTGCCTAGGATCAGCTGACACGCTTCCTCGTGGATCGATCCTGACTTCCCGCTGCTACATCAGGAGGAGGTCTTGTAATTATTTGCAAGGGACGGAATCTGGTTTGCCTTAGTTTATTTACATTCTATTTTGCATACTCGATTTCTCTCCTACAACAAATTGGCGCCGTTGCCGGGGAAGCTATCATTCGCGCCTTAGGTAGTTAGTTCTCACGTCTGCTTTGAGTTACTTTACAGGTGTATGCGCCATTCTGGTCAACCACCTGAGTTTGACGGCTTAGACAACCCAGAACGTCTTATACAAGCCCACGCTAGACTGAAAAGAGCCATGGCTGCCGCAGGAACCCAGGAACAGCTGATACAGAGGCTTACAAGGGAACTGGCCACAAAAGATGCTGCTATCGCCGCCGAGAAAGTAGCAAGGGAGAAAGCAGAAGCTGAGCATGCCCAATATCTCACCACTGCAGAGGATTATATGCATCCAACGCTCGTCGTGCCTGAATCGGCGATTCTCATCCTTGATAACTCTTTTGAAATTCGCACTCAGTTTCTTATAGAGCTTAAAAATAATGCTTTTTATGGCAAATTTAATGAGTGTCCTCTTGAACATATTACCAATTTTTCTGACATGTGTCGTACTCTTGCTGAAGGTACTACGCTGGAATATGTCAAGATGAAAGCTTTTCGCTGGTCTCTCGCTGGGCATGCACTGAAGTGGATTGAAGGGCTAAAACCAAGATCACTCACAACATGGGCCCAAGTAGAGCAAGAATTTCTGAATAAATTCTTCCCACCCGCCAAAACAGCACTTATCCGCCAGAAAATCATTGCCATCAAACAGAAGTCCGGGGAACCACTAGAAAAGGCATGGGAATGTTACAAAGAACTGTTGCGATCTTGCCCTACTCATGGATAGCCACCCTACGTCATTCAGGAGATCTTCTTCAACTCTCTTGATCAATTCACTAAGGACAGAATCAACCATTATACTCGCTATGAGTATCTGACAATGCCGCCAATTGACGCCTGGGGTGTGCTAGACAAGCTCACCAATTATGACAACAAATATGGGTCTACTGCAAACTATGAAGAGAACTCCTATGCAAGGCCAGCACCATCTATGCCACTCTATGAGCCAGCAAAGGAGATTGACCCAGATGTCAGGGAGCAGTTCTATAGAGACCAAAATCGCAAGCTCCTCAAGAAAGTCAAATATTTATCTGTTAATCAGCCTTGCATCGAATGCGGATCACAGCGGCACACCACTACTGAGTGCCCACACACTAAGCAAGTCAGAATGGTAGAAACACATGAACAGGTAGCCTACGTCGAGGGTCCAAATCGCTACATGGGAGATCAAAGGTTCTATCAACCTCAGTGGAACCAAGGTCCTCCTAGGAACCCCCCACCCTACAGAGCTCCAGGACATCCAGAAAGGGATTAAAAGAAGGATGATATGCAGCTCATCTTTGAGGAGATGCGTCGGAATCAGGGCACCATCAACAACCAGTTCCAGAACATCACTACAAAATTTGGAGAACTGGACATCTGGAAAAGGGGAATAGAGACCCAGATGGGTCAAATCGCTGCACAGATCCCATGACCATCCGGACAACTCCCTGGGCAAATAGAACCAAATCCTAAGGGTAAGACCGGACACGTCGCAGCTATCAAACTCAGAAGTGGGCATCAATTACACGAGCCAGAGGTCGGTAAACAGCAAGGCAAGGTAGAGCAACAACTCGAGACAGAGCAAAGTCTACTCGATCTCGAGGAGACTCTACTCGACCTCGACGAGAAGTTGCCTGACACAGACGAGAAGCTGAGCTCGGACTCCACTGCGCAGCCCAACAAGTCGAAGTCGACCACCCAAGTCGATCTCGAGGAGCCTCTGGTCGAGATCGAGGAATATCAAGCCGACGTTGACGACTCGGCAACACCTTCGACGTCTGATCTGGCTCCAAAACATAAAAAGCAATTGCCTTTCCCTTCCAAAGCATAGAAAGATCCCATTGCAGGTAGGTTTACCAGATTTGTTAATGTGCTGCAAGAACTGAATGTTTCTATTCCTTTTACAGAAGCCCTGCAAGAGATGCCTAGATATGTCAAATTTCTGAAGGAAATCCTGAGCAAGAAGCGATCCATTTCAGATATCGCAGGCGAGTGCAAAGTACTCCACTTCCCTGAAAAGAGACCTGACCCTGGTAAGTTTTCTATTACTGTGGGTTTTGGACAATATAAATATGAGTCTCTGTGTGATTTAGGAGCAAGTGTGAGCATCATGCCCTTATCAATCTGGCGGAAGGTAAAAATAGGATGCATAGAACCTGTGGATGCCAAGCTTTACATGACAAACAATACAGTAGTCATCCCAACAGGTATAGTTGAAAATGTCCCTGTCCAGGTTGGTAAATTCCTTGTTCCAACATATTTCCTTATCATAGAATGTGCTGAAGATCCTACTAGCCCTATTATTCTTGGTAGACCATTCTTAGCAACTACAGATGCCAGAATTAGTGTTAAGAATCGCTCGCTCACCTTCACCATAGGCGATGAGGTTTTAGATTTCTCTTTTGGCCCAGCAAAAGAGGAAATATCATGGCTGGAGTTGAAAAGCATCAACAACCACGGGACCAAGCAAACAGCGGAGGAAAGCACCAGCACTGTCCTCGAGGTCGACAAGAGCTACTCGATCTCGACAAGTGTGCTACTCAATCTCGACCAAGACTCGTCGATGTCGACTTCCTCTACTAAGCCACTGACTTGCCCAGAGCCTAAGTATGGGGTCCCTGTACTCGATCTCGACCAGCAGTACTTGACATCGACTAGCCCCAAGCCCAAAGATTTCTGTTTTGGGTCCGAAAAGGTAAGTTCAAGTATGAATTCTACTCCCCCTCGGTCCATTAAGAAATTTATCAATAATTTAAGGGGAGGTAAGGCCCCGTGGCAAGAAAATCTACGAAAACTAGGAGCTGGAAGGAAGAAGAAGAAAGAGAAGGGAGATGATGCAAGCAACCACCTATCAGCTGAGCTTACATACTACCATCAGGACCTAGATGATCCGGGAGAAGGGCCAAGCATGAGCGGGCCCCACACTAATGGTCCTTGAGCGCAAACGGAGAAGTCGGCCTAGCGACTCTAAAATCTAGAGCATGTACATAAAACTTTATGAATTTTGGGACTTTTTGGTTTTTGGTTTTGGTTTTATGTCTTTTAGAATACTTCATGTGGATAGTCTTGTTTTTGTGTGCAATCTAACAGTTTTAGGTCGGCAAGCATATAAGGATCGTGAAAAGTGGAATAAAGAAGTCCCTGAAAAGCAGTCAGAATCGACGAAGGCCAAGTCGACGATAACCAGGAGGAGCAGCCCAGACACTCGTCGATGTCGAGTAGGCCAACCTGATATCGACAAGCCCAGAAGCTCCTCGACTTCAGGAACCACTGGACGCAGACAAAGCTCCTCGAGATCGAGTACACTGTACTCGAGATCGACAAGCATCTCTACTCGACATGCACTGATCTGCCATCCTCGATGTGTTATCCTGTGAGTTCCTTCCTTTACTCTTGTTGTTATTTAATTTTTATACTGTGGGGACACTGTATATTTTAAGTATGGGGTGGGGGAAGGGCTCATTGTCATTATTATATATTTTAGTCTTGCTTTTGGTTTTTACATGGTGAAATTTTAATTTTTTATGTTATGCATTTATGTTTAAATTTTTATGCATTTAAGTTTTTTGTCATACTTTAGTCTTGTTTTTTAAGAAAAAAAAATAAAAAAAATAAAAAATAGAAAATGTCGAAAATGTCGAAAAAGAATAAAATGCATATTTAAATTTTCGCATTGTTTTAGTTTTTAAACCCTAACTTAGATGTCCTATGATGATAAATAATGATTGACTTGATCATATAAACCATATGGCGTGTTTGGAAGGTTTAGCCTAAGCCCTCAAAATGGTTTTTTATGTGGATTGTGAACTTGTGATGAAATTGAGCATATATGATCCTAAGCTAAAGGTTAAAATCCAACAAAAAATGTCCTAGTGGGAATTTTGGCCTTATAGGGAGAACATTAAAAATCCCTCTGCTTTCTTGAGTGTATTTACTCTTCCTATGCATCTCTAAATGTTGTGGTAGTTATTCAAACCCAATGCATTTATATGTTTATGTTGATGAAAATTAAATGATGGAGGCACATTTTAAGCCAATTTTATTCTCTCTTTACCTACCCTGCATTATCCCTGCTTGAAGCCAGAACATTAGCCTGTGACTTTTATTGTGAACTCCACAAAATTATCCTTAGCCAAATTGAGCCTGGCCCCCATTTGGGAATTAAGACTTAGAGTTGATTGAAAGAATGGTTTGCGGAAAGAATGAGCTTATGTTGCATTTCAAGTAAGAAGGATTTTTGGAGTTTATTGAGATATGGGTTGGTTTTAAATTTTTATCTTGCTGTGCATATTATGTAAAAGGATTTTTGGCTCACCTTATAAATGTACATTAGTTTTTATTTTATTTTCGTTCAAAAAAAAATTCCGAAAAAGAAAAAAAAAAGAAGAAAAAAAAAAGTATATATGTTTATGAATAAAGTGCAAGAGCCAAATTTACCTTATTTCTTTCATTATTTCGCAAGATACATACTTTGGAGAGGTTGAGGAAGTTTGAAAGGTTACATACTTCATTGAGATAAAGTGGGAGAGTTTGGTTGATGCATATGACTGAGAAATTATGGTTTGGTTGTGTTGGAGATTTAGGAGTCTTGATTCCCGAATTTTATTAAGCATCACATGGCCAAATAATTCCATACCCTTATATTTCTTACCAAGCCCCATTACAACCCCGCCGAATGGAATCTTCTTTGAAGACTTCTATTGAGCGAAGTCCTCCTGATAATTCTTGTTGCATTTTCATAATTGGGTGCGAAGTGGATTTATATTTAAATTGCAATGTTTATGAGATTGTATATGGAATTGAGTTGAGAGTTGATATACATAGCCTAAACACATTGAGAGCTGAGTGTAAACACATTATCCCTGTGAGGTTGGATTTATATTGCCAATGCCTATGGATCGCTCATATATGGATTTATATTGCCAATGCCTATGGATCGCTCATATATTGCCAATGCCTATGGATCGCTCACGTCTAGACACACCCTAGTCGAAGAGCACATGTCGAGGAGCAGCCAACCCGGAGCCAAGAAGGGATTATCCGGATCTAAGGAGAAATTACCCGGAGTCGAGGAAAGACTACCCGACCATGCTCGGACATCCTCCTCGAGATCGAGGACTGTTACCCGAGGTCGACAAGGCTGAGAGCCCACACCCGAGCATGTCAAGAAGATCTCCCCGACGCTGCCGAGAAGACCTAGTCGACGAGCCACCTTTACTCGAGATCGAGTAAGGGTACTCGAGATCGACGATGCCTAGGAACCATGTCCGAGCATGTCGAGGGAAGCTGCTCGACAATACCAGGAGGCCAAGACGACGAACCTCCCAACTCGAGATCGATGAGAAGTCCTCGAGATCGAGTACCCTTGTGAGGCCTATCCGAGCCTGTCGAGGACCAGCAACCCGAGACGCCGAGCCAAGCCCAGTCGACGACAATTCTACTCGAGATCGAGTAGCCTTACTCGAGATCGAGTAGGACTCCAGAAGCCGCGTAACGCGTTTTGATCTATCCTACTCGGATTGGGATTCCTTGGAGCCGAAGGCTGCCAATTCTATCCGATTTTATCAAGATACATCATGAAGAGAGAGATCTATCCACTTGAAGACACTTTAGATATATTTCCCTTATTTAGATTTAATTATGTTGTTACTTTAATGCTTTTAGATATAGTTTTAGATAGAGATAGATAGTTCTATCCTTGAATAGCAAGGTTTAGAGGCCTATAAATAAAGCCCATGGGGCTGATTTCTAATCATTCAATTTCAGTAGGAGAAGTAGTATTATAGAGAGAAAGTGAGGCCAAGTGGAGCAAAGGAGCGAGAGCAAGTTGGCTTAGTTCGGTTGTACTTTCTTCAGTTTGGTTTTAATGCAAGTTGTTATTTCCTTTCAATCGATGTCTGAGGTTGCGATGAAGCGCGAGTAGTCCACCCACTTCTAGGGTTGGGGCGAGCCCGACGATAGCCCTGCGTGTTTGAGGTAAAGATCCGACTTTTATCATGTTTTAAGCATCACTTGTTATGTGTTTATTACCCATCTAATGGAGGTCCATGCTATCAACTTGGATTATAAACATAAAATCGGTAGAGACAATTAGGGTTTCTTGAAAGAGTTGTCTAATTATTGGAAAAGGCAAAAGCTTAGTCCTTTGATGCGATTCACATGATTATCTGTTTTATTTTTGCCTTATGCATGCTTGGTTATCGTTGTTGCAAACCCCAATCTTGGAAGTCCTTTTACATACAGTTCAGTTCGAATCCCCAAAGCCTTTGCCTTTACTTTATTTCTTCCGTTTCGTTTTCTGCCTTTACTCAATCTCGACCAAGTCTGGTCGATCTCGAGTTACTGATATTCGATCTAGCATCGTTGTAGCTTCTTTGTGCAGGAACTCGACAAGACCAACCCGAAGTCGACGAGCCAACTCGATCTCAAGTAGGGCCTACTCGATCTCGAGTACAAATTGCCTGTGACTGCTGCGCTGCTCGACTAGTTTGATCTCCTGTCGACTAACCCTAGTCGAGATCTAGCACACCGGTGGTCGACTTCCGTGAGATTCCACCGCTGCCTAGGATCCGCTGACACGCTTCCTCGTGGATCTATCCTGACTTCCCGCTGCTACATCAGGAGGAGGTCTTGTAATTATTTGCAAGGGACGGAATCTGGTTTGCCTTAGTTTATTTACATTCTATTTTGCATACTCGATTTCACTCCTACAACACTCATATGCATCAATCCGACAAAGGAGGACTCGGGAAAGTGCATTACAAGAACAGAGCAGAATGCTGAGAGCTGACACACCTACTCGACGTTGACCAAACCTCCTCGACGTCGACTACAGCTGTGAGCGAAGACTGATCGAGGACGGAAGACGGAAACAACTCGAGTTCGAATGTCCTCGACGTCGAGTACACTTCCTCGAAGTCGACCACACCTAGAACCCCACCCGAGCTGCAAAGAGAAGTCGAGATCGACGAGTTCTCCTCGACGTCGACCAAACTTCCTCGACGTCGACCAGACTATTGTTGGGCCGCGAGTGCGTTGGGCCAATCCGAGCATATGTGGATTACTTGGGTACGAAGCAAGGCCGGATCATCCATGATTCTATCAAGATCTATCTATGGAAGGAAGGATTTATCCACTACATGAAGATTTATATATTTTCCTTTTAGGATTAATGTTTCTTTTATCTAAAATTATATCTTTAGGACTAGATAGAGATTTATTTCCTTGGATAGAAAGGATTTAAGCCTATAAATAAAGCCCACGGGGCTAGTTTTTAATCATTCCAATTCCAACCCAGAGAGAACACAAGTAGAGAGAGAGAGAGAGTGGGGGCCGAGAGTGGTTTTGTCCTGCGAGAGCGGATTTGGCTTCAATCGGTTTTAAGCTCTGTTTAGTTTATTAATGCAGTTTAGTTTTCTTTTTTTATTGATGTCTTTTGCTATGATGAAGAGCGAGTAGTCCACCTACTTCTAGGGTTAGGGTGAGTCCGACGATAGCCAAGCGTGTTTGAGGTAAAGATTCGACCTTTATTGTGCTTTGATCATCCACTGCCTTTTATATGTTTATTATCTATTTAATAGATATTCAGGTTATCAACTTGGATTTTAAACATAAAATTGGTAGATACAATTAGGGTTTCTTGAGAGAGTTGTCCAATTGTTGGAAAAGGCGAAAGCTTAATCCTTTGATGTGATTGTATAAAATTGGTAGATACAATTATTTCTCTTTATCTTGCAAACCCCGATCTTGGAAGTTTTCTTTTACATTGTTTATTTCGAAATCTGCAATTTGTTTCGTTACTGTTTTCTCCTCGACGTCGACCACATCTCCTCGACGTCGACCACATCTCCTCGACGTTGACCAAACCTAGTCGACGTCGACTACTGATTTTCAATCAGAAGTTTCTGCTCGAGATCGCTGCTCGTTTTTGTCCCTGCAGGTCCTCGACTTCGATCAGCCTTACTCGACATCGACGACTTCTACTCGACGTCGAGGACACTTGGTCGACGTCGACCACCACCAGTGACCTTGGATAGCAAGGATTTCTTGAGAGAGTTGTCCAATTGTTGGAAAAGGCGAAAGCTTAATCCTTTGATGTGGTTGTATAAAATTGGTAGATACAATTATTTCTCTTTATCTTGCAAACCCCGATCTTGGAAGTTTTCTTTTACATTGTTTATTTCGAAATCTGCAATTTGTTTCGTTACTGTTTTCTTCTCGACGTCGACCACATCTCCTCGACGTTGACCAAACCTAGTCGACGTCGACTACTGATTTTCGATTAGAAGTTTCTGCTCGAGATCGCTGCTCGTTTTTGTCCCTGCAGGTCCTCGACTTCGATCAGCCTTACTCGACATCGACGACTTCTACTCGACGTCGAGGACACTTGGTTGACGTCGACCACCACCAGTGACCTTGCTTGCTCGAATTCGACTGTGCCTGACCCCAGTCGACCACCCTTGGTCGAGGTCGAGTACTTTGTGGTCAATCACTGCCCGTGAGATTCTTCCGCTGCCTGAGATCCGTTGACCAGCTTCCTCGAGGATCGAACCTGACTTCCTGCTACTACAACGGGAGGGAGTCTTGAACATTATTTGCTAGGAACTGAATCTGTTTGCTTTATTTTATTCATATTTTATTTGCAATCTCGATTTCCTCTGTCAATAACCCTGTTGTTGATGGAAGACATGGGGATCGCGCTGAAGTTGCACCCCACTAGCTTGTTGGTTGAGGTAGGGGTTGGGGTTGTAATTCCTTGCGAAGAACTGATACGAGTGTAACCACCCCACATCCCGTAGGGAGCAACCGGGGGAGGCTGCGCCGTGTCCCAAGGAGGTTGTTGAGGGATGATTCCTCCGTCGTGATGTTGAGCTTCCTTTTTGGGAGGGTTGCTGAGGTTCAGACCATTGGTTTCTTCAGGTTCGTTATTTTGTTGTCCAAATTCTTCCCCAAACAGTGTAAAACTCATGATTCCGTCGTCTGCTGAATAATCAGTGTTAAAAGAGTAATAAGCAATGCTTTTTGACATCTCATGTAGGGTTTATGAAGAATGAATAGAGTAACAAAGCAGATAAAAATGTAATTGAAAGGAATTAAACAAGCGTAATATAAAGAAGCGTATTGCTACGCGGAACATCTCGTCGTGAAAGGTTCCCACAAACGGCGCCAATGAAGCGTTTATAAAATTTCACCTATACTTACTACCTCACCACGACGACAAAATATCTCGAAATACCTGCCAGCATTAGTTTAGAGGGTGATCATATTATATATTTACTTAGTCTAAGCGAAAGGGGTGGTGTGTTGGGCTCGCGAGGAATTAGTTCGCTATACCATCGTATTTTTAGAGGAAGTCAGGCGATGTTCTTATCCCACAAACGTTCTTCTCCGATCAAAGACCTTAAGAACTCAACTCCGGGGGTTTTAGGTCGGGGAGATTTTCAGAGCTCTTCTTCTTCTCACTTTAATCGGATCCCCCTTATGAGGCTTAAAAGGGGGTATTTATAGGGAGGCCAAGTGAGCAGCTCACTGGCGACCTCATGGTTTAACAGGGGACACGTGTGACGCATGCCCTCATGTTAGGGAACTAGGTATTACACGTAGCACTGTTAGAGGAGAGGTGCTTGACCCAGCGAGTTGCTTGCTTGGGGCCTTAAAAGGCCACGAGGTATTGGTGGGACCTGTCATGATTTCGACGCGTGCTTACGTTAATTATCTTGATCGCGAGACGATCTAAACCGAGAATACTTAGGATGTGGAGCCTGGCCAGGGTCTGACTAGGTACTCTGTTCGCGATGAACCTTGTAGAGGGATCAAACGCCTTTTTCGTTGAGTGACCTATTTATGACGTCATATCCTTGTTAATTAATAGGCCTATTTTTTATGGCATCGTCAACGATTACAAATGAAATGCGACTTGATGTAGCGTTTTATTCATCTTTTCTTTCTTTTTTTTTTAAATATTTTTTAATTTAAAAATACAAATTAAAATAAACGCGGTTTGAAATCGCGTTTTACCTCAAATTAATTATAAAACGCGGTTTCAAACTGAGTTTCTTTCGCTTATTTTTTTTTCCAACTTTCAGATTTTACTTCTTCTGAATAAAATACAGTCTAAGACAATGTTTTTCTAACTTTTCTGCAAATTTTGAATATTTTTGTAAATATTATCAAGTTGTGAATTTTTTTTGTAAATTTTTCTTTTTCTTTGAATATTTAAAAAATAAATTCAATATTTAATCAAGAACAACCTATTATCTAAATATGATACGTCGATTTAAATTATTTTAGTCATTTTTTAATTATTTTTTTAAGATTAATAGATTTTTAATTTTATACTCCATCTGTTAATTAAAACTTGTCGTTTACTATTGATGCACGCTTTTTTAGAACGATAAAAACTATATAAAATATTAAGTTTTTGTTACATTTGTTTTTATAAACTCATACCTAATAGTACTAAGTATGATATTATTTAAAAAAATTATTAAAAAAGTCAATATTTTATATAGTTTTTAACACCTAAAAATGCGTGCGTGAATAGTAAAACGTCAAGTTTTAATTAACGCAGGGAGTATAAAGTAATTCTATCAACTTTATGGAGTTTGACTCTATAGATCCATACTCCACCCATGCACATACTGTATGGAAATAAGAAACGATAAAATTGTCGGTATAAAATTGTAATGGAAAAAAACCTAGGAAAAAAAAAAGTTTGTATAATAGTTTAAATTTTTGTGTTGCAATAGTCAACTTTATAACGAAGTTTCTAAGAATTTCACAAAAATCTAGCAAAACCAAAGAAAATACGAAGTCAATAATCAACTATGTCGATCACAGAAAAAAAAAACAAAAACTATGTCGATCAAAAATATAGGCTATCGAAAAAAACAGGCGAGGTGGTCAGAAATGGAGGTCGTGCGTGGCACAACGTGACCTGCAATCCACTCCATAACACTGCTCTATCCAGATTCCCTTCATTCCCTCCCATCTGTCCCCCTCCCTTCATTCAACGTGGACCCTCCACCAAACCCGATGCCTCCCTCTGCAACTGCTTCACTCCTCAGAAGATCCCATCCGTCCATCCACCGCCTCTCCGCCGTAATCCAACGGCTCACCGCCTATCCCGCCGCCCAACCGGATCCCAGCCCCCAAAACGGGTCGCTTCTCAAATGGGTTGCTGCCTTGACCGTTGGCTCGGCTATTGGTGCCTTCTACCACCGCTCCTGTTCTTCCGATGCCGCTGAAATTGCTTCCGATTGCATTGCTTACAGTAACTGGTCATCCTCTGTTGCGTTTGCCGACGATGCTGTTTCTACTGCTTCTGCTTCGCCGCGGTTTCTCTTTGGAGGTTCGCTGCAAATCTCTCCTTTTGAATAAAGCAAGTGGCTGTAGAATTACTAGGGTCCCATCATGTTTCACTTTACATTTTGGGGCTTAATTATGGAGTAATCCTTGCAATTTGTTTTGTTTCAAGTGGAGGTTGCTAATTGCAATTAAGGACCTTAAATTTACACTGTTTCTTGCCTTCTTGGGCCTTGCAATTGGGAAATCATGTAGGATTTTTAGGGTTTCTGCTTGCTGAAAAAAATTGGGGGTTTTGGATGATGAGTTAGCTTTACCTAATTCTACATTCTCAGCTTCTAATCAGGACCTTATCAGTCCACATTATGCATTATATGGTGTTTATCAACACAAGTAAGTTAATTGATGCGCCAAACGAACTTGATCCATAAACTAGTCAATCGCCACAAGAACACCTTGATCTTTAGTTGCTTCGATGCCAGGGAAACTATTGTTGTACTGTACCTTCTGTCAATGGCATTGTGCAGAGTGTAATTGTCCTATGTATAGCACACAGGGAAACTCCACTTCGATACTTGTCTTTGTCTTGTCACTTTTGTCAGGACCCAATAATATCATGGATGAATTCATCTTAAATCTTGTTGGGAGTCGAGTTGATATGCATTCGAATCGGATCATCGGTTAGCACTCCGTAGCACTAGATCTTTGATTAGGTGATCTGATTCGAAGGCATGCGATCTTGTTATTGCTTCCGCTATTTAAGGTAATACACTATTACTCAAGAAATCTTAATCCTTGCCCTTTCCAACTGATCTCCTTTGTTCATCGTCCGCCTTGGCGAGTTTTTTCACCATTTGTAAGCTCCAAATCTGTCCAGGCTTTAACATCCCTTACTAATCATTGTGGATAAATGTGCTCTAGACATCTTATCTAGGATTTCAGTTCTTGAAGAACTGCTAGAGATTCCTTAGTCGAAATTTGCAGAACTGGGGTGCATGGTTCCATCTGATCATTTATCGCTCAATGCTCTGTAATCATCGGTTTTCAGATAGATTATCCACATTCCTACCAATATTAGATATACATAATAATGGCCATTTATTGAACAGTTATTGTTACAGATTTATACTTGGGCTATTAAAACTGTGTACATTCATCCCTTTCCTTTATATTTAACAGATGAATACAGGAGGAAAGTTTTCTTTAATTACGAGAAACGTATCAGATTGCGCAGCCCTCCTGAAAAGGTATAGATAGATGTTGGTGTTTAACACATCTTTCTTGGATGATTACTGATTAGCCTCCTTTTCTACATCCTATATCTTAAAACACTACATTGTACCCAATCGTGTTATAACGAAGTTACATCCAATAAACAAGTATGTAAGGCTCTAGTTATCCTAGAAGCTGGTTTCTTGGACTGTGATCTATCGAATGCTGATAAACTGGACTCCATTTGCACTTGCCCCCCTCTCATAAAAAATTATTTGTATACATTACATCTGTTGAATGTTGAATTAGTTATGGAAAAGTTTATTCGTAAGAGTTTTAGCATTGGATGTACGCGATAGATTGAGGCTTAGATATGTGATTTTGCAATCTGCTAATGTTCTCCTTGATCACAGCCTTATTGAAGTGTTATCATTTTTTTTTTATCTTTATTCTTCCTTGGATTCTTTATTGTTTATGTCCAATATTGACAATATATTTGTTCAAAATTTTATTTGAAGGTCTACCAGTACTTTGCAAGTTTCAAGGATTCGGATGGAGAAGTTCTTATGACACCTGCGGATCTGATGCGTGCTGTTGTTCCAGTTTTTCCTCCTTCTGAATCAAATGTGATCAGAGATGGATACCTGAGAGGCGAAAAGTGTCCTGGGAAATTATGTTGTGAGCCTTCAGAATTTTTTATGCTCTTTGATGTTGACACTGATGGACTTATATCTTTCAAAGAGTGAGTTGATACGTGTTCGACATTTTTCTCTTCTTGTAGAAACTCTGCTTCAAGCGAGGGGCTCTATCCACTGTCCTTTCTTTCACTTTTTTTTTTAATTACTTCTTATTAGTTATCCTCAAATGACATGTGACAGGTACATCTTTTTTGTAACACTGCTCAGCATACCCGAGTCGAGTTTTTCTGTGGCTTTTAAGATGTTTGACATTGATGGCAATGGGTTAGTATCTCTCGGTGCCTTGTTTTATATTAATGGTGTTTTATTGCTTGATATGCTCCGTTCTGATCACCTATATATGTCTCCTCTCGTAGGGAGATCGACAGGGAGGAGTTTAAAAAAGTGATGACCCTTATGCGCTCTGCCAACCGACAAGGATCTGCCCAGAGAGACGGTCTTCGTGCTGGTGTTAAAGTTGGAGGAGGGTCTGTGGAGAATGGAGGCTTGGTCGAGTACTTCTTTGGCAAGGATGGAACGAAACGGCTGCACCATGACACATTTGTCCAGTTTCTTAGAGATCTGCACAAGGAAGTATGCACTATGATCCCACTTCTTGTTCACTGTGTTTGCGCTTTCCTCTGATGCTGTCCTAAACTTGAGATATCACCTTGGTTCAGATACTGAGATTGGAGTTTTCCCACTACGATATAACGAGACAAGGTAGTATCTCTTCCAAGGATTTCGCTCTCTCCATTGTTGCATCAGCAGACTTAAAGCATGTAAGCAGGCTGTTAGATCAGGTTAGTGAAATAGACAAGGATCCGCGTCTTAGTAAGATACGCATATCAGAAGACGAGTTCACAAAGTTTGCTCAGCTCCGGAAGCAATTGGATCCTTTCTCTTGGGCTTTGTTTAGTTTTGGGAGAATTAACGGCTTGCTAACAAGGAAAGACTTCCAACGAGCTGCGTCGCAGGTATGGTAAAATCTTACGGAGCTCGTATTTTGATTCCTAAAGTGCTACTACATTATGGGTCCTAGAGAGACGGAAGAAGTGCTACTAACATTCATCTACAGGTCTGCGGTGTTGATTTAAGCGAGGATGTGGTGGACATCATTTTCCATGTGTTTGATGCAAACCGTGATGGGAGCTTGAGTATAGATGAATTCGTTAGGGTCCTAGAGAGACGGCAGAGGGACATTGCTGGTGCCCATGTTGGGGAAGGGATCTTCGGATGGTTATCTTGCTGTGCGAACTGCGCAAAAAGCCGCTCCTCTATCTCCAGGTTTCTTTTCTAGTGTATACATATATGACACTCATTCAAGAGCCCCTTGAAGACAACTCGTCGAAACTCCACTTTTTTTGCTAACCTAATCTCCGTAGGCTTATAGTACTTGATCTTTACACATACATGTTCAAAGATACATTACAATACAACTTCTGCTGATCTCTGAAACCTTTATAAACTCTTACTTGGCTGGGTTCCGTTGTTCATTTCCGGAACCAGGAATCTGGGCGATCACTTGTCTTTTTTATCTGCAAACTGATTTGAGTTGGATCATATGATGAAACAATGATGCAGATAATGGGAAATGCGATTTAGGTGGATCAGTGAATCTCTTGCTGTCTTGCAGGGAAGCTGAGTCCCTTTCAATCTGCTTTTCAACAAAAACAAATGGTTTCCCAGCTCAAATTTGCAAGATTTTGCCAGGTGGGTTCGATCACTTTCAGTTGGTTTCTGCTTTATTGCTCCAGCTTGTTCTTGTCCAGGACAGTACAGTACAGTAATATATACTGTAACAAGTTGTCTTGTTTTCTTCTCTTCTGTGCTGGCCCCCTTTTATTAAAAAAAAAGAAATTCCCGAAAGCGAAAGCTATTCAAAATATCAGATAGATACCCGATGGGTTGAGAAACCGAAATAAATTGACAGTTGAATAATCCGGAAGTGAAAATAACCAATAAATGAGAATTAGATACACCAAGATCAAGAAAAAACAATCAAATTGGTGAGGTAGGACGATCTACAGAGCGCGACATGTAAAATTCCGAGAAATCCGATCGGGTCGTATGAAAACGGGAGCCATGTTTAGAATTTATTTTGTTTATGGTTATAAGGTCGGGATATATCATTCTAACATAAAAGCTTAAACCATTATGTAGGGTTTTACCGCACTTATTTTTTGTTTTGTTATGTCACCCACAATGTATTGATAATATTGTGTTGTTATACCACACACAACTGATATGAATGACAATTGTTTCATCCTAACATCAGGGCCGGCCATGGGGGAGGGCAAAGCGGGCGACTGCCCTGGGCCTCCGATTTTACGGGGCCTCATTTTTTACTAATTTTAGTATATATAATAAAACATTTTTATAATTAACACAAGTGTCGGTTGGCGTGGTGGTTGTTGAATTGCTATGGGGCATGCATGCTTTCTTATAGTCATGGGTTCGAATCCCAAATTTTGTACAACTCTCAACATTCTAACCTTTTTTTCTATTGGTAAGGCCTCAATAAATTTTATCAAGTCATAGAGTATTAAATTTTTAATCCAAATTTAAATTTTTCTTTATTTATGTAACTGATTCCGAGGCCTTAATAAATTTTATCAAGTCATAGAGTATTAAATTATTAATCTAAATTTAAATCCAGCTAATCTTTTAGTTTCATTTTATAATTATGTCATTCGTGAACAATTTTAGTTTTATTAACATGGCCATTCAAGAAAAAAGATTCACATGGTCATAGCTATATTTATATTAATTGAATTGAATGAAATAACATGTTTCAAGTAGTTTTAGAATATTGTAATATATATATATAGAAATACACTAGGGTTTTGTGTTTAAAAACAAATGACACAAATTTAAACGTGTAGTATATAAATTATTTTTAATATTGTATAACTATAAATTATATAGAGCAAAAAATTGATAAATATAGCTTGCGTCTGTAATTTGTACTATGGATCAAAATATTTTGTATAAAAATTTTAATATAAATTTTACCGGTGATTTCCTTAATTAAAAATTTTACCGGTATCTTTCTATAATTTTTCTTAAATATCAACAAAAAATAATCTAATTTTTTTTAACATACTCATCCTTAAGATATAAAAAAAATAAAAATTACATATAAAATTTATAATTTATAAAATTATGACCCGGGCCTCCGAAAATGATTGGACGGCCCTGCCTAACATGATGCCAGGGTAAACATCTTGTCGGATCAATGCCATGATCTTGGAGTTTTATAAATAATTTCTCTGTTTGCTCCTTTTTTTTTGACACATCTTTTTCTTTAAGAATATTTCTTCAGCCTGAATAAAAAAATATAACTAGTTAAGGTTTTTGTAGGGGTGAAGACAACCAGTTTAGGTAGATATTCTGTCTAAAGAAGATATCGAATTAATAATGAGCATCACTCTGCCTAATAATCCAATGACATATCGTCTCTATTGGGGTCCAAGCAATAATGGCTGGTTTTCAACCAGCTCTGCAAACTCCTATTATCAGAATATGCTGGGTCGACCACTTTTGACTGTGGTTGTAACACCCCTTCTTAATACACTGAAGAGATGTTGCAGCGCCAGCAATTACGCAGATTTTAATGTCTTTGTAACCGCCTTAGGCTTATAGGGACATGCAACCATGCTCCCATAAACAAGATGATAACATACAATATTAAAACAGCGGAAGACTTAAATATAAAATAATATTCTAAAATAGAATAAGTTACCCAACCAAAGGGGTCTAAATACAATAACTGAAATAATGAAATAACTGCAGCGGAAATAATATTCAAATAGTAGCAACGGAATGAATAAAACAAATCCCTTAAATTCTAAAAGTCTGTACCTTAATTCACAATAAAACTGAAAACAATGAAATTCTTTATTCTTCAGCGCCTCAAGACCGTTTACCTAAACCTGCGGATTAGTGGCTGAGGTGTAGTATGCAAACCAGGGACCCCAGCCGTCCAGAGGAGAAAAGTAGGACGGTTAGTCTTTTTACGACTAGCAAGTAGCAGAAAGTAAAATGTTCAAGACTCCGTCTACCACCCATTGACCATAACAGGGTATTGGTGATTGTAGACTAAAATATAAATTAGGAGTAACTATTCATGTGGAATCTGACTCGTTTCATTAAATATAAACATTAACATAACAGGATGATCCAAAAGGACCGAGTGTTTGAATGGGATGCGGATTCGAAGATCCTAAGGAATCATATTCCGAGTACGGAAAGAATATGATATAACGTCACTGAAAGTAGGTCACCTATTAGTAAGTAATGTACAACACAATAATAGTAATAACACAATATACACAACATTATCGTTTACTTAGGACAAGTGATACCGGCCTCGGCCGCATATACTGGGCGGATGACCTACTACCCTTAGGTAGATGTACCCATTCGAGAGATTTGCAAGTTCGAAGGGGCATCTCATGAGACGCTTATAGAGCAAGGTATAACTGAACCTTGACCTGACTTTACCCTTTTTCCATTATTTAAGACACACGTCATAATAACAACAATAACAACAGCAATAATAATAATAACACAAACGGTATAAATACCAATCCATGATTACATCCTAGGTGACCACAAAAGGCATAATGTACACTTTAGATATATAAAGTGCACGAAATAATATAACTGACAAGCATGGATATTCAAAACCAATAATATACCATACTTAACTAGCATGAAGGAACAAAATGGACAAATCATGCTTTTTAGGAAGTTCGGGCATTTAATGTAATTTTCTCAAAGCATAGGATCAAATTATAATTACCCGAGTTGACATGCTATGTGAGATTAAGGAATTGATAAATAGCAACAAACTGAACTAGCTTGGATATTTACCACAAACTCATAGCATGGAACTTATAATGGACACAAAAGACAATAATTGCGAAAAAGGCACGAAATTGCAGAAATGCACTGATTGAACCAAACTACTTGCCTTAATCCGACGAAATGCTTATTCGTGGTTGAGGAAAAATAATTTGATATTAGACCTGAGATTTTACAGAATTTAAAAAGGGTGTTAGTAACTTTTTAGAAATTACGAAAACGGCCCTGTAACTTTTAAAAAGTGAAAACATACCCTTGATTTCTTCCGAAAGAAACCCAAATCTGTACCCAAGAAATCTCAGGAGCCAATAAGGGGTGCCAACTGACTGAATAAGAGATATTGGTTAGCATAAGATCGACTACGTAATCGAAACTTGATAACTTGTGAAGATTGGAGCGGATCTTACCCAAACGAGACTCGAAAGCGTCCAAATTTCGAGTCTACAATCCCTTGGTATGGTATGAATCTGAAAAGAAATGATTTTGATGAGATAACAGCTCTTGGATGGAAGGAAAGAAAGAAAAACGTACAGGTACCACGTTTGTCTGCACAGAGACAAAACTGCTCACCAGTCAACTTCGGGGCTGTAGTGTGAGCGCCTCGAAATGTTTCTGAGCAAGGGAAAAGATGATATCGATAGAGGGTACTGCAGGGTTTACGCCAGAGTCAAGTTTGATGGATTCGGATCACGGTAGTGGTGGTGGAGAAGCCTAGAAGTTGGCCTGTTGATCACTTTCTGCAGAAACTTCCGACGTCGATTTGGACGTCTTTCCGATGAGCTGCTGCGTCGGGGCTTTCACAGTGGCTTACTGGGTGTTAGAGGAGCCCTGCAGCGGTGGTCGTCGGCCTTGGTATCGCCGGAATCGTTGTCGAGGGCTATCGGAGATAGTCGAGGTTTGTGATCTCTGGCTGATGTTTATGGCTTTTCAGAGAGGGCTGGAGAGGGAGTTATGGCGTGTATATGATAGGTCTGGGAATTTTGCAAGGTCCTCTTTGATTTGCTCTAATCGGATCCCCTGATAACAGGGATTTTAACTTGGTAAATTAGGTTGAAAGATTGATAGTTATCATTTTGTTAAAGATAGATTTTTGATATATATAAAAAAAAACAATCTCTTCCCGTGTCCTATTTTGCTGGGCTGATGTTGTGGGCCGGCTTGCTTGGATTGGGCAACAAAGAAGATGCCCATTTTATATACCCGTGTATATATATAGATATGTGTACATGTACCATAAATTTATATATGTATATGTCCGTAAATAAATACACATATATAATTAGTTACTCACTAATTTACCTAGATAAAATATATAAATATTATTTATGAAAATCTTATGTATTCAAATAATGTTATTGATTATTATTTAATTTAAATTAAATATTCACAATAAGAAAATATTTTGTCTATTTAAATAAATTCTTTTTTTTAATCAAATAGTATAATTATTCTTAAACTTTCTCTTATATATTTTATATGAACTAATACAAATTAACGTTAACTTAATTCACCTATTTTAATATAAAGATAGTTTATTTATTTATTTTCGAAATACCCAAAAATACTTTGGGGTATTTCATATCTCCCTCCTTAAAAATAAGTTTCGTCCCGAAACTTGGACATCGAAAAGAGAAGAAATGATAGAAAGAGCAACGAAAAGGGAAGAGAGAAATGATAGAAAGAGCAACGAAAAGGGAAGAGAGAAATGATAGAAAGAGCAACGAAAAGGGAAGAGAGAAAGGATAGAAAGAGCAATGAACTTGGTATTTTATCAACTAAGAGTACGGATGAGTTCATGACATTGTTTGGAGGGGTTGGCATCATTAGCTAGCTTGGCATGTAATGACCTCACTTTTATAGTTTATTTAAAGTAATGAAATGTGACCTTAGACCATTTTATTTTATCTTCAACTTTCAAAGCTTAACAAAAATATATCTATGTTTAGTTGTTAACCTTGATTTTTCCCTTTTGACAATTTGACGATCATTGTCATATGGCAAATAGCTACTGGTTGCAAAAACACCCGATTCCTAATAGACTTCGAAAATTATTTCAATGGTTTGAAAGACATATTAAAGGGGTTATATCCTAAAGATAATGATAAGATAATGATGATACAACTTGTATTTGGATTGCTAAGATCATCAGGAAGAGGGGTAAGCCTCGCCTTGAAACGTATCTCGGATATACTACTAACTTGTTTTTCTTACTTGACTTTGGTGTGGGGCAAGTGTAGATAAAGAGGAAAAAGGGAAATATATGGACCGTTACATGGCACCCATATGAGTAGTTAGAGAATAAGTCTTGGAATTTTATGGGTACGTACAGAGTAATATGCTTTTAGCTCATTGTTGCAAGAGCAAAACAACTTAATTAACTCCAACGTAATTAGTTGTTCACCGAACTCATTATGGCCACAGTCTGAGAATTATTCCGCACGAAATAAATGAAATAAAATAACATCATTTTAATGTACACCTAAGCACATATAATTGATGCAAAGATAATACTATGTGTTGAAGAGCGATCGTAGTTAAGTTGTCATTGTCAGGGGTCAGTAACTCATACCATACAACGAATATGGTTTTCTAACTTACCATTGGCTTTCGTCTCAACCTCATTTGACTCCCTTTTCCAGGTTACCAAATGATCCGGCCGGATAGGTTTTGAAGGCAACCACTATAGGTAAGACTAGCCAACCCTTTTCGTAAGTGATGAGTGTTTTATATATATTGGACGGGTTCTTCTGTTGATCTTCTTTGTCTTCGATGGTTGACACGTTGTCCAGTGTGCTGTATGTTTCATGATCTTCTTCGCCTTCTTTCGATCTTCTTCTTATGAGATGAATGCACGATATATTTTACGAAGGAAAAGAAACATTTGGGATTTCTTCCTCAGACATTAACCAAAGAGTTCGGATCATGATTACAATTATGTCATCAAGACATTACCCCTAGATTGGGTGGAGAATATATGGAATTACAACGATGGAAAAAAAAAACACATCGAAGGAATAGAGTTTTACCTCCCAATCCAGTAAAACATGAGATAACTAACCGATCACTAACTCAACAACCTATGTGTGCATGAGTGTATAAGAGGAACAGGGATAATCCCTAGAATGTGAGATGGGTTTCGATCCCTAACTTTAAGAAATTCTTTTGCAGAATAGGTCTCTTTGTTCAACTTGCGATCGTAATTTCTTGCTGAGGCGTTCGACTCAAGACATTTGCTACAACATTGGTCTTTCATTCCATAGCCCTTAATGAGCTCCAACCATATTTTCTTACTCATGTTGAGATTCTTTCGAGTAACAATATACTTCAGCTCTTATTATATGTGAGGATTTGGCACCGGCCATCGTAAAAATTTTATCGCTAGATTTTCAAAGCAAGTACAACAACAACTAGATCCAAACCTTGCACTAGCTAACTCTTTTCATACTGCTTGAGCTGCTTGGAAGCAAACGTGAGCACCCTATCATCGTACATTATCACACACCCAGATCTTGCTTAGAAGCATCATTATACACTAGGTATTCTTTCTTGTCTCTCGGCAATGCTAGAATCGGCGCAGTGGCCAACCATTTTTTTTTTCTTTGCTCGCTCTTCTCCTTTCAAACAAGCTTCTCTCTTTCTCAACAAGAGATAAGCAGCGAGAAATTTTAGAGAACTATTTCACAAATCTCCCATAGTATCCTGCTAGACCCACAAAACTTCCTTCGCATTCTTTGGGTGAACCCAGTGTTTCACTGATGAGATCTTCTGAGGGTCCACCATTACTCCCTTCTCATATATGATATGACTTAGAAAGGTCACATGCTTGATCCAGAAGTCACACTTGGACAACCTAGCATAGAGCTGATGCTGTCGCAACACTGCCAATGCGGTCCGCAGATGCTCCTCACGAGCTTCCTCACTCGAAGAGTAGATCAAAATATCATCGATAAACACCCCCGCAAACTTATCCAGATAGTCATGAAAACACCTGTTCATCGACTTCATAAACACAGCTGTGGCGTTGGTCAAGCCAAAGGGCATCACCATGAACTCATAAAGCCCATATCTAGTCCTGAAAGCTGTCTTCAGGATGTCCTCCTCGCAAATCCGTAACTGATGATATCCAGAACGAAGATCGATTTGGCCGGAGACACCTTTGCTCCTTGTAGTTGATCGAGCAAATCATCCATTCACGGCAATGGGTACTTGTTCTTGATCGTCACTTTATTCAACTCACGGGAGTCAAGTACACAGTCGGAAGGATTCATCCTTCTTTTTCACAAATAATACTGGAGCTCTCCATGGCGACACACTAGGCCTAATATAGCACTTCTCCAACAGCTCTCCCAATTGAGACTTCAACTCCTTCATCTCAAGGGGTGACATACGATATGAAGCTTTGGAGAGTGGAGATGTCCCTGGTTCCAGATCAATTGTGAACTCAACAAAGCGCTTTGGTGGTAACTCGGTAATGTAATCAGGAAATACGTCGGGAAATTCCTGAATCACTGGAATATCGGAGATTGTGACCGTCTCGGACTTAGAGTCCGGTAAATAGCATAATAGTACCACACAACCTTGTCGCAGTAGCCTCGCTGCCTGCATTATGTTAATAATATGGCCGTTCTCAACGGAAACGCGCCCGCGGAATTTGCACACGCATGTGCCATCCGGTGATATAGTCACAATCCTCCGCTCGAAGTCATTCACCGCACACGCCATGTTGCACTCATCAATCCATTCCTAAGATGATATCCAGCGGCATAAGCGGAATCACCACTAACCCAGAGTCGAAGTCTCGACATTCACTCGTGATAGGAAATTGGCTCAACATCTTCGTTCCTATCATTATTCACTCTTTTAGAGAGTCCGACCTTAAACGATTCGTCTAAAGGCACACTACCTAACTGAAATCTATGGACAACACTCTAAGCCATAATAGAATGAGTAACTCTCAAATCAAACGGAATATCAATTAACTCAATTTGGTAGTACATAGTACATTGAGTTATTGGTGCGTTGGCATTGACCTCTTGCCTCCTCGCGTATACCCTCTTGTCTAGGTTAAATGGTCTAATTATGTTGCGTTCACCCTCAATGTTCATATAGGTGTATAGGGAAGGGTAATCCATTTGCAACCTTTGTAGTCTTGGGAGGCTAGTGAGGGCTTTGTAACATCTCGTCTCTTGCTCAACTACTTTTATCCATTTATGAGTATGAGCCAGAATTCTCCTTTCTTCTCCCTCCTTAGAGAAGTTGTACTTCAATTGCCAGCGAGGGGCAGATTGAAGGTTTGCATCCTTGAGATTGCTTAACAGTTTTCTACCATAAACCAACTTTATCCTCTTTGGCAGAAAACAATAATATGCAGCCTTTCCTAATTGGTGCACATAATACTCAAAAAGACCTCGCCATATAGATAGCATTTGATGTCATTTATACCTTGTTCACTTATATGAAGTCCAAAATTTCACCCAATTATAATTACTCCCAAAACCAATGTACAATCAATTCATACTTATATAGTGTCAGAACTTCAACAACATTACGAGGAGTCTCAAAGTTTTCCAATGCGGAGAATACTATATCTTAGAAATGGCTACTGGGCATCTAGGGACACGCAGGTCCTTCACCCATTATTGAATTGAAATATTGCCTTAAGCCCTTCTAGCTTTCCTTTAATAATGAGGGTTTCCATAAACAGGAAAATAATATCCACAACGTCTGCCCGACAATGGATTCAAATACTTAAATATGACACCTCGATTGATGTCATACTCCAAATCTTCCTCCATTTTCTTGTCGAGTGCTTGTAGCTCTGCAACCCTTTGTAACTTCTCTGTTTTCCACTTCATTTGCCACGAGGTTGTTACATCACTTGTTGAAGGTAGGCCATGGATCATTCGATACATCCACTCTCGTATACGCTCACTCACTTCACTAAGATGATCCAGTGTCTCACAAATGAGGTGTTCTAGTTGGAGACGTCTCTTTTCTCCGGCCTCCATGCGACCAACATAATGCTTCTCATAAGTATAGATCGGTGACATTTCAATCATGGTCTTCCTTACCAAATTGTAAGGTTGCGGCTCCATCTTGTAGCAAATGACATCCATTGGTGGAAGCACATCATCAGATTGGACTATCGTTTCTTCCACCTTGTAGTCCGGACCAAAGCGTATCATACGACGCCAATAGTTGATGGCATCAATAGTAGGGCGCATGAGTAGCATAAGTCGATGAGTGTCCGTCCGAAGAGTATTCTCCAAGTCCTCCCACTTCCTCAAATCCATATCACAAAACCTCTTATAAGGGTGAATCCATTCTGCAGAATCTGGAAGATAGACTCGTGGTTCCATATTGCGCGATTGAATTGCGAGACGAGTCATGGAAAAGTTGATCGAGCTGTAGTATGGCCTCTGTGCAGCTAAGGGGACGACTTCTCCCCCATTGGTTGCACTCTCTCCCGACAGGATTGAAGACATCTAAAAAATATGAATTACGGGAATGTCAATACCCAAATTGACATAACTTAAGGTCAGAATATTAACGACTCTAAGATTACAGGTTAGGTACTTGAGGGCTAGAGTGTTTTAAAATTTAAACAATTAAATCACCATGATATGAAATGCACACATTTGTAAATTTCAAACACTTTTATCATTATTTATTAATATCCTAGTTATAAAGTTTAAAACACCTTTAAGTAGTACTGATTTTATAAAATACAATTTTTTTATAAAAAAAATAAAAAAATTTCATTTAAATACTCGTGATAAAAAAAAATAATTATACATGTAAATTACTTTTGGGAATTTTTTTTTTTTTTTACAAAATTTGATTTAAATTCTTGTGATAAAAAGATGTTTATACATTTAAATTAGATTTTGTAATACCCTTTTTTTTATACAAAATAAACCATTTTAAATAGTTTTTAAAATACATTTAAATTCCTCTTAAACTATAAAACACATATTTTCCCTTTATTAAAAACCATAAGCTCTGATACCACCTTCTGTAACACCCCTTCTTAATACACTGAAGAGATGTTGCAGCGCCAGCAATTACGCAGACTTTAATGTCTTTGTAACCGCCTTAGGCTTATAGGGACATGCAACCATGCTCCCATAAACAAGATGATAACATACAATATTAAAACAGCGGAAGACTTAAATATAAAATAATATTCTAAAATAGAATAAGTTACCCAACCAAAGGGGTCTAAATACAATAACTGAAATAATGAAATAACTGCAGCGGAAATAATATTCAAATAGTAGCAACGGAATGAATAAAACAAATCCCTTAAATTCTAAAAGTCTGTACCTTAATTCACAATAAAACTGAAAACAATGAAATTCTTTATTCTTCAGCGCCTCAAGACCGTTTACCTAAACCTGCGGATTAGTGGCTGAGGTGTAGTATGCAAACCAGGGACCCCAGCCGTCCAGAGGAGAAAAGTAGGACGGTTAGTCTTTTTACGACTAGCAAGTAGCAGAAAGTAAAATGTTCAAGACTCCGTCTACCACCCATTGACCATAACAGGGTATTGGTGATTGTAGACTAAAATATAAATTAGGAGTAACTATTCATGTGGAATCTGACTCGTTTCATTAAATATAAACATTAACATAACAGGATGATCCAAAAGGACCGAGTGTTTGAATGGGATGCGGATTCGAAGATCCTAAGGAATCATATTCCGAGTACGGAAAGAATATGATATAACGTCACTGAAAGTAGGTCACCTATTAGTAAGTAATGTACAACACAATAATAGTAATAACACAATATACACAACATTATCGTTTACTTAGGACAAGTGATACCGGCCTCGGCCGCATATACTGGGCGGATGACCTACTACCCTTAGGTAGATGTACCCATTCGAGAGATTTGCAAGTTCGAAGGGGCATCTCATGAGACGCTTATAGAGCAAGGTATAACTGAACCTTGACCTGACTTTACCCTTTTTCCATTATTTAAGACACACGTCATAATAACAACAATAACAACAGCAATAATAATAATAACACAAACGGTATAAATACCAATCCATGATTACATCCTAGGTGACCACAAAAGGCATAATGTACACTTTAGATATATAAAGTGCACGAAATAATATAACTGACAAGCATGGATATTCAAAACCAATAATATACCATACTTAACTAGCATGAAGGAACAAAATGGACAAATCATGCTTTTTAGGAAGTTCGGGCATTTAATGTAATTTTCTCAAAGCATAGGATCAAATTATAATTACCCGAGTTGACATGCTATGTGAGATTAAGGAATTGATAAATAGCAACAAACTGAACTAGCTTGGATATTTACCACAAACTCATAGCATGGAACTTATAATGGACACAAAAGACAATAATTGCGAAAAAGACACGAAATTGCAGAAATGCACTGATTGAACCAAACTACTTGCCTTAATCCGACGAAATGCTTATTCGTGGTTGAGGAAAAATAATTTGATATTAGACCTGAGATTTTACAGAATTTAAAAAGGGTGTTAGTAACTTTTTAGAAATTACGAAAACGGCCCTGTAACTTTTAAAAAGTGAAAACATACCCTTGATTTCTTCCGAAAGAAACCCAAATCTGTACCCAAGAAATCTCAGGAGCCAATAAGGGGTGCCAACTGACTGAATAAGAGATATTGGTTAGCATAAGATCGACTACGTAATCGAAACTTGATAACTTGTGAAGATTGGAGCGGATCTTACCCAAACGAGACTCGAAAGCGTCCAAATTTCGAGTCTACAATCCCTTGGTATGGTATGAATCTGAAAAGAAATGATTTTGATGAGATAACAGCTCTTGGATGGAAGGAAAGAAAGAAAAACGTACAGGTACCACGTTTGTCTGCACAGAGACAAAACTGCTCACCAGTCAACTTCGGGGCTGTAGTGTGAGCGCCTCGAAATGTTTCTGAGCAAGGGAAAAGATGATATCGATAGAGGGTACTGCAGGGTTTACGCCAGAGTCAAGTTTGATGGATTCGGATCACGGTAGTGGTGGTGGAGAAGCCTAGAAGTTGGCCTGTTGATCACTTTCTGCAGAAACTTCCGACGTCGATTTGGACGTCTTTCCGATGAGCTGCTGCGTCGGGGCTTTCACAGTGGCTTACTGGGTGTTAGAGGAGCCCTGCAGCGGTGGTCGTCGGCCTTGGTATCGCCGGAATCGTTGTCGAGGGCTATCGGAGATAGTCGAGGTTTGTGATCTCTGGCTGATGTTTATGGCTTTTCAGAGAGGGCTGGAGAGGGAGTTATGGCGTGTATATGATAGGTCTGGGAATTTTGCAAGGTCCTCTTTGATTTGCTCTAATCGGATCCCCTGATAACAGGGATTTTAACTTGGTAAATTAGGTTGAAAGATTGATAGTTATCATTTTGTTAAAGATAGATTTTTGATATATATAAAAAAAAACAATCTCTTCCCGTGTCCTATTTTGCTGGGCTGATGTTGTGGGCCGGCTTGCTTGGATTGGGCAACAAAGAAGATGCCCATTTTATATACCCGTGTATATATATAGATATGTGTACATGTACCATAAATTTATATATGTATATGTCCGTAAATAAATACACATATATAATTAGTTACTCACTAATTTACCTAGATAAAATATATAAATATTATTTATGAAAATCTTATGTATTCAAATAATGTTATTGATTATTATTTAATTTAAATTAAATATTCACAATAAGAAAATATTTTGTCTATTTAAATAAATTCTTTTTTTTAATCAAATAGTATAATTATTCTTAAACTTTCTCTTATATATTTTATATGAACTAATACAAATTAACGTTAACTTAATTCACCTATTTTAATATAAAGATAGTTTATTTATTTATTTTCGAAATACCCAAAAATACTTTGGGGTATTTCAGTGGTTGGATTTGGGATCTGGACGTGCCTCCTGAAGTACGTCATTTCCTTTGGAAAATCTCCCGTGATGGTCTTCCAACCCCTCTCAGATTACAAAAATCACATGTGGTCGTGTCGTCTGGTTGTGCCTTCTGTGCTAACTCCAGTGAATCGGTGGCTCACCTTTTCCTTGAGTGTCCTATGGCGACCAACCTTTTACAAGCTTTACATATCCGAATTCCAAGGGCTCTTGCAGCGAGTGTTGGAGTGGGTGTAGTGCTTCCACTAACCGATATCAAACAGGCAATTGGTACCAAATCTTTTATTGATCTAGCCTCAACGTGGTGGGCCTTGTGGTTCTTCAGAAACCAATAAGTGTTTTAACCACACCAACACAGTAACTATAAATGAAATAATTCTGCTCTATACTACAAGTACTCATTGCTGGAAACAAACAAAGAAACTGGAGGACGATCTCCTCATTACTGCTACTTCTGGTCGAGGTGGTAATTGTCGTTCTGTTCGTTCGGGCGCTCGTTTGGTTGATCATGCCGGCCATACTCGGCAACGCTCCGGGAAGTGGGACAAGCCTCCTACAAATTGTTACAAACTAAATTTCGACGGATTAGTTATTACGGGCGGATCGGCGTCTTATGGATTTGTCATCCGAGACTCTAGGGGTGTGGTGGTTTCTTTACATCGGGATATTTGCACTAATGTCTCCGTTGTATTTGCTGAAAACCTTGGCCTCAAAATGGGTATTTTACGCGCTAAGGAATTGCATATCGTAAACCTTCATATTGAAGGGGACAACTTACTGGTTATAAACGCTTTACTAGGGGATTGGAAATGCCCCTTGACTATCGAGCTGCTACAATTGGATATTTTGTTAGATATTTCATCATATTTCCAGGGAATCAAATGTCGTGGCTGACTATCTTGCTCGTAGTGCCCATGCATTTCCTGCCGACGATTGATGTGAGGATGATCCCGAACTACTTGTTCTCGTCTGAAAGAATGCGCTAGGAAGGGCTTCTGCTGCGACCGACCCGATCTAATCTTTTTATTCAGCGTCAAAAACAAGGTTGTTCCCCAACAACTTCCATTCTAGTGGCTCTTGGGATCATTTGCTTGATTGCTTTGCCAAATTCCTAGTTGACTCATAGACTCATAGCCTAAGGGTGTGTTTGGTGTGCTATGCGGGGTAGTTATTGTTCTGTCTCTTCGACGACATCTGATAAAATTGGAACAATGTAGATAAAGCAAGTGGGGATAGTGTTTTAGACGCTTCTTCAACTACTAGCTGAACTTAGACGTGGCCACGGGTCCGACCCGTCAGGTCGACAACCCGGGGGTACGACCCTAACCCTGACCCAAGGTTCCGACGGGTTCGGGTCACCCATCGGGTCGGAGTGGCGGGTCGGCCACGTGGCACCAAATCGGGTACCCAACGGGCTTTGCGGGTCGACTCGCCGGGTCAACAATTGTTTTTTTTAAAAAAAAAATTGTTTTAAACCCAAAATAAAACTCAACCCAAGTCTTTCATCACACTTTCGAAATGGAAAGATTTAAGGTTGACAAAACATGGTATGTGGGAAGATATATATATTATATCTTCATTCCACTCCCATCATTTCATCACACTTTAGATGTGGGAAAGAAAATACTAGATTGTGGGAATGACGGGTAGGGGTATGAGGATGTATATATAGAGAAAATAGAGGTAGATAGTACACTTTCGATGTGGGACAGAAATATGGGATATGAAATAAAATGTGAGAAATTGATGTTTCGACGAATCAAATTATATTAAGTAAAATGTAATGTAATTAAAGTCTTTGGATTATATGGTGGAATATAATGTAATTTAAGTCTTTGGATTATATGATGTAACATATAATATAATTAAAGTGTTTACCTCTTAGGATTTAATGAAATGAATAACACATGGTGATGAAACATCATGATACAATATATATATAAAGTTATGTTGGATTAATCTTTCTATTTAATTTAATTGATAGTTGTGTTGATCCATTAATCAATCATGAGTGTTTTATTTAATTGCATTATTATGTTAATTTCTTGATCAATCATTTCAAATCTAGGTTCATCTTCATATAGATATGTTAAACTTTCTCGTTTAAAGTTGAATTAGCCACATGTTGTGTATACACATAATGACGATGTTATTGGAATTACATACTTGGGTTGCTTGCTATGACATGAAAAGACACATTGAAAAAATATTACCCAATATTATATTTCATTCTTGTGTTTGAAAATCCGAAGTTTTATATATATCATTTTCAAAATAAACGGAAACTCGCGTTAAGGATACCATACAAGTGTAACGGCTTTATCAACAACAATATTTGTATTATTTGAAATTATATCATAAAGACTCCTAACTTAGTATCATATAGAATGAAAATTCCACTCAAAGCGGAAGCATTAGCTCTTAAATTAGGGGTCCAACAGATGCGACAACTACATATAGGAAAGATCCAGATTGAAGGCGACAGCAAGATTATCATCGATCACTTAAATAGGAAATCCAAATGCCTCTGGGAGATCGAACTAATATTGTCGGATATTCAAGTCCTGCTATCGACTATGGAAGAAGTAGTTTTCTTCCATGTTCCTCGTATGGGCAATAGAGTGGCGGATAAGGTTGCACACCTTAGCCACTCTGCCCGAGGAGTCGATATTAAAAACGATCCATGTCTCCTTGACCTCATCCGCAAGGATGCTGCCGGGTAGGGTCAGTCCACCCGAATTCTTTCCTTATCAAAAAAAAAAAAAAAATAGAATGATATAGAATTATTTAATAGTGAATCCACCAAATAACACAAATGTTTAAGGTATTTTGTTGAATTTCATACTTTCTCGTTACACGTTCGTTATTTTAATCTTTCATAATTGATAGGTAAAATATTTTTTTTAAATGATATTTATATAAAGTGTAGTACTAGTGTTTGTATATGATAAAAAATTATAAGTATGGATTGACATGAAAAAACCGAATGGTAGAGATTGAAGATATGGTGTAATTTGTACTTATTCTTGTCTCACATCCCATCCCACGTTGAAAACTAGAGGAAAAGGGGAAGGGTGCTAAGCCTATAAAAGAAAGCAAATGTTGAGTAGTATTTTCACAACATGCAATGCATAAGAATTTATATATTATGAATATGAATTATGAATAAATTAAATTCATAATAATAATAATAATAATAATAATAATAATAATAATAATAATAATTGGTTAATAGAAGAAAGTTTATTAATAATAATAATGAAGATTTGAATACAACAAATTGATTCTAGTAGGTTTGGGGAAGCTTCTTTGTTGGCAAAATGAAAGGCCAGAAAATTTTGGGGGGGGGGGGGGGGGGGGGACCAAGAGAAGGTTGACTAATTCCATTTAACAACAACAACCCAGTATATCACGCGATGTACGTACTCTTTTCCCGAACGAGTCAAGAGAATGTTTCTGGAAGACCCACAACAATAAGCTACTTAAAGCACATGTAAACAAGGCAAACAAAAGAAAAGAAGACAAATGGAGACAGAAACAATAAGAAGGCACTAGGAGACAGGAAGGAAGGAAGAACAGAAGCGGAAACAACAAGACCCGACACCCAGACTCTAACTACTAAACATCAGGAACCCGAATGTGCCTCTTTCAGTGGTCTCTGTCTAAAGCCATATCTTCTTAAAGGTTCAACAAATTGAGGTTTTGACGGATAACCTCCATCCAGCTCTTCTTCGGTCTACCTCTCCGTCTACAAAAAGCACCAAGCTCCAAGCTCTCGCACCTACGCACATGGGCTGAAATAGGTCTCCTACGCACATGCCCGAACCACCGTAATCTGGACTCCCGCAGCTTGTCAACAATACTCGCAACTCCAACCTTGTTCCTAATGTCTTCATTTCTGATTTTGTCCAATCTAGTATCCCCACACTCATTCATCGCAACATTCCCATCTCAGCCGCTGACAACTTCTGTAATTGAGCTTTCGTAATAGACCACCACTCGGAGCCATACAACAGGGCAGGCCTAACCACCACCTTGTAGAATTTTCCATATGTTTTTATTCATTTTTTTCTTCAACGCAATGATCTATTTCCCATAATTAATTTGATATTTGCTTGGTGTCGTGTGTAAATTATTGAGTTCTCAACAAAAGTTAAAGGAAAAAGATTTTTTTTCCCCCCCGTAAATAGCCACTTAAATTATTATAATATAATTATATATAATGTGGAAGGTAGCTTTAATCTTGTGACCGATTGATTACTTCATTAAATTAGTAAGGCTTGACAAAGAAGAAAGATCTCTAATCTTAACTAATTTCTCTAAAGTTCTTTTGTTAAATCAGCTGTATAGTCTGTTTAGATCGTCACGTATTATAATTTACAACAAATAATAATGTGTTAATTTAATATATAAATCTTATATTATGAAGGAAGAAAACCTATTAACATGTATTTCTTTCTTTTTTTCCCTAATTGGAAAAAAAGTGGCAAAAACACAAAATGAGGTCAACGATCTCATGCCCAGGTTGGAAAATAATACTCCCTGTTAATTAAAACTTGACGTTTTACTATTCACATATTTGTTTTTAGGTGTTAAAAACTATATAAAATATTAACTTTTTAAATAATTTTTTTTAATAATTTCATACTTATTACAATTAAGTATATGAATTTATAAAAATAAATATAAAAAAATTAATGTTTTATATAATTTTTATCATTTTAAAAATGTGTGCATGAATAGTAAACAACAAGTTTTAATTAATAGAGGGACTACTCCGCAAGAGTATGTATGTGTTGTTATTATACTTTATTTGTTTATTTTTCTATTGAACCGACGTCTAATTATTATTTAAAAGTCAAAATAAATAAAGAAAATAAAGAAAGTGAAAGATGACGGGCAACCGAACCGGCCAAGTGAGAAGCAGCAAATTGGGCCGGTGGGGTTTGGGTTTCGGCCGGTCTGTTTGGGCTGCGAGTGTGGGCCATAGAAAATTATATCTTTTGCGTATCTGGCCCACCATATTAGCTGGCCTGATCCCCACCACTATTTTTTTTAGTATATTCTAGAATTCAATGATTTTTTTTTCCTAAGAGAAAATTAGGAGTATATAAGTACTGAATTAAGTGGCAACTCTTATTTCTTAATGGCATATTCTCTTGATCCCTTGTTTTATGATTGATGCTACTATTTGTCTTTTCTTCTTTTCCCTAAAATATGGATTTTTCAAATTACATGTATTTTAATATCTTCTTATAAACCAAAAACGGATTTTATAATACAAAATAGCTTGTTAAGTATTAATTTAGAGTAATGTAACTCGTCCAAAATTAGACCATTGTTTAGCTAGGAGTTGTTTACTAGTCGTATCCTTCTTTATTTAAAAAAAAAAAAAAAAACCTTGTTATAAGACTATTTGCATTTATCTTTTGATATTGGATAAACTCTATAAAACACTAGTTTTCCTTGTAAACTCTTACATAAAGAGTCTTTTGGAACCTGATAAAACACATCAATTCTTCCTCCGCCTCTCTTATCTATTCTCTCTTTCTCTTCGGTTTATAACTCCTTGAAATATTTACTTAGTTGTTAAATTGTTGTTGTGTCCTAATTAGGGATTGAGACATTAGCAAGGAATTTCATTTATGTTATTAATCTTTTTTTTTCCATATAAAAGTTATGATTTAAACTCTAATGCTTCAAAGTTCAAACGAATATATTAAACTTAGTTATTTTAATAAAATATTTATTTATGCTTATATAAACACTTATAAAGTCTAAATTGTTCATGCCAAACAAACCCTTAGGAATTAGGATTGTTTAAACAAGTATATATAAATTAAATAATTAGGGAATTATGCATATGCTCAAAGCCTTAGTATTGTTGTTTTTTCCCTTTTTAAAAAAAAAATAAAACCGAAATACGATATATGAATATATGATCCCGTTGCAATAATATTTTGAAACATTATTACCAAATTCATCATGTAACATTAATATCCATCAAATTAAAATACTAAAATTGTATAAGGAATAACATAAATAAATAAACAAATACGGAGAGTAGAACAAATCAATTGAAATATTTACTGATTTAGTCTCAACTACACATTAATTCAAATGCATGCATATATATGATTTAATTGTTACAAAGCTGTTACATTACCTAATTTAAATAAAACATTTTGTGTCACATTGTTTGATATCCGACTAAATGATCAGTATTTTCTCCAATATCATTAAATTTCTATATATATAAACCAGGATATTCTGATGGTGAGAATTATTTAAAAATTATTAATTGAGTAGGGATAGGACATTGCATTATTCAAAAGTTTTAACAATAGAAATGAAATTAACCCCTAAACCATGCATATAATTAAGTAACCTTAATCTTTGTACTAAAAAGGTGAATATACATGCAACTTCTAATATAAATAATTGAATTTAACATTAATCTTTGCATTAAGAGAATACTCACTATACCATAATATAAATAGTTTCTTATCCTATACCATAATATAAAATAAAAAAGTCGCTAATTAATCATATATATATATATATAACTTATTCAATTTCTGATGTAAATTAATTAATTGTTTAGAAAATAACACGCGTTTAGATGGGTATCACACTGCCTACGGCCAATAACCTCACGAGATCGTATGTGTGGGCCCACATACGGGATACTCGAACAACATATAAACCCAACGGGGTTCCATCTCAAAACCAATTGACAATGAGAGGATTAGCCGTTCAACTTTATATGTTGTTCAAGCATTCTCTAGATTACCGATATGAGAGAACCACATTCCAACATCCCCATTCTATTAAAGAAATTATATATAAATTTTATTATTTTTAATCCCCAAACACATACTATTAGCCAATTATTATTTTTTCAAAATATAAGATCAAGAATATATAATAAATACATAAATTATTGCAATCCACTATTTAAAAAATAATTTATTATTAATTAAAGTGTATCTTATGAACAAGATGGTGTCTTCTTGTAATCTTCCCTCTTTTTTCTCATTATACCCCCTTTCTTCTTCTTCTTGTCGTTGTTGTCCCAAAACCCTGCAACTCAACTCACCTGCCTTTTTGTTTCCACCCCTTTCTCTTACAACACTTGATTGAATTTCGTAGAATTTCCAATCCCTTTCTGTATTATACCTCTCTGACTGGTTCTCTCACCTGGGTAATGAATGGGTTTTGATCTGAAAACAGTGAAAGATCAACAATAAACACACAAAGCAACAGAGGCCTCAATTGTCTCCAAATCCACCAGATCAATCAATTTGGTGATCTGGGTATTGATCCAGCTTAAACCCTTTTTGGAGATTGGATCACAAATTCAGCTATGGGGAAACCAACTGGCAAGACTAAGAAGAAGCCCCAACCAGAAGCATCATCATCAAAGCAGGCAGAGCCCCATCCAAAACCCACCAAGCACTCATCATCCTCATTCGACGACGACACCGCGGTGTTCATCGCCATGTCCCAGGAGCTCAAGGAGGAAGGCAACAAGCTCTTCCAAAAGCGCGATTACGAAACCGCCATGTTGAGGTTTGAGAAGGCTCTCAAGCTGCTCCCCAAGGCCCACATAGATGTTGCCAATCTGAGGACAAACATGGCTTCTTGCTATATGCAGATGGGGATTGGTGAGCTCCCAAGAGCCATCAATGAGTGCAACCTTGCTTTGGAGGTTGCCCCAAAGTACAACAAGGCCTTGATCAGGAGGGCCAAGTGTTTTCAGGCCTTGAATAGGTTTGATCTGGCTTGGAGGGATGTTTGTACTGTGTTGAGTATGGAGCCTACCAACCTCATGGCTTTGGAGGTCAGGGATTGTGTTAGGAAGGCTATGGAGGCGAATGGGATCGAGTTTGATGAGTCCGAAAACGGCTTGGAATCCGAATGTGAAGTGGGCAGTTTGAAGAAGAAGAAGTTGATCAAGAAGCTAAAGAAGAAGAGGAAGGGATCGAATTCAATGGAGGAGGAGGAGGAAGAGAAAGAAGACGGCGAAGAAGAGGTGAAGGCGAAGAAGCCGGAGGAGGAGGATAAGGAGGTTGTGAAGGAGGAGAGTGTGGTGGCAAGGACAGTTAAGTTGGTCTATGGAGATGATATAAGATGGGCTCAATTGCCCATCAATTGTAGCTTGATGTTGATGAGGGATATTGTAAGGGATCGTTATCCGAATTTGAAGGGTGTGCTTATCAAGTATAGGGATCAAGAGGGAGATTGTGTTACAATAACAACGACAGATGAGCTGCGAAACGCAGAGGCAAATGGCGGGTCAGGAGGTTCGCTTAGGCTGTACATTGCCGAAGTTAGTCCTGATCAAGAACCAAGATACACGGTAGTTGATGATCCGAAGAGGATAAATGATGGTGTCAAGGATGAGAAGGTTGAGGAGGGTTGCAAGGAAGGGAAGGGTTCGGCTTGTGTTGATGCTTGGATTGTCGAGTTTGCACAGCTCTTCAAGAGCCAAGTTGGGTTCGATTCGGATGCTTACATGGACCTTCATGGGGCTGGAATGAAGCTGTACTCGGAGGCTGTTGAGGATGTGGTTTCTACTGAGGAAGCTCAGGGGCTATTCAATGTGGCTTCCGACAAGTTTCAAGAGATGGCGGCATTGGCCTTGTTCAATTGGGGAAATGTCCACATGTCCAAGGCAAGGAAGAGAGTGTTAGCTTCGGAAGATCAAGCAACTGAGCCAGCAATTGAACGGATCAAGGCTGCTTATGATTGGGCAAGGAAGGAGTACACGAAGGCGGGAATGAGGTACGAAGAGGCCCTCACAATCAAGCCAGACTTCTACGAAGGATTCCTTGCACTCGGTCAGCAACAGTTTGAGCAGGCGAAGCTATGCTGGACTTATGCTTTCAGAAACAAGGCTGGATCATCGGAGGAGAGCTCGTCTTCTGAGGTTCTTCAGCTGTTCAACAAAGCCGAGGACAACATGGAAACCGGGATGCAAATGTGGGAGGAGATGGAGGAGCGACGACTAAATGGTCTCTCCAAGGAACAAGGCTATAAGCCTCAGTTACAAAAGGCGGGTTTGGAAGGCTTGTTAACAGATGTATCAGAAGAAGAAGCTTCGGCGCAATCCAAGATAATGAGGGCACAGATACTCATCCTATGGGGCTCCTTGCTGTATGAGCGCTCACTTGTCGAGTTCAAGCTGGGATTGCCGACATGGGAAGAATGTTTGGAAGTTGCAGTGGAAAAGTTTGAGCTTGCTGGAGCGTCCAACACCGACATAGCTGTCATGGTAAAGAACCATTGTGCACATCAAACTGCTCAAGAAGGTATCCGCGGCTTTAACTGTTTTTATTGTGCTCTACTGCTTTGTTAAGAGTAGATAGCTAACATATTGGAATGGAATGCCTTCAGGCTTAGGGTTCAAAATCGACGAGATTGTTCAAGCATGGCATGATATGTATGATGCCAAGAGGTGGCTTCTTGGAGTTCCTTCATTCCGTCTTGAGCCATTGTTTCGCAGGCGTGTTCCAAGACTTCAAGACATGTTGGTGTCTTGAATCTCTTGATTGCTACCTGCTTTTTTTTTTATCAAGTAAGTCATTTGAGTTTTCATTTTCTTTCATCATCTTCATGTTTTGACTCAACATATATGCTTGGAAAAGTTATATGTTATTGCAAAGACAACACTTAAAGCATATAGTAAAATGTGTTGAGTGACTGAAACTTAACCAGAAATCTTAATGCTTCTATAGGGCGTTTTCTAACCTTGGATCATCTTGTTATGGCATTGCAGGGTTGGTTTCTTATTGGATTTCGTAGTGCGAATGTCGACAACTTGCAAGCGATGAAATTTCTTAGGATTTGCTGTAGCATTGGTGTGTGTGACTGAGCTGCAGGCGCGGTTTTCAATCATACATGGCGTCATCTTCTTGAATTCAATCTTCTTTTTTCCTTTCCAATTTTGCAAGATCACTAGCAGCAGCACAGGGTGCAAAATGCTATGTGACAGAAGTATAGGAGTTTCCTGCTGTCAAAGTTCAGTAAGTTATTCATGAAACTGGTTTTGTAAAGTCATTGGTGTCAAAAGAAAAAGGGCAAATAGCTTCAGTTCACCTTCAACATTGGGTGTAAAGAAATTTTCATATTGATGAATTTTTTGGTCATGATTTACACACCTTGTATTCTACATTGTTAGAATTCAAGTTCAAAGGGTGTGCTCAAAGGACCTTGTAGATGTGCACTTCATACCAAGAGTAAACTAAAACAAAACCAAAATTTACCAAACAGTCATAGTCTGACAATTTATTCAGCACTGTAACAAGCTACTGCACTAAACTACACTAGTTTAGGCATGAGCCAAAATGGACAATAACTTTCAAAAAGAAAATCATCTCTCACAGAAACCTCTTCCATTTCACCAGTCCGCAAGTTGAAGATTCCCATGCTGTATTTTTTGTACCTCCCCAGGCGGATATATTCAACCTCCATAAAGTATATGCAATTAGGCATGCAGTTGTCTGCAATAGATGCACGAACAGCCATGCCAGAATGGTCGGCCAGGAACAAGGACACATCTCCAAGATCATTCCATTTTACCCAATTGTTTGCCCTGGAATGAAACTTGAACACCTCAAACCGCCTAGAAAGGAATGCTTGGAAATTAGTATTATCGCTGGGGTCCTTTAAATACTGTAAAACCAAGAAAAGATCACCGAAGGATTCGACCAAGCTAAAATTAACAGGCGTGCTATGACCATAACGGGAGACAACGCTGCCAAGATCTCCAGGCACATACACCTCAGCAATGGAATCCACCGTCTCCTTGCATAAAAGATAACCCTCAGCAATGAAATCCACTTGGTCCGTAAGAAAACCGTCTGATTTACCCAAACTTGCGAGTTTTCCATCTTCAAATAAGACCAGAATCTGACCATTGAAACCAACCACACTCTCCACAAAAATCCCGTCAGAATCGTCTTCATCTTCGTCTTCGTCTTCATCTTCATCTGGTACCTCATAACACTCTAGAGCAGCCCACATAGAATCTCCAGGCTTTGCAAAGCACAAATAAATCTTGTTGTACATCACAAAGACAAGCAGCTCATTGTTGAGAGGGGTCTTAACCATGGTTAAGCTTGTAATAGTGCAGTTATGTCTGAACCACTCAGCGGGTAAAATGTAGTCAGCGCTACCATCATCAATCATTGGGAATGTAAATGCAGATGGAAGGCAAAGCCGGGCTTTTGTAAGAGGATTAAAGAGGTGGAATTCCAAATCAAGATCAAGAGTGCAAATCCAGCCATCAATACATCCCCAGCAACTCACGCCAGATGTTTCAAGGAGCTCCATATTGTAAAGCTTCCTTGTACTGGGATTGAACAAAGTCCACTTACCAGACAGCTTGCCCTCTAAGTCGTCTGTGCACTCTGTGTCCTCTATGTCCTCTGTGACCGCTGTGTCCTTAGGTAGCATTAGCCATGGCATCGCAGGAGTCCACTTGAGCTTCGCCGTACTAGAAATAGATTTCCAGGGCGCGCAAACAGAAGCAAATGCAGCCATGTCTTCTACAGATTTTAATCTCTTGGCGATGTCAATGAGGAGATCTCCAGGAAGGTGAGCCCAATAACCATACATTTCTTCTATAGCCTGTTAGAGTGGAAAGGGGGAAACTGAAGAGATTATATGAATGGAAAAGAAGGGAGATGACAGGCAATACTCCCCATTCTATCAATATATGGCAGAACTGTAACTTTTCCATCTAAACTGAGATTTAAAATCAACAGCATGATTCATAAAAACACAGCAAATGAGTTTGCAAGACGTATCCTACCCATTGAATGATGTAACACCAAATCCTACCCATAAAAATGAATCACAGACAAAAACGAAAGGAACTGATTTACTTTTTTTATTAGAAAAATTTTCCATCCATGTTTTTAAAATCCCAAAACAGCTGCAAATCAAGCTTTATCCATCACAGCACCCTATCGACAGAAACAAGGTGAAAATCAACATAAAACTGGAAGACATAGTCACATAGCATGACCGAAACAAAAATCAAGCCATTAATTAGAACAAAAGAAGAGAAGCTGAGTGGAATAGGAAGCAAGAACAGGAAAGAATCGGTTCTAATCTTGTTTTCCCTGCAACAAGCTTCGTTTTTTAAAAAACCAAAACAACGGAAAATCAAAATTTCCTCAGTGTAGCACCCTAATCAACAGAAACAAGACGAAAAGCAATATCAAGTTGAAAGAAATAGCATGCTAGAAACAAAAATCAAGCCATGAATTAGAATAAAAGAAGAGAAACGAGTGGAAATAGAAGCAAGAACAGGTGCGAATCGGTGCTAACCTTGTTTCCCTGCAACACACTACACACTTCGCTCTGAGTGAGGACTGAGGAGTCTGTGTACTACCAAAACCGGCTATATGAAATTTTATACTACCAAAAGAGGTTTGGGGTGACATTGATGACAACTGCAAATTGAGATCATAAATGTAACGTAAGTGGAATAATTTTCCCATTTTTCCTTTTTTAGGGATATTAGTGATTAGTGAATGGTGACAGGGTGTCAAATTGTTTGGCTCGTCATACATGTGGCTCGTGGGCATCGTTGAAATATGTTTCCTTTTCTATTCATTTTCTTCCTGATATGGAGCTCAAAATAATTGCCTTTTCTCTTTACTTCGCATTTTTATAACTTGTCTTTCACATGCCTTTCATGAGATGTCACACAAAACAACCTGTATTTTTTTCTTTTTGAAAATTTATGTTTTAATAAAAACGAGTACAGTGGTCTTGCGTCTTTGGTTTTAACTATTGAACCTTTCATTGGAAATTAAAGCTATTGTCTCTAAACTTGTAAGCTCCGAAGCATAATGCAAAGTAGAACCAAAAAGATTTTCAATGATGCTGGTAAAATGGCATTGAAATGAAATGAATCACTAAATAATTTCATATTTCTTTTGTGCTTTACGTTAATTTTCTTATTTTTTTTCATACTTCTTAGACTATACAACGCATACAAGTTCATATTTTTTTCAATACAAAATTTCTACTTATATTATGTAACATTGAAAAGTTAGCTGTAATAAGTGAGAGTTCAATATTGAAATAATTTTAATGACACGTTGACTGAACTCTGTTCCTCTTAACTGGTTCATCCTTCTTCAGGTCTATAGTGTAATGTGAAAAAGGTGGTGAATTAGCTATAACTCATCATACAAGAAGAAGGTACTGAAATAATTAGTTGTTACATTTCTTTTCTGATTGTAAGTTCATGGTCTGCACTTGATAATCCATAATATTATTAATATGTACATTGTGGAATGTTCTTCTATTTCTTGTTATAACATTTCTTGTTCTTGTATTTCTGACATTTCGATCTGTTAGGATGCAGATCCCATCAAACTTCCACATTTGTAGCACCAGCATCAACCGAAAAAAATAGAAAAGCACACCAACCTAAAATTGAAAGCAGGATATATCTTGCCAAAATGGAAAATCAAGCTAGAAGTTGTAGAAACTAGAGCAATCGGAAAACAGCAATAACAAGGTTTGACACTTACCTCATTTCTCTATGTGGCATTGATCTCCTTTTCTCTGTGTCCATGGAGGAATGGTGTGCTGTGCTGCTAGTGTCCTTTGGGTTTAACCATAAAACCCCACTACAGGAAATGGAAAAATTGTTTATTAGGGACTGTTCAGGTAAGACACCAGTCTTTGCAAAACCCAAGCCAAAAAACACACGTAAGACTCCATGATAAAGAGCTCATTTTGGGACTTGGGTGGGATCTTGACCAAAGTTACACTTCGAATGTAGCATCTTCCGACAAACTACCGATGACAGACAAAACACACTTGGTTGTCTACAGATGCATCTGCCCACAACAACACCAACCAAAGGCCAAGTTCGAGTAAGAGGATTGATTAATTGAGAAGGCAAACTTCCATGTCCAGTCTCACCAGCACCAACCACAGGCCATAGCAAGCTCAATTTTACAACGCTTGTTTGTATCACTATCAAAGTACTCTTACACAGAGGATATTTTCCATATTCTCAGCTAGCCTCAGCCATGCCCTTTTAGGACTCTGGTGAGGTTTCACCTTGGCCGAAGCAGCTTTCGAAGACGAACACACTACTGAAATTGCGAGCATATCTCCTACAAAGTTAGATTAATCCCTTAGCAATCTCATAAACTAACAGATATGGGCAAAAACAATGTTATTGTTCCTTACAACACCACAAAAGTGACTGTTCTCGTTTCCTCTCTCCATCAGCAAACAGGTTTCTAATAAGCTGGTTTGCTGTCACCAATCTTGAGTTCATTCCTAGTTAATGAATGACTAAGTACCCATCAAATTCACAAAATCACACCAATTACCAACAAGAAAGGGATTTCATTTTTAATAGTTCTCGCTTCTCGTTCTAGTAATAAACAAACTTATCTGAACAAGCAAAATCAAACAGTGCTCAATCCTCATCTCAATAGCACCTAAAATCAACGGAATCTGAAATGAAAATCAGCATAATTGCCAATACAAAAACAAGCAAAGTCATAAATCAGAGTGAGTGGTTGAAATTGATGGAATTGGAATGATGAATTCAAGAGAAATCGATACTAACCTTGTTTCTTTGTAAAACCCTAAACCTATCTCTATTGGCTTCTTTGAAATTCGGTAGCCACCGATTCCACCATATTTGGATTTTTATTGTCGTACAAAACTATGAATAAGATTTCGATATTCTTTCAAAACCATGAATAAATTACACAAAATTTCCCACATATTATAAAACTTGCACACAAAAAAAAATATCCATCATTTTTATAGGTAGTTTTTTTTGCAAGTTTTATAATTTATAGGTGGGGTGAAGTGGCGGAGCCAGGAATATCGGCAGGGTTGCTGAAAACTCAAAAAGGCGATAAACTATTTTGCTTACATAATATTTAGACCTAAAGTAAAAATATGAAAAAGATACATTCGTACAAAGGATCGTATTCCACAATTGTTTTTGGTAATGACGGTTCACTAATAATAATCCACTCTTTTTCCAAACGAGCTCTTTTTTCTACACTAACATCATCTCTAACAACATCATCTTCAACCACATCGTCTCTAACAATTTCACCGCCAATCACATCACCTCTAACAACATCATCTTCAACCACATCGATTCTATTTGGAGATTGAGCAACGAAAGGACTAGAAGACCAAAACTTGAAATTGGAAACGATGGATTCTTAGTTCGAACGGAATAACAAATTTATCCAATTTTTCTCCTATAATAAATAATTCACATTTTACAAGCCACAAAATGAACCTTCTATTTAGAAATCATAGGTTCACGGAGCTGATTCAAAAATTTCACAAACCCTAACTATCCCTATTCAGAAATTAAACTTCAATTTGAAAATCCAACATTCTACCATAAACTTTGACATAGGAAAGTGGAAATGTACCTTTGAATTGAAATTTGGCCTACATCAGTGAATCCCGGAAGAAGGCGGCCACTGGCGTCGAGGTCGAAGGCGGCCAGCCGGAGTCTTGATAGTCGGCGTCGATGTCGAAGGTGGGAGGCGCCGCGGCGGCCGGTGATAGCCGGACGGAGGTCGAGAGCGGACGAGGAGGGCGTGGAACGAGGAGGTCGAGAGCGGATCGGCTTACTGCGAAAAAAAAAAGCACAGAACAGAGAGAGGGTTTATTCCATCCAAATGTGATGGGAAAAATAAAATATAAAATTCTAGGGGTGGGCGCGGGGTCGTCCCGTCCCGTCCCGCGTAATTTTTGCGGGATTGGACCGGGACGGGATTCACTACTTTTTTTTCAATTCTGCACGGACCTTGTCCCTCACGGGACGGGACGGGTTTTGTCCCTCAAATAAAAAACATTATAAAAAATTCTAAAATTCTTATACATTTTACGATTTTTTAAAGACGTAACATATATAAATTTATAGTAGTTTTTATATTTTATAATTTTCTTTATATATACACAGGACACATTATATATATAATTACACACATTATATATTTTTTTTGATCACTACACACATTATATATATACTGTATAGAATATAGTTATGTTATTTACCCTAATCAAATTGCTAATTACTTAAAAGTATACACTTTGTATTACAGTGTTATCTATCTATCTATATATATACATATACTAAAACCGATACGTTGGTGCCTACGTGGCGGCGTGTGAGTGCATCTGCATATGTGGCGGCGCGTGGGTGCATCTCGCAAAGCTTTCTCCCGTTAAAAAGGAAATCTAATAAAAATAATTATTAAAAGAGTAAATATTATAAAAGAGTAAATATTATATAAGGAAAAAACAATATCAATATAATTAAACATAGTAGTAGTAATAATAAAACTAATTTTTCGTAGTCATACTTACCAAAAATATTAATAGATAAATATGTAATACTTTTTTATAGATGTTATTTTATTTATATTTAGATTATTTTTTAGTGGAAAGAATTATTTATATCAAAATCAGTCATTTAATAATTGTTATTTTATATCTACATCGGTTTTAGTATATGTATATAGATTAGTTTAATTAACCAGGATTGCAAATATAAACGATTGATTGTTTGGTTTTTTTCCCCTTATGAACAATGTAGATGAACGGGTTAAGTCTTTAGATAAACTCGTTTAAGTTTTTTTAGGTCTCGGTCTAATTTGTAAATATTTTCTAAAGTAGATAAGGATTTTAGTGCTTTTTTTTTTAACATGGGGGTTCCGAGATTGTCGACTAATCCCCCACGGGTCCGAGTCATAGCTGATGTGCGCTCAATTTGCCATGTTTTTCGCTTATATCTATTTCGATTTTCGTTCATATTTTATACTTTTGGGTTATAAAAGCATGAGATTTGTGTAGTTTATGTTTATTTGTAAATTATTGAGGTCTACACAAGTTATTGTTTAATATTGCAGAATTCGTAGCAAATTCGGGGCAAAACTAAGAAGTGCTGATTTCTACTGAAGAGCACCAAATATCGACTGGAGCACCAGAAATAGACCTAGATGACCAGAAATCGAGTGGAGTCAGATGACCAGCAATCGAGTGGAGTCACATGACCAGAAATCGACCATGATGACTCGATATCGAGTGAAGCCTTACCAGGAATCGAGTCCCCTGAAGAACACAAATTTATTTGGTCGAGGAACTCTCTCGTCACTAGCCTACAAAGGACACGAACCGGTAAGTCACCAGACATGCTCCCCCAGGCCAATGAAAGCTTAAGTCACTAATTACACAAATGTGTAAAGAATGAGATTTGAGCCCTTGACCTCTTGCAAGGGTTACCTCTCACTTACCACTAGGGTAAGGGGTCATTAGTTAATTAAATATCCACCATCCGAACCGATCACCCCTAGTAGCTGCCCATGCCTCTCAACGAACCCGTCTCGCTCAAAAATCTCCCAATTTCCCTTGCGAATGTCCACCTCCGATTCCGCTTCACAATTTTAATTGTATTCGTTTGTCATCATAACATCATCACATATTCTCGATTGCATTCGCAAGTTTGTTAGAATATATACATTTCATCGATAAATAGCTGACAAACGATGATAAAATGAATCCAGTATGACAAATAGTTGACAACACAATGACAGGAAGTTGACAAACGATGAAGCGATGATAAAACGAACCCAATATAACATATAACTGACAATAAAATGACAAGAAGCTGACAAGCGATGAAACATAAGCTGACAATATCATATTGGTTAAAATGAAAATGGTGATTAAAGTGAAAATGATGCTTAAAATGAAAATGAGGTGATTAAGTAAAAAACTGCGAGTGGGTTCATTAAAAAAAACTGAACTGAACCGCGCTGAACCGCAAAAATATATATATATATATATATATATATATATATATATATATATATATATATATATATATAGAGAGAGAGAGAGAGAGAGAGAGAGAGAGAGAGAGAGAGAGAGAGAGAGAGAGAGAGAGAGAGAGAGAAGCAAACCGGGCTTTAACCCCAATTACTTCTCCTCTCCCACGACACGCATCTTCTATCCAATCTCGGATCTCATCCGCCTCAACCTCTACAACCGAGTCCAGAATCTTATCCGCGCCGGCGACCTCGTCTCCGGTTCCACCCTCTTTTGTCAGGCCATCTTCTTCCCCACGCTGGGACTGTAGAGCCCATGGAGGAGACCTCCCTTCCGAATTCGAATCTCAATCCCTAATGAGTCCATCAATGGAGAACACCGATCAATTGCAAATGCAGCAAGAACATCAATTGAATTACATAACAGACACGGTGCTGAAGACGAGGAAGAGCAATGAAGAGTGGGCACTTCGAAGGAAGCAGCAGTTGTTCAAGAGAAAATGAAAGCGAAAGCAAGACAACATGCAAGATTGTTTCAAAAGGGATGAGCACTTCATCCAGGAGTATCGCATCAAAGTATCTTATCTTGATCCCCTTCACTTTTCTCTAATTGTTTATTCTATATTCAGATTCTTAACCTAGATTAAGACCGAGATTTTCTTTGCTCTATTGTGTTTCTGCACATTAGGTTTTCGTTATCCCTCTATTGGTGATCAAATGATGCCTTTTGGGATGTTGGTGGATGTGAGTTGTGTGTTCATTCACTGTGGATGTTAACTGAATTTAATTGGTTGAAATGTATGAAATTTTTAGAATTTAGGGCTTTAATTTGGAGTATGCAAATGTTGGTCTTCTTTCTAAGCTTTCACTTGCATTTTGGGACCAGGAGGACCCTTTTGATATGGGTGGTGATCATTGCTTTTTGTCCGGTGGAAATGGAAGGCTGGTGCAGGCCTTAGCTAAAAATGTTCCAATTTTGTACGAGAAAACTGTAAACGCTATCCGCTATGAAAGTGATGGCGTTCAAGTCACTGCTGGAAACCAGGTTTTTGAGGGTGATATGGTGTTGTGTACCATTCAATTAGGAGTTTTGAAAATGGTTCCATTAAGTTTATTCCAGAGCTGCCTCAAAAAAACTTGATGGCATAAAAAGCGGAAACGATATCTCCACCGCTAATTTTTACTATTTCCACCGCTAATCACCGCATAGGTATGCGGTGGTCTTAATCCACTTTTTTCCAGACCCATCGCATGTATATGCGGTGGGTTCGTTGACCGTATACGGACCCACCGCATACCTATGCGGTGGGTTATGGCGATGGTATACATGCGTTGGGTTTTTGGCAATTGTAAAGGGTTGTAGAAGTTATCCAAAATCGTCGCCATAACCCACCGCATACCTATACGATTAGGGGTGGGCACGGGACGGGATTGAGCCGGGACGGGACTCGTCCCGCGAAATTTTTACGGGACGGGATCGGGACGGGATTGACACTTTTTTTTCGGGACGGGACGGGCCTTGTCCCGCCGCATATAAAAATAATAAAATATCATATAAATTTGCAAAGTGAAAAATGCTTTCATAATTCATTATTTTGTATAATATGTTGAATACGGTATTCTTTTCAACTATATTATTCAATAATAAAAAAAAAATATTATTATTATTATAATACTATTATTAATTCATACAATGATGGTATAATTATAATGTTCAACATATTTGGCTACATTATCTTACTAGACCAGGACGGAAAGGAATTGAGACGAGATTCACCAGATATTGTCTCATTATCGATTGATAGTTGGGAAGAATATATACCGTATTTAGCTATTTGCCTCTAGTAACTCTAAATGAGATGCGGGGCTCAGCTTGTTAGCTGGCTTCGATCCAATTTTATGTAGAAACTTTTAATAATAATAATAATAATAATAATAATAATAATAATAATAATAATAATAATAATAATAATCCCACATTATAATTAAAAATAAAATATTATTACTTATTTTTATTGCTATTATTATAAAATAATTATACTTTACAAGAAAAAATATAATATAATAATAATAATAATTTTATTATAAATTAATAATATTATTATATTATATTATAATATTATATAATAATAATATTATTATTATTATAAATTGAAAATTATTATTATAGTTATAAATAATATTTTCTCAAATGATAATAATATTATTATTATAAACAAATATTATTATTATTATTATTATTATAAATGGAAGATTATGAGTATAATTATAATTATAATATTTTCTCAAAACAATAATACTAGTAATATATTATTATTATTCTATAATATTATAATAATAATATTATTATTATTATTATAAAAATGATTATTATTATTATTATTATTATTATTATTATTATTATTATATGCGGGACGGGACGGGATTTGCGGGATCCCACCGGGATCGTCCCGCGTTTCGTCCCGCATAATTTTTGCGGGACGGGATTCGCTATTTTGTCCTAAATCCCACCGGGATCGGGACGGGACCGGGACGGGATCGGGATTTGCGAGATTTGTGCCCACCCCTATATACGATGGGTTATGGTGACGGTTTTGGACTGTTATGGCGATGGTTTTGGGCTGTATGGCGACGGTTCAAACCCACCGTATACCTATACGGTGGGTTATTGCGATGGTTTTGGACCGTTATGGCGATGGTTTTTGGCATGTGTACTTCTGGACCCACCGTAAAGTATTGTTGTGACCCACCGTATACCTATGCGGTGGGATCGTTGACTGTCATTAAACCCACCGCATATCTATGCAGTGATTAGCGGTGAAAATAGTAAAAATTAGCGGTGAAGATATCATCACCCCATAAAAAGGCTAGGTTTTGGATTGCTGAACAAAGTTGCAATGCTCTTTCCTCACGTGTTCTGGGGCATTGATCTTGATACCTTTGGGTATCTTTGTGAAAATTCAAGCAGTCGTGGGGATTTCTTTCTCTTTTACAGTTGTGCAACTGTTGCCGGTGGCTCACTATTGATAGCTTTGGTGGCTGGTGAAGCTGCACATAAGTTTGAAAGCATGCCTCCAACAGACATATGTGGCTGGTGTTCTTCAAATTCTCAGAGGTAGGTTGCATTCCCGTTTGATAAATTGTGTTGTTCTCTTAATGAGGCTTGTAATATCATGTATTTATTTGATATTAAGATTTATAATTTTCTGCACTGAAATTATCATTCAACTTCCGTGCATATATTATAGGCCGATCCTCCTTATATGCTTAAGAATTAATGGCCAATATGCTGCTGTATGTAGGTAGTTTCGTAGGAAATCAAATACTTTTGTCCTCTTTATACTCTTAAGAATTAACTGTTCAAGAAGAAGGACAAATGAGAAATGGGAGACTGATTTGATAGAAACTAATATTGTTGCTCGAGCAATGAGTGTATTCCTCAGTGTGTAAGCTATTTTTTCATGTTCAAACTTTAGAAACTAAAGACTCTTGAACTGAATGATTCTTGCAGAAATTTATGAACCACAAGGAATTCGTGTTCCATAACCTATTCAAACATGTCTGTTTTGTTGAAGACCGATACTATATATTTGACTTTTGAAGAAGATAAATGAAATCGATGTTTTAATTTTACCTGGATTTTGGAATTGGGTGCACACACACACAAAGTCTCGTTCATGATTCTTGGGTAAATCTTGTCTCCCTCCCTCTTAATTCCTCGATTTCTTATTAAATCATCAATAATTTAAGGGTTTAAGGTGATTTATTCTTTGCAATTTTGCTTGCTCGTGCTCAAATTAGGCAAAAATGTCAAACAATTCCATGACTTGAATCTGTTTTCATGGCAATGTTTTCAGCTGTGAGTTGTGATTTCTTTACTTGGAAGTGTTTGAAAATGGCTGATTACTTTCCAGTACAAGTAATTGAAAATGTTGTCAGGATCTAGATTCTAGATCGGATCGTTAGCCATGCGACATAATCGGATCATAGGATCGTAAGATCCTACCGCATATTTAAATTTAAAATAAAGTAATTATAGAATATTGTATATGACCTACATGTAAAGCTAAATATCAATAAAAGCACACTCCATAGTCGTCAACAACTTCATATGTCTATCCCATAAATTAAAAATCCATACATTAATCAATCCAAATCCTCTATAACACTTCGTATAACCCTTCCTACATCACAAAATTATTTTTACCTTCATTTAGTCTTAAAAAAAACTATAAAAATTATATACATATTCTAATCACCTATTTTTATATATTCATAAATTTTATTTTTGAAAAATCATGTTTTAAAATTTTTTATAATTATATTTCATGAAATAATACCTTTTGAATTTTTAAAAAATGTAAAAACATGATTTTTTTAAAATAAAAACTTATAAACATATTAAAATAGAGGTTTATAATATGCATGTAGTTTTTATAATTTTTTTTTCAGATTAAATAAATATAAAAATAATTTGGAAGTGTTTTAAGAAGTGTGGTACATTAATACTCCATAATAACCCAACAAAAGTCGGTCAATAAGACTCATTGTTCCTTTCTCACCTTGCAAATGAGATTGAGATTTGACAGAGCTGAAGCCGAATGTACTAGGTAGGTTTTTTTTTATAACTTTCCCATTTTAGTTTTAGGCATTTGCTGAAAGGTTAAACCGCATAAAACCACCCCTTAAATATCCAATATTGCTCAAAACCATCCCTTACATACATAATTATCGAAAACCACCCTTTAAAAGGCCTCCGTTAGCAATCGACCACACCTGGTAGATTTCTGTTAAAATCTCAGTTAAATCACTGAAATTACAAAATTACCCTTGCTTTTTTTTAATATAAAATAAAATAAACCTTGAAACTTAAAAGGAAAAAAAAGATTGGAGATTTTTTTACCTCCTTGAAACGCTTTTTTTTAAAAAAAAAATCTTGAAACGATTTTTTTTTACCTCTGATCCAAAACAAAATCTAAAAGAAAAGGTTTTCCCTAGGGCCGGCCAGAAAAAAGAGAGCATTTGCTCTCTGGCTTGCCACCAGCGTCTCAGGCCAGCCCTAAACCTCACACCACCTCGTCCTGTCTACCAACGCCCACCACAAGGGTCTGTCGACGCCGCCTCCCACCGTCTCCGCCAGCACTGAGTCTCAACCGGCAAGTTTTCGGTCTCCTACAGGCCGCCACGACCTAGCACAGCCGCGACCCACCGCCGCCGCGACCCACTTGCGCCACCGTCGGCCCGTCGCCACCACCGTCGACTACAACTCCTAGCCTTGGAGCTCCTCCGCCTCCGCCTTTGATTTCGGTCTCTGAGCCCTACCGCTCCCCCCACTCCGCCTTTGATTTTCGTTGGGAATAACTGGGCGAATTTGATTCTTCACTGCATTTTACAATCTCCATCCATGCCATGCCATGCCTGATTTTTATTTTGAATAGAGACTTGATTTTGAAAGGATCGAGGCAAGGTTGACGGTTAGTGACGGAACAGAGCCTAGGGGTGGTTGATTGCTAACGGAAGCCTTTTAAAGGGTGGTTTTCGGTAATTATGTATGTAAGGGGTGGTTTTGGGCAATGTTGGATATTTAAGGGGTGGTTTCCTGCACTTTACCTTGCTGAAATTTGTTTATTATATGGGCTAAAATGATGGGCTTTGAAATATGAATAAAAATACTAAGTGGTCCAGTAACAAAAATCAAGCCCACTTTTAACAAATCAGTCATATTTTGGCATTTCGGTAGGATCGTACGACTCTACATGGGATCTCGATCCTACCGATTCTACCGATTCTGATACGATTCTGCTACATACGATTTTTCCCATGCGATCCTGATCGATTAGCCTACTTTGGATCGTAGAATCGTACAATTCAACGATCTGGATCTAGACTTTGATAACATTGCTATGAGAGGCGGGTGTGGATGAACTAGCGTTGGGAGTGGGAGGTAATGCTGTTTGCGGGTCTTCTGCAGCTGCTGAAGGAGTTTCAATGGTTGGTAGGGATGTATGCTGCTTTGCTGCATAAGAAAGAGAGATAAATAGCAAGGTGAGGGCAGCATGAATGCACAAGGTCGGGGAACTATGTTGATGATGTGGTTCTGGTAAAAGGATGTTGTTTCATATTTATTTTTGCACTCTTGATCTCTAAAATTGCACTAATATAGTATTATTTTTGCACTTTTGAAGGCTATGTGATACGGTAGAAGTATTTCATTTTTATCTCTATTCTCCTATTTAATAAGTTTTAAAATCCTATTAATTTAATGGTAGAGCAATGTGCTTATGCGCAGATGTGTGAGTTCGACTCCTACATAGGCTTAATTGCTTAATTTTAATGGTTTGTATTATTTTATAATAAAAGTGCAATTCATAATCTTTATTCTGCACTTTATAATCTTATTCTTGCACTTTATCATTTTATTTATGCACTTTATAATCTTAATTTTGTACTTCATAATCATATTCATGCACTTTATCATTTCATTCTTACACTTTCTAATCTTAATTGTGCACTTCATAATCTTATTAATGCACTTCATGATTTTATTCTTGCACTTTATCATTTTATTTATGCACTTAATAATCTTAATTGTGCACATAATCTTATTCATGCACTTCATACTATTATTCATACACTTCATCATCTCATTTATGCATTTTGTCATCTTATTTATGCACTTTATCATTTTATTCTTGCACTTTATAATCTTATTCATGAACAAGAATAAAAAAGAAAACCATAAATATTAGAGTAAATGATACTCAATATACCATAACATTTCACCCTTTGCAAAAATATCACCCCCCATAGAAAATGTGGTAAATGTCAAAAAGTAAAATTTATTTGCAAAATTAACAGGTCACCTTAACCTTGTATTATGGGTTAATGAATTTGGGCGGGCTTTTGAAATTTTGGCAATCTTTGGGCGGGATTTAAGGGATTAGGAAAGGAGAGAGAGTTCGTTGAATCTGCAGACGGGGGGAGTACAATGAATCGCAGCGAAGGAGAAGGTGAGGTCAAATATGAGCCACGCGTCGCCGGCGTCAGAGCTTGAATCGAAGGCGTGCAGCGAAGAAGAAGCGGGAGAGGCGACGCGTTGGTGGTGGTGCTGGTGGGGAGGGCAGAGGGCGAGGATGGAGAGAGGAGGCTGGGAGGCGACGACAAGGTGGAGGAAGGCGGCGGATGTTCGGGCTTGGTGGAGGGATCTACAAACGGATCGACACACACCGATTGGCCGCAGGGGGAGGTTGACGAAGATGATGTGAAGCGTGTCGTCTGGGAGGTGGTTCATCGGGGAGGTGTCCACGGCGGTTCTCCGGGCGGTGGAGGCGTGGCGGTGAGAAATTGATGATTTGGGTGAGGAATTTGGGGCCAAATTAAGACCAGATCTGAAAACATCCCTTGTGGAATTTTTTTCTAGAGTTTTAACATTTTCTGTTCTTTTTTTGTGGCTTCAGTCAAAAAGAGGGATTGGGATTCGGTGAAGCCGTGAATGGAGAAAGAAGAGGAGGATGTTGTGTTTGAGTATTTAGGTTGCTTGTTATGTGAATGTCCACTCTTTCATCTTCTTCTAATTGCATCTTTGTTTGAACATTAACTCATTTCCAGTTTATGTAAATGTTTTGGGTACTTTATGAGATTAATAATATCTGATAGGACTTAGTCTTCCATTGGCTGAGACATTGGTTTTATTGGCTAGACAACAGTAGTTACTGGCTAGTAAGCGTAAATCGCATATATTCGGGGTTCGCATCTCCGGCAACCAAAACGGACAACCACATATTGTAATTGATGTACATATATGCATAATAACTAAAACCAACCTTCAGCAACTCAATGAATGTCGTTTATCCTAGCTATCCTTGAGGTGGGAAGTTCCTGAGGTAGACGAGATCTAACAGGGGTTAGTCTTATATTGGCTAAGAGATCGTAGTTAGTGGCTAGACGACAGTAGTTACTGGCTAGTGAGTGTAAAACGTAACTTTTTCTTTTTTTTTTAGGCCAAGTGAAATCATGTATTATAGGGTTGTATGGAATTTTTTTGTGTTTCAGCACCTAGATAGTATTTCTTTTTACTTTGTAACAAGCTTTGAGGACTTCTTCACATTGCCACGCCAAGCTTGCTTATGTCATCCGATGCTTCCGGCGAAGGAACTCTCCCCGAGACGGGTACCCGCCTGTCTCCATTATCTGACTCCTCTATGAGCATTGTCCCCTCCTCCATATCCACGTCGACAGCTTGACCTTTCATCTCCGGAGCAACGATTGTCGGTTCTGCCCAGGTTTTATGTTTTATCTTGCCAGTTGTGTAAATTTCTGTGCCAACTGAATTGTTGTCTTTGTCATCCAAATGGTTATCCATGCCATACTCCAAATTGAGATTAAGATACGATTTAGACCTAACTTTACTTCGAAATTTTTTTTTCCATAAACATATATAAAGTGGGTGTCTATAGAAAGATAAAATTAAATTAAGCTCAAAAATAAATTTATTTTTTATTTTTAACAAATAAAAATGACCAAAAATTAGTTTAAAACAATTAAAGGGGTCTCCCTCTCTCCTCCTCTCTCTCCCCTTAGGTTACCTTCAACCTGTTGAGAAGGTGGCCAATTTTTTTGCAAAAATGGCCTTTTGTCATGCCCTTGCAAATTTTCAACCCCTTAGTCATTTTTGCAAAGTTGGCTATAAATTGGTATATTCATGCAAATCATCCTAAATATTATGCTTGCACTTACTAATATTAGTTATGCACTTTATAATATTATTCTTGAACTTTATAGTAGTATTATTCTTGCACTTCTAGTTGGTGTTCAGTATGAATGTTTATAAGTTATCTAGTTGTTTTTCATACTTAGAATGTGTAACCCTCTTTTGATGATATAGGAAATAAAGAGAATTAAAAAAACTTATTCATATACTTTACAAAATTAATTTTGCACTTTATAATCTTATATATTTATGCACTAATCTAAAACAAAAACCTTTTATTCAATAAAAGAACACATAACCATAGATAGTTTATTTGCCTAGGCGGGATTTGAACCCGCATCTATGTGCATGGGCACATCGCTCTACCATTTGAGCTAATAGGCTAAAAATCCTCCAATAAGTAGAATCATCAACAAAGAGAAAAAAAATGCACTTATTATAAATATTATTGCACTCTCAACATTTATAGTTGAACAATCATGTCTCTCCTTAATGAAAGTGGAGGAAAATATTATAGTTGATTAACATAACAAAATTTAAGAACATGAGTTGTACTTGAGTGAAGCCTGACATGGTTCTCCAATACACCTCTTTTGTATTTGCATTGCTTCTTTCACTTTAAAACCCATCACAAGCCATACCACAATCCACAAGAAAAGTTATGTGACCTCGTGAAAAATACATAAGAAAATTGGTCGATCAAATTAAAAGGTGGTATAATCCTTTAGCAAGAAAGAACGATGCAAAAAAAAGCAGTTATTACAGGTTTTGTCACACCAGGATAAAGGACGGTGATTAACATATTAACGCTAAAACTGGAGCCCTTCATAAGCCTCTTTTCTACTGTTGCAAAAGAAGAGATTCCAAATGACGCAATGCTAAACTTAAGCAAGGGACAAATCCCCTTTTTATTCAAATTATAGAATGATATATAAAATATTTTTTCTCCATAATCAATGGTTTTCAAACCATGTAAAACTAAATGTTCATTGAAAAGCCAAGAAAGTTTACCGCATAACTTTTGCAATTTCCAACCAATATTTAGAGATCCAAGTTAAACCAAACAACATGAAAAATGCATCTGCAGCAGCCATCTATCTCAACACAATCCAAAAATTGCTCACATGTATGATACTTCACATTTCATTAACAATTAAATAAAAACTAAAACGGTCTATAAAATGTTGTTTTACAATAGATATCTCAATACCTGCAGCTGGAAGGGCCAAAGCACAGGACAACCATCCTCGGGAGCTACCGGCTGAATCAGCCCTTAGAGGATGAGCAACCATGGGTTTTAGCAACCTTAAAAGGTAAGCCCATGGTTGTAGCATTTACCTTAAGGTAAGAGGTGGGAAAGGGTTACCTTGGTAGAGAGAGGTAACCTCTTCCCTTTTCTAATTTTCTTTTTCTTTCTTTTTTATGATAAAGTAGGTTGATATATTTTACGTTTAGATTTATTAGTTGTAATAGGATTTAAAATGAAATAAAAATATATTTATATTTCATTATTTTTTAAAATAAAATATCCCATTGGTTAAGTTTTTTTTTCTATAATTTGAGCCCAATTTTATCCTATATATAACCCCATCTTGATCTATTGTAGTTGCACCTATTTTCTTAACCATGGATCACAATAATCCAAATACTCCACCCATTCCAAATATGCCTTATTTTTTCGATTTGCAATAGTACGACAACCGGCTCTAGCATGGAGTGAAGAAATATTATGGAAAATTATGATGGCATGTATTATCATGCACAACATGATTGTCGAAGATGAGCGAGACATGTATTAAGACCCATATGATTTTGATCAAGATCAACCTAATAATGTTCTTGGATCATCAGACGGTTCTAATATTGAGCAATTCAACGTTACCACCGGGCGATATGAAGATCGAAATCTAGGCAACTATAGGGCTATGAGAGATGAGATTCAGGATAGACAAACTCATATGAATTTGAAGAATGATTTGGTTGAGCACTTGTGGAACCAATTCCAAGGCTATGATCCGAATTTATAGGTAGTTTTATTAGTATTTACGTATTTTATAATGTTTTTAACTTTTTTTTATTTTAATCTAAATGTAATAAAATATATTTATATTAACTACTTGCTATTTTTATTTATTTATAAAATTATAAATAAAAATAATTCACAATAATATATGATGATACACATATAATAAAGAGAAAGATATAAAGGAAAAGAAAAAGTGAAAATAAATTTGGAAAGAGGTAAAAGGGGTTTCTCATGGTTGTAGAGGTAAACTTTCAGAAAGAGGTAGAAAAAGTAAAAATTATTTTAAAGAAAAAAATAAATGAGTTATAAAGTTGTGATAGGAAGATGGGAAAAAAGGGGGAAAGAGGTTACTCCATGGTTGCGGATGGTCTTCTGAAGTTCAAAATTTCAAACACGAGCCCTCGTCCGCTTGAATTTGTTTACCAACAACAAATCCAGATTCTCCCCTCCCCCCAACTTTCGAAACTTTCTCCTCCTTAAAAAGACATATTGGGGACTTGCCCTTTTCTCTTGTTTTTTATGGCTCTTATTGTCAGCATTAGAATAAGTAGCTTTTTGCTTCAACCTCGCCAGTGGGATTTCAAAGTCATCATCATCAGCCACAAGAGAAGGAGAAGGAGTTGCGGGAACGGAAGAAGGGGAAGAAAGTGTACAAATCAAAGCACCATCATCACCAAACCTCATCATATAACATTGCTTCCTCACAAGCCTAACATAAGCCCTAGACCTTTGTTGAGTTTTAGGAAAAACGGGTTCACGAATAGAATAAAAAAAATCGTCAACCTCTTCATCTTCAAAATCCATCACAAGTTTCCTTGCAAACTCCTCATATGTTGGGTACATGGGAGCCTATTATTCAAAAATATAAATGCAAACAATTAATGAAAGCTACAAATGCTGACAAATGATTGATATATAAACGCGTCCTCTAATTCCACCACAAAAGATTTGAGGTGGACACTCAAAAGGGCTTTGTACTTCCGTGCCCTGAAAACAGAAGGGTAAATGAAAAGTTAATTTATGCCTTCCGTTTTTAAAACACGGGAGTTCAAAATATAAGTTGTACTTCCGTGTTTGAAAAACGACAGTACAACTTTTAGTTTTGCCTTCCATTTTTAAAACACGGGAGTTATAAAACTGAGTTGTACTCTCGTATTTAAAAAACAGAAGTACAATTTTAATTACACCTCCCATTTTTTAAACACGGGAGTACAACTATTTTATGTACAATTTTAAAAGTATTTTGAAAAGACACGAGTTTGATTTTAACTTATTTTTTTAAAAAAAAATTAGAAACACACATAACTTTAATAAATAAATTGTAACGGTTACCCATGCCCTTCCGCGTTTTGTTAATAAATTATATTTTAGTATATCATATAAGAGTAAGTACTCTTTTTTACATACTGTTTAATAATTTTTCACTTATTTATCCAATAAAGAGTAAATAACCAAATTTATTGCATAAGTTACATTTTGATATCCTTTAATATAATGTTTTATAAATATTTTATTTTTTTATGAAAATTTGTTAATATAATTAATAAAAAAATCAAATAATAATATAAAATAAATAATAACTAAAATATAATAAAATCCATAAAATTCAATTAGTTACATTTTGATAATGATTTGTGATACTTTACAATAACATATATATTGATCCGAACAAACTCAACCAAAATTATGTTAAACTTGTATAAAAGTATATGTGAGATAAACCGATATATTCTCAAACAATTAACTTAAACAGAACATTAAAACAAAATAATTTAGAGGCCGTATAAAATAATGGGGATTTAATTTTGCTCACTAACTTAAAAGTCATGGTACAGGGGAAGAAAAATAAATATAAATAAAACAAATCAAAACTTTAATTTTAAGTGAAATTCAAAACTTATCGTTGAATGCAAAAGAAAGGGTTATTGGCTTTTTGCGAATCAACATTCAAAACTTTGGAACCATATTTATATCATTAAACTCAACGATCAACAATACTAAACCATATTTATATCATTTCATTTCATCGACATAACAAACTTACTCCCAAATACAGTAGCAACAACATTGATAAGAGCACCATCGTTATCAATCACTATCACCCCTTGACGGTTTTGACACCATCCTTCCACTCGTCGCATCACCCAATTGTATGTATTTTCAGTTTCATCACCCAAGAATGCAAATCCCACATTAAACGTCATCTCAATGCTTGTTAGCCCAACTATCTCAAACAACGGCAAATCGTACCTAGATCATAGTCATTTTCTAAATTATATGATTCAATTACAAACAATAAAATTAGAATATTGTCTGCATTATCAAAACTTAAGCTTACCTGTTGGTCTTATAGGTTGCATCCATAATCATGACGTATGAGAATTTCTTCCACAACTCTAGTGAATCCTTATGAGCAAATGCTAAGTCTTGGAAAGACCCATCGGGACGAAGCCTGTGACTGAAAGTGAATTTTCGATACGCGAGCATATTGTGGAGGTGTTGCATTGGGGTCATATTTTGCATCTCATTCTTCTTGATTCTCACCCTTGCATTATAAATTTATTGTCTCGTGCTCCAATTCTCGTTGAAAGTATTTTTCAATGTCGCAAGAAGGGGAATTGGCTTTACCCCTCCAAATGTCAAATCTTTCACTAGTTGTATCTCCTCATTCGTCAACCGTCCCACCATTTGATGACCTTGCAGTCTAGGATGCAGTTTATGGTTAATTATGCATACCACACTCCACTTTCAGCCGCCATACATTTCTTTCGGCTTCCCAACCATACAACAAAAATAGACAATTATTTTTTTTAGACCTTCCATCCCACGGGACTATTACTGGTACATCAACACCTCTAATTTTCTTCTTACGATTTCTATTTTCTCCATATTTTTCACATCCAAGATATACTGAGCCGTATCGGGTTGCCGAGCTATTCCAAGATTTTACAATTGTGAGAACAAAGTTGTTCACGAAAGCAATCTACCGAGCCCATTCTAACATCAATTTTCTATCCCTCCAGTAATAACTATTCGCAAAACAAGGCGAATAATCAAATCCAATAATGTTCATTCTATCAAACTGAAAACAATTGAAATAGAGTTGAAAACAATCAAATTTCACTAATTGAATCAATATTATCATTAAATTCTCCTATAAAAGTTCATAAATACCCGAATATTATTGTTGACTCCTTCGTTACCATTGGATGTGTGATTTGACAGTCTTCTATGGAGTTCGGCACAACTAGGGCAAAATACCCGTTATCGAGCATATTCGTCATATTCACACCCCTTTTTGACCGAAAAAAAATAAAATAAAATCATACCCTTCCGTTTTCTAAACACGGAAGGCAAACTATTTTGAACTTCCGTATTTCAAACACGGAAGGCAAAAAGTAGTTTGTCATTTTGATTTTAAAAAACGGAAGGTAAAAAGTATACTTGTCCTTTCAGTTTTTAAAAACGGAAGGCAAAAAGTAGTTTTCTTCTTTCGTGTTTTAAAAACAGAAGGTATAAAGTTGATTTAACCTTTCATTTTTTAAACATGGAAGTTTTGTATTATATTTTCCAAAAAATAAAAACAAACAAATAATTAATATAGCACAACTTCCGTTTTTAAAACACGAAAGTGTATTTTTTTTTTGGTGCCCCACCAAATTTTTTGTGGTGTGGTTAACAACACCCTATATAAAAGACGTTGACAATCAATAAAAGGTACAAACAAAAAGCATACCATTAGTCCATCAAATAGTGAAGCTGCTTTAGCATAACTAAATTTAACATCACAAGCCCAATGTAAAGAGGTTGGATCTTTCTCAACAAACTTAAATTTGCATTTGAATTTATCAGCAATGGTAGGGAATGCTTCCAATATCCATGCATGTAACATACTCACAAAACATGTTGATTTTTAAAAAGTGCTGGCATTTATAAATAGTTAGTACGAGCAAAAGGGAATAAAAATATCACCTAGAATGCTAAAGGATATCCAAACAACGCATATGATCCCCTAGGATTCAAGCCAACCTCAATAGCAGACACCCTTCTCAACCCTTTTAACAACAGACAATAACATTCCCTCCCCCAGTGATATCATTCAAATATCTCTAGATCACACGCAAGAGCCAAATGCATCAAGTCAACAACCTCAGACCTTTTAAACAACAAAACCTTCCCAATTATAAGAAGTGTTGCCATGACCAACTTCCTTCGGGAGTTCTTAAGCTTAGATTTGAAAATCTTCAATATATCAGCATAAGAGACCTTATCCTTCCCAAAAAATCCCTTATATGTAACAACCTTTAAAGGTGCAGGATCAAATTCAATAACTGAAAGACCGGTTATGGGATGGAAGGAACCTCAATAAAGAAACGCCGGCAATAAACCCATCAACCTTAAACCACATTTCATTTCATTTTTTTAATTTTATTTTTACCTCATGCATTACAATCTGATGAAATAACTAAAAACCAAAATGCATTTTTGTCCCCCTATATAAACACTAAGCCTAAACAGCTATTCTTCGGTGGTTGAAAATTAGATGCCGACAACCCTCGCTTAATAACATCATAAACTTCAAGGTAGAAACAGATATTAGCTCGAGCAATAAACACAACCAAATTAACAACTACTTGACTATCATAAGAAATGTACTTTATTATTCAAATTAGCCTATAGAAAACTATTTAACCAACAACCTATTCAACATGTCATAAACCAAAATAGAGAACGAAGTTTAGAAATAGCATCACTTCTTTGATGCAACTCTTTGATTTTTCCATTTTGCAAGTTGAAGATTTTCATGTCATGACCTTCGAATTTGATTGGTTGAGGCTTATCATCCATACCCATACAGGGCTTGTAGTTGATAGCATTGGATGCACATTACTAGCGGATCCTGACGAAGCAATTGGGAGGAAATTGCATGTTGAAGAGATAGAAAGAAAAGCAAAGTAAATAAATAAAAATCCGATGATCAGAACATTGAAGACAAGGATGCATGCATATATAATATTAAATGCTTACTTGACCAAACATTGCTTAAAGAAATTAGAGGTATAAATGAATTCAACATTTAAAAGAAACTAATAGTGAAATTATGTTTATCGATGCTTGGTCAAGACTCAAATGTAGAAAACCTTTATAGCGAGAAGTAAAATACCAAAAATAGAATAAATGCGTGTTATAAATTGAATGAGATCTTTCCAAAAAAAAAACTAATAGTGTCAATTTTCCCAGTGACAGAATTCATGAGTCCATACATTTTTATGGTACCAACATTTCTTATCTCAGCTAAAATGCTTTTAAAAAACAAAGGAAGGAATCAATTAATGAAATAATGTTGGTCCATCACTCTTCCTTTGATAGTAGTAATTAGGCATTCAATTTAGACAAAATTTGTTATATGTCCATTTGATATCCCATTTTTAAATCATTGTCCATTTTCATTAGGAATTTAATTATGTGTCCCAAATGGACACTTTTGCCCCTGACCCAGTCTCCCTCATTTCACACACTCTCTTCAATTAAATTCGATCCATCGAGTCACCGAGGATGCCTCCATCTTCTTCCACCGATCCAAATCTGGCGATGGAGAAAGAGCGAAGGTCTTCTTCCATGGTGTCCACCGATCTAAATCGGCCAATGAAGGCCTTCGATTCGACGGGGAGGACTGCTGATTCTGATGCCAACGGAGACGCCCTTGCCTCTAGAGACGAGGAATCAGACGATGGCGAGGATGAGGTGGTAATCAATGTCTCAAATTTCTAGTTTTTGAGTGTCGGCAATTGCACTAGCCCTCTTTAATGAGTGTTCATGGTGGTCAAAAACTTGAACCCAAACCCAACTCTTGCTAGATTAAAAAAGGAGATTGAGAAAGTGTAGAGATGATTCTTATCGTCAATGTTTTAGGCACGATCGATCGAGATCTGTTGGAGATGATTCTTATCGTTAGTGTAGAGATGATTCTTATAGTTTCTGAGATGTCGATTCATCAAGAATTAGATGTGGTTATGCTTTATACTGTATGAGGTATACTAATGCTTTCTCTCGGTTTCACTTTTTAATTGATTTTGTTTTCTTTGTTAAAATCTGTAGAAGTCACTATCCTTTAAAAAAGTTGAATCTTATTGAGTTTTTATTTTGTCTCGGAATTGAATACTGAAGCCAAACATTAGTCTTCTTCATATTACTGTTATTCTTCTAAAGATTTGACAATGAGCTGCGAAGATGTAGTGATAAAGAGAGAGACAGTAGAGAACGTGAAAGAGATGGTCATGGCTTTGATCAAGATGATGTTGTTGAATTCAATAACATGGATTGTTTCTCCAATAAATCTAAAGTTGATGAGGGTGGAGAAGGTGCTAAAAGCTGTGGAACCCAAGGCTATCCTCTTATTATGATGAAAAATGTGCTTTTAAAATTGAGAATTGTGTTTCTGCAATATTTATTTGTCCTTTTCCTATCTCAATTTGGTTGTGTTTTTGTAGCAGGAAAATTAACCTTGAGATAAAGGAAGCATAGTTAAGATAAAGTAAGTGTGTTACCAAAAGAAAAAAAAAAACTTAGGACAAGAAAAAATGTTATTAATAATGTCATCACAATAAAAAAAATTAAAAATGTAACTACTATTGTCATCACAATAAAAACAGGGTCATATACACTGTCATCCCTATAAAAACAGGGTCATAGACATTGTAACCAAAGGAAAACCCTAGGACAAGGGAAGCACAAGCCCTAAAGGGGCTAATGAGAAGTCAAAATACATGTAGTGGACAATTCTCCTTCAATATATGAATGGGTAAGAGGGTCATAGAAGTTGTAACCAAAATAAAAACAAGGTCGTAGACACTGTAACCAAAGAAAAACCCTAGAACATGCGAAACACAAACCCTATAAGGGCCAATGAGAAGCCAAAATACATGTGGTGACAATTCTCCTTTAATTTATGAATGGGTAAGAGGGTCATAGATGTTGTAACTAAAATAAAAACAAGGTCGTAGACATTGTCACCATTATAAAAACAGGCTCATAGACACTGTCACCACTATAAAAACACGGTCATAGACACTGTAACCAAAGACAAACCTAATGACAAGGGAAGCACAAACCCTAAAGGGGCTAAACCTTACCAAAAGAACATGCGATGTACAATATGGTTTAGGGTTAAGTCTTTAGGGTTTAGGGCCAAATCCTGAACTCTAAAATGTTAAGTACAATACGTCGTTAAGAGATGAATGTTGTCACCAAAATGAAAACCCTAGGACAAGGAAAGCAGAAACCCTGTAGGGGCTAATGAGAAGCCAAAATACATGTGATGATCGTTCTCCTCTAATATATGAATGGGTAAGAGGGTCATAGAACCTGTAACCAAAATAAAAGCAGGGTCATAGACATTGTCATCACTATAAAAATAGGGTCATAGACACTGTAACCAAAGGAAAATCCTAGGACAAAGGAAGCACAAATCATATAGGGCTAATGAGAAGCCAAAATACATGTAGTGAAAGTTCTCCTCTAATATATGAATGGGTTAGAGGGTCATAGACACTGCCACCACTATAAAAACAGGGTCATAGACATTGTCACCACTATAAAAACATATGGTGACAACTTTCTTTTACGAGGTCACCACCCTTATCGCTGTCACCACCCTTATCAATGTCACCACCCTTATCAGTGTACCGTCCTTATCACTGTCACCGCCCCTTATCAATGGTCACACTATCACCACCATTATCATTGTCACCCTCCTTATCGCTGTCAACAGCCTTATCACTGTCACTATTGTTAAAAAATTTATCACCAAACTAAAATCTTAGGACAAGGGAATCATAAATCTTAGAGAGGCTAAAGTTAAACCGACAAAAATTGGTCTCATCACTAATATCACCAGCAAAATAAAAATAACCTTTATATAAAACAAACCCCTTTTGCTTGTTGATGGACACTCTTTCGCCGCCCCAAAGCTCAATAATTTAAAGAGGTGCCACCACTCACCACATAACAAAGAATCCGAACTTGCTGTCAACTTTTCTTTCTCCAAAAAAAAGAAAAGAAAAGAACAAATTAAATAAACAAGTAATGAGCTTAAGAAAGACCCTGTGGAGGAGAAGAGAAGAGAGGCATGTATGAGAGAGAGTCTGTGTATGGAGTATGAAGAATTGGAGAAAGAGAACAAAAATTAAAGGGCGAAGCCTAAAACAATCGCAACGAGAAACACGAATGACGATAGCCTAAGCTCGGAACGGAGCTGATGAATGACGAGGGCGAAGCTTATAGAAAATAGGACGGAGAGGAGCCCCAGTGGGCCGATGCGACATTATGAAATGGGTAATTAAAAAGTCAAGGGTAAAATTGGTATTATGAAATTTTTTTGACAATTAGCAAAAAAATTATTTAGCATGGACATTTACCTAATAAATTTATAAAAATGGATACTGGGCCAAATATCTTCTTGAATTTAATCATCCGTATAAACAAAACTATGTAAATCCCGAACAAATTCAAACAATGAGACTGAAGATGCAAGCACATTGGTGAAGAACTATCGGCATAATCAAAACCTCAGACTAAAAGAACCAAAAACCCGAGCATATATGCTACAATATAATTCAAGTCAAAATAAGGAAATGTGTGCAGATTGGGGGTCATATTCAACAAGATTGAATTTCTCAACAATCTGAACATTCAAATCGATGGAAGCCCAAACTAAAACATTCAAATTCCAAAAACAGGATTGAAGAACAAATACCAAAATTGAATAATTCTAAATTGATGCAATCAAAACTGAAACAAGCAAGATTAAAGAAAATAAAAAAATTACTAAAATTAAACACGACGAATCCAAATGTCAATGCAACAAAAATGGGAAAACGAATTAAAAAGAAAAGGGAAAATGAAAAAGGAAATGTATCGATTTGATTGATAAAGACCATAAGAAAGAATCCGAGAGATCCTCGTGAGATTTGGAGGAGGAAGACCATGAAGAAGAAACAGATGATGAATCGGCAAAGAGGAGGAGATAGACTGAGAGAGTAACCGAAGAAAGCAGAAAATGAGAGGGAGAAATGAATGACAGAAAATGATAGTAAAAGCATTATTTTCATTTGACTGTTACGCAATTTGTAGTGTGCATCCCTTTTTACATCAAATTCTCATGAATTGCTCAATGTTTCAAAATTGTAGGAAATATATCCTTGCTACGGGCTTGCTTGTGGAGTAAATATTTCATAATCTATCTTGCAATTTAGGTGGAGAAAAAATAATACAAAGCATATTGAATCCATCAAGAGAAAATTGATATGAATACAAAAAATTGATGCAATCAAAACTGAAACAAGCAAGATTAAAGAAAATAAAAAAAATACTAAAATTAAACACGAGGAATCCAAATGACAATGCAACAAAAATGGGAAAACGAATTAAAAAGAAAAGGGAAAATGAAAAAGGAAATGTACCGATTTGATTGATAAAGACCATAAGAAAGAATCCGAGAGATCCTCGTGAGATCTGGAGGAGGAAGACCATGAAAAAGGAACAGATGATGAATCGACAAAGAGGAGGAGATAGAGTGAGAGAGTAACCGAAGAAAGCAGAAAAAGTGGGAGAAAGGAATGACAGAAAATGATAGTAAAAGCATTATTTTCATTTGACTGGTACGCAATTTGTAATGTGCATCCCTTGTTACATCAAATTCTCATGAATTGCTCAAGGTTTCAAAATTGTAGGAAATATATCCTGGCTACGGGCTTGCTTGTGGAGTAAATATTTCATAATCTATCTTGCAATTTAGGTGGAGAAAAAATAATACAAAGCATATTGAATCCATCAAGAGAAAATTGATATGAATACAAAAAATAAAAGTAAATAACTACTAGTTTATTACAACCAATGTTGCTGGATTTCAAGTTTACCATGATGTAGAAGATACAATTTATTTGTAAAATTTGCTGACATTACAACCAACAACTTTCTTAACATGCCTCAACTGTTTTCTATTGTAAACTAAACAAATGTTGGCATATACCAAAATGGGGAACTAAATCTAGGAACAATATCATATTGATAATCCAAAGGTTCGACTTCTGAAGCCTTCAAGTCGAAAATCCCCATGTCATACCCAATGAACTTGGACTTGGTCGGATCGGGTTTCTCATCGGTGAAATATATGCAATTGGGCTTGCAGTTAGCCTCGGACGAACGCATGGACAATGCAGAATGGCTACCTACGAACAATGACATATCTCCGAGATCATTCACTCCTACCCAATCGCGCGCTCGTGGATCATACTTGAATACCTCAAACTTTTTTGTCTCAAAATAAATGACTCGGCAACCTTCTTCTAGCAGTTGTGGACAGTCTGTGATCTCAAGGCTCTCCGTAAATCGCGCAACAACAAGAAGATCACCAGCGGATTCGACCAAGTAGAAATACTTAGGAGAGCCTTCAGCAAATCTAGATATAGGGCCACGAATATCACCGTGTACAAGTTCCTCCGCCGTGAAACCCTCCCCCTTGCTAAGCAAAATCCGATCTATACTTGATCCTATAAGCTTCCCATCTCCAAACAGGAGCATAATGTGTCCATTGAAAGCAATCATATCCTCCACACTTGTATCTTTCACATCAGTATGCGTGCCAAAATGTCCATTGTCATAGTCTACAACTGACCACGCGGAATCCCCGGGTTTTGCAAAGGCCAAGTGATACAAGTCCGATGTAACTAGGACAAGGAACCCATTGTGAGGAGGAATTTTAACCAAGAGTACGCTTTGAATGAGGGTCCATCTGGCCAACTCTTTCTCATTACGACCATCATAATCTACATAATCGACCTCCATCGTAGCCAACTCTTTCTCATCACAACTATGGTAATCTCTAGAAGGAATCTCCAATAGGGCCAACTCTGTATCATTACTGTCATCAGAGTCTTCATTATCATCATCCATCATTGGCAATGTATCGGCACATGGAAGGCCTATCTGAACTCCGGTGAGAGGATTGTAAATAAAAATTTCCATGTCAAAGCCAATGGTGAAAATCCATCCATCCCTACAATACCAGCAATTCCTGCCAAATGTTTCAGGGAGCTCCACTTCACAATGTTTATTGGTACTCGGATTGAATACGAAGAAATTACTTGAAGAACAATGCACACTGCTCTCAGGTATCAAAAGCCATGGCACTGCAGGAGTATATTTGGATTTCACCGGGCTTGAAACAAGTTTCCAGGATGAACACACACCAGAAAATGAGATCAGATCCTCTACAAATTTGATTCTCCTGCCAATTTCGATAAGTAGATCTTTTGGGAGTTGAGCCCAATCACCACCCATGATTTCTATAGCAAATAAGATTCAAAGGGAAGAAATTAAAGTAAAGGAAAGTAAAATAAGGGAAATGAAATGAAACATTAATCCCCTTTCTATCCATATTTCATAAATGTACATTTTCCTCCAAAACTCAGATTTGGAATCCATAGCATAATTTACAAGAATGCAACAAAAATTTTGAAATGCAAGAATCCCCTTTCTATCCATATGTAGAAATGCAAATTAATTTTCCTTCAAATTTTGTATCTCGGATTCACAACCTAATCAATTAAAATTTAACAAATAATTTCACTAAACTATCTTTCTAGTGAAAACCGTAACTAGTTTCAAAGAAGGTATCGCCATATCCTACTCAAAGAAGCATACGACAAAGATGAATACCTAAACAATCATATAAATGAAGCTTTCCTCTTCTACAACATCATAATCGTCGAAAATAAGCTACAAACCTAAATAAAATTGAAAAACACTTGCTAGATTAAGAATCTAACCTTAAATTGGACTCATATGAAGAAAAAATGAGAATGCAAAGCCAAAATTCAAGCAAGCGAAGCTAACCTTGTTTTTGCTGAAAGACTGAATCTATAAACCTTTCTCTTTCCTCGTTTGAGCGTTGTGGCGGCGTACTATCAAAACCTGATGTGAGAAATTTTATAGGACAAACTAGGTTTTGGTGATATTGATGAGAGTATCAAAGTGACTACATGTGTATGTATCTCACCATACACGTGGAATCGCGGATGTTTTTGAAATATTTTTTCCTTTTTATTTTATTTTTTCATATTGGTGACACATTTCAAATTATTCATTTTATCATACACGTGCATATTGTTGATACAATGTTAAATGTATTTAATCATTTTTTATTCTATACTTATTACTAGTGCCTCTTAACCTTTACACCTTGTATTTTACAAGTCATTTATAAATGTCACAAATAACCACCTATTTGGTTTTGCAAAAAAAAAAAACAACAACAATAAAAGGGGTACAATTCTCTTGATAAAATTGCATCCAAATTAGCTATAATTTGATACTTCTTAATTTCTTCTGTGGTCTACATTCACTTCCCTTAATGTTTTCATATTTTGTAATATGTAAAATAGTTGTAAAAAAGGTTATAATCATCTAACAAACGAAAATTGATATCTCAATAAGTTTAGTTTATATGTATGTATAAGTTTTGTTTTTCTTAATGAGTCAGTGCTTTCTAAACTTTATAGTTTGTACTACCTTGTAGTGTGAAACAATTGTGAATTGGTTATAAGTATAACTCATCATAAAAGTGGAAGGCATTAAAATAATTTTTTTTTATTAGCCTATATATATATTGTGAAATGGTGTTTGACGGGAGGAAAACATGTCGTTATTCCTTTCAAAACAAAACTCAAACTTATAAACTAGTATAGTGAATAACCAAGATGTCGATTCCACAGGGAATTCTACCTATTCGAGTGTGATTTAGTTGTTAATTGAGTAACCAAAGGGATGTTTAGAGTGCAAAAGCTCCACCTTTTATCAAAGCAGAAGAATGAAAGCATTAGTAAGGAAACTTGATTCAAATAATATAGAGAAGTAGTACTGCCTACAGTTATCCACTTTATTTGGTTAAGTTGATCCTTGTAACTTCCTCTTGTCCTTTTAGGCTTCCTATGAATGTCCTTATCCTGACCTAATTTAGCTACTAGTCCAATCAGTCCTAGAAACCCTTATCTCGTGGGCAGTCCCTAAAGGGATAAGTTTGCTACTTGGGTTAAGGTTCACAATCAGGAATCTACAAAACCCTAACAATTGAATTGATTCTAACGTGTTGGCCAGACAAGATAGAACACAACAATCAATAATTAAGTGCAAGGAAGTCAAAACATTCAATATAGGAAATAAGGAACGAGATTCGGAAACTCATAACCCAATCCAAACAAAGCTTCAAATTGTAGACGGTGTAACGACCGGATTTTGGGAGTTTCTAAAAAGGGATAGTTTCGGAAAAACCCGTCCTCGAGCAATTTCTATTTTCGAAAAGTCCTTGAAAATCATCTCGACATGCTTTTAAGATTCAATTTGACGGATTCTAAATCTTATTTATTAGATTTCGATTTTGAGGAATTCGAGAGATGTTTGAAATGAATTTGGAATCCCGGTCGGATTTTCAAAACGTTGGATTTCGAGGTGTCGGATTCTGGATGTCGGATATCGGGGTGGGATGTCAGGGTTTAAAGTTGGAAGAGCGGAATCACTCTCTCTCTCTCTCTCTCTCTCTCTCTCTCTCTCTCTCTCTTCCCCCACGCCACACCCACACACACTCTCTCTCTCTCCTCTTTATGTGTTTCGTCTTTTAGCTAATTAAAACCCTAATGGGCATCTCCATCTCCTCTATATAAGGAGCACCAACTTCCTACCTATCGAATAGTTCAATCAACCATCCCTAAAGAGATAAGTTTTCTACTTGGGTTAAGGTTCGTAATCAGGAATCTACAAAACCCTAGCAATTGAATTGATTCTAACGAGTTGGCCAGACAAGATAGAACAAAACAATTAAGAATTAAGTGCAAGGAAGTCAAAACATTCAATATAGGAAATAAAGAACAAGATTCGGAAACTCACAACCCAATCCAAACAAATCTTCAAATTGTAGATAGAACAAAGGGAGTTTAGTTGCTCATGACGAACATTGCTCTCTATCAATTGTCCGTTGAACGATGAATAGACTAGTAGATAGGTAAGACTAGGGCTAATCCCTCAAAATATAGAACTCCAAAGTCAGCCAAACTAATAAAATTAGGTTTAGGTAGAAATAAAATGACTCTAGTTCACTGACGACATATGCTTCGGCCACTGCACAGATGTCATGGCCGCTGCCTGGCTTCTTCCTTACTTTCTTGGCTAGGTGCATTCAGTGGTCGCTGCCTGTGTGCTGCGACCGTTGCACCTGGTTGCTGCAACCCCTTTACTTTCCCACTGCATGTATTTAAAGCACTTTTCTCTTCTTGCTTTTAGTTCTTTTCACTTTGTATTCATAGCTTCAAGCCTATTGCGTCCTCTTCTAATGTTCGAATCATTGTCTCTGCAAAATAAATCACAATTTGCTCAGAATTTGAACTCTTCCAAAATAAAGCATAGAATGTAATTGATGTAAAGGCTCAGATTTTTAAATCCTAAAATTTTCGGAAAATGAGAATTAAAAATGAAATTAAATCGGTTTTAGAACTCGTTAGCGGATTCCGATCGGAATGTAAAAATTTGGCGAATAATTTCCGTCATTGACCTCGAAAATTCAAAATAATTATCGGATGGTGATATCCTTTTTTATTTTAAAATCTAATTGGTCGAGAGAGCGGGATTAAGAGAAATTAACATTCGGAGACTAATTACGGGATTCAAAATTCGCGTATTCGAAATTTATTTCTGGGTATTTATTTAACCACTTCCACACACTACCTTACATGCCCTCTTCCCTTACCTTACCCACCCCTCTCCTATATTGATGCAACACACGTCTCATTCACCATCCCTCCCCATCACTCGTCTCATTCACCATCCCTCCCCATCACTGTCATTCTCCATCTTCCTCTTCTGCCCACCATCTCCCGCTCCCTCCTTAATCTTCCCGTGCTCACCGAACACCATCACCGTTGCACCATCACCAACTCACCGTCCCAGCAACTCCACCAGCATCCCCTGATCGAGCCCAAACCAAAGAACTCCCGTCCATCCTTCTCCTCGAGAGCACATAAGCAGCCGACGTCGCCCAGGAACTCCCATCGAGCCAACAAAGCTCCGACGTCCCTGTTCGAGCGTGTTTAGCTTCCGATAAGCCGTTCTCCTCCGTTTTTGATCGGAATCGTCCTCGAGCTTCACCATCACACTTACCCATGTCCGACGAGCCATCGGGAGCCACCGACGACGCCCAGCACTCCGATCGAGAGCTCCGAAGTCGCGAAATCACCTCGGTAACTTCCGCATTTCCCTCCTCTGTTTTGATTCTATTCTCTCTTGGGTCGGGCTGAGGGAGAGCGTGAGTGTGTGTGAGCTGAGTGCGGGACGTCAGGTGGGCTCGAGACCTCCGACAAGAGCTCCGGCGAGCTCGAGAGAGACTGGGAGCGCGAGAGGGGAGTGCGCGAGCGAGCGTCGAGAGCGAGGCGCGAGCTGGGCGAGTCCAGGTGAGCAGGAGGCCGAGGCGAGACCATGGACTCAGAGAGGAGAAGCCGGAGGTTGGAGGAAGGAGGGCCAGAGGAGCCTCGCCGGTGGGATGGTGAATCGATCGGGAGCCATGGCGGGAGCTGGGAAGTTGAATCAACGAAGAAGAAGGGTCCCGCTTCCTTATATATATTATTTATTTGTTTGATCGGTTCGGTTCGATTTAATTGGGTTTGGTTCGGTTCGGTTCGGGTTATCCGTTATTATTTAACTCATTAGGGGTAATTAAAATATATTAAAATATTATTTACGAATTTAAAAGAGAAAATGTTATCTTGGTAAGATTCATAAAGGGTTGGTTTTATTAAATAAAAATGGATTGGATTTTAGGGGTTTTGGAAATATTTTGTAAAGGTGTTCTATTAAGCGGTGTTTAAAATATTATATATTATTGAGACTTAACATAAATTATTAAGACTCGTCGATTAAAAAGAGAATTTGAAAAAGAATTTCAAGGTTGAAAAGTAATCTAATAAATAAATTTAAAAAGCAATTTAGCGAGTATTTTTAAGGGTCGGAATACTTAACTGTTTAACTGGGATTTGAAACAGTTTTGAAACTAACTTGGGAATGTGACTTATTCGATGACTAACTAGCTATATAATATGATCGTTTGACTAACGGTATGATTCGTATGACTAATAGCATGATATTGTGGTGATTTTTAGAAGAGATTAATGTTCGATACTTATGATGATAATGATATATATCTTGATGAATAGTATGAGATAAGAGATGGTTGATCGTGATGAACTGAAAGTATGGTTGATGTGAGCTTGTTAATTAACTGCTTGTATGAATGTGTGTTATATTTGTTCAGAGTGGCTAGAGACGTATACTCAGTGTATTATCATTATGTACTTAGGTGATATTCTATGATCGTGACTACTGTGTGCTGGATTCTTCTTTTGCCGATCTTCTAGCCAGGTAAGTACCTCCGGGGCTTACTCAGTAACCAGTACCTCCTGCCTGATGTGTCATATAGTATGTAGGTGTTGCATATGCATAAGAGCATGTCATGTAGTATCATGCTTAGGAATTGCATTTACGAATGAGCATCCTTATTCTGTATGTGTTTGAATACAGAACGACTGTTATCTGTGAGTCCTAGAGTCCTTTCTAGGGTCATAGGGCAGCCCAGCTTCATCGGGTGTTGTCCTCCTCGAGTCATTTATATATATCACGAGATACGAGATGGACATGAGATATGATATGATGATGAGATATGACATGATGATGAGATTTGATATGATTATAGTATCGAACTGGCCAGTCTCCACCTTGTCTGGAAGAGGGGTGGTGGTAAAAGAGGGATATACCGCTTGGTATTATTTGTTAAGGCCTTCCTTAATATTCTGCACATATGAATTAGGACCATGATAGTGTGGTTAATATTCCAGTACTGTATGAAGGCATCCTTTATTCTAGGTATAGGCGTATTATATGTCCTCAGCGTGGTCAGAGGACCCGCGGGCGGACTCTTGGCCTGACTTGGTGGTATAGTTTCAGGTACCCGATACACTGCTTGATTTTGTGATTTTATGACGGGGTCCATTCATATGGAGGAGAGTGAGTGTTTGCAACCTGACTTCACCAAATTCATGCTTTTGGGATTTCTCCCTACTTATATTTTGTTTTGACTCGGCTCTGCCGTGGCGCCCGTTGTATCGTTTTCAGAACTTATGCCCTTTGCATGATAAAGGATTTTCCGCATTGTAGACTTAGGACAGGTACAAGGGTTTACCCCGGGGTCTCCAACGGATCTTTCGGATTTGGGTACAAAATCCCACTTTAAACTACACATCTTCAGTTTCAAACCTTCAACCTGTACTCGGGGCGCTAGATCCCAACGATGGGTTTTATCCCTCGAAACGTAACTCGGGAATCATAATCCCAGGCCGTTACAAAGGTGGTATCAGAGCTGAGGTTTCGCAATCCGAGTACAATAGGTTGAAGAGGTTTTGAAAATCGCCCAATGTTTTAAAATGGTTTTGGAAAATATTTTATAAAGGGCAAAATGAATTTAATTGGACTTAAAACCTAAAATGAATAAAGGGGAAATAATCTCGTGGGTAGAGACCCAAGCGGTAGACATCCCTTATGGATGTAGAATTCGGGGAACAGTAGGCAAAATACTAGCTTTTATATACAGATGGGCCCAGAAGACTCCAAGGAAGACCACGAAGGTTGGAGTGTTGAGTTAGGAGGCCGTGAGGTTTTGCCCCTCCGGTCAGTCGTCCCTCGAAGGACGACATAGATCGTATCTATGCTTACGTTTATATATGTACATATATGCAATTGAGCTCGAGGGCGATCCTCCTCGAAGAGGATCATATTAATATTGTTGATTGCTTCCGTGATGAGTGCTCTATTGTGCTTAGGATAACGAACTAATCAGTATGCCTTGACTTGAATCACGTGTTGAATAACTGTGTAAACGGGATAGTGGGAGAAAACCTTGTTCTTATGTAATCGGAATTCCTGTTTTGTCGAAATAGCCCTTTCATAATTCAAACTTCCTGAAGGTTTTGACTCTGTCATCCGCCCCACCAAAACATCTAGGCATGTTAGCAAGGGTCGAGAAGCATCCGCTCTCCTCTTTAGAGTCTTGTTTCGTATCCCACCATCGATGCTTCTATCGAGTCTCGTGCCTGTGATTGGGGTCTTTCACGGCAAATTTGGGTCGGTCAACTAAATGCCTTCGGAAATCGTGTCGGATGTAAGGGTTACTTGAGTGTGTTAGTGGGAGTGAGGATTTAAATCGTTTCGAGATAGAAGTGAGTTGTCTTATGGAGTCATCCCTTTCAATCCTCGTAATGGCCAACCATGTCTTCTTGCCACAAGAGTCTAAACACGAGTTCTACCCTCATCTCTCGGAAACAGCGTAAATGTCCTAACCTAGCGAGTCATACTAGCGCCTCACGGGGAAATGGGGCGATGAGTCGGTGAATGGCCTTGGAGAATTTTGTCGGTTATAGTAGCAGTCATTCTTGTGGTTGCATGACATAGTATATTGATGTATTTCAGCATGACTTGCCTCCTATCTTGCACGGTTGCTCTTATGAGGTGATGTATATGTCATATGTATGGAACTTCCATGATTATTGTCTTCCCATGAATTAGGCCCATGGTAGTGTAGTCAACTCTCGTTGTATCATGTATGTTTAATATATGAGATGATTGTCCTAGCATGCTGAATTAATCTAATTAGACCATGTTGATTGTGTATATGTTTAATGAACATTTCTAGTATCATGTAGGACTTGTGTCTCAATTATAGGCCCTCGTATGATCATGTGTCGTTGATAAGGCATGTTTCCAATAGGCATTATATGTTAGTTTAGGTGCATTTCATTGTTATATAATCATGTTTTAGTGTTAATTAGATTAGCATTCATTTTGTGGAAAAGTTCGGAATCTACGCTATTTCGATGGTTTTATGTAGATTCGTAGATCCGAGGTAAAGAACACGAGGAAAGGAGCTAAGTAAGGCTAAGGAGAGACTTGGGAGAGCTTAAGGAAGAAGTCCCAAAGAGAATGGAACAACCCAAGGAGCAACGGAGAACGAAATCGAGGTCTAAGAGCGAAAACGAGGGCGAGTCGCGAAAGCTGTCCGCCCGGCGAGCTGAACTTGTAACGCACTTTCCGGAGGCCTCGGATGTCCGATCGACGCATATGAGCATGCGTTGGAAAGCTCTTTCGAAGATCTACGTGATGGTGTTCTGTTGAATTTTCGCTGCCAGCGAATGCCTTTCCGCTGCAGCGAATCAAGTCAGCAACAGCATGTGCGAGAAGGTGGCCGGCCTGAGCATGAGTCGCTGCCAGCGAATGGCATCTCGCTGCCGGCGACTGGAGTCAGCGGAAGCATGTCCAGGAGCAGCATGACTCGCTGCCAGCGAAAGGAAACTCGCTGCCAGCGAATGGAGTCGCTGCCAGCGGACGACCGGATTCGCTGCAGCGGATGTAAGCTTTTGCGGCAGCGAATGGAGACTCTCGCGGCAGCGGAAGGGTGGACTCGCGGAAGCAGAAACGAAGAAGCTGAAAATTTTCTAAGGCATGGACATTCGCTGCCAGCGAGTGTGGTAGCGAGTGTGGTAGCGAAAATCCAACAGGAGCTTGATTGACGCCATTCGCTGCCAGCGGAAATTTTCGCTGCCAGTGGAATTTGACGCTGAATTAAATTTGGAAAGTCTATCTTCTATCTAGTTTGTTTAGGAAGTTTCTATCTAGTTTATCTATCTTTTACCTCATTTATGGAAGACATTAGACTTATAAATAGGATGTTCTAGGCTTAAGTTTTTAATGAATTAATTCCAAGTAGAGAAATCACCATTGAAGAGAAGAAAGTTTAGGTAAGCCATGTTTGACTAATTTTGTAGTTTCCGCCTACACTTTCGAGACTTTGTTGGTGGTTTGTGAGTTTCTAATTCAAGTTATTTTTCCTCTTTAATTCTTTCAACTTCTTTGTGTGATATTGATTATGTTATTGATGTTATCTTGATTAGCTACCTTGATAATATTGATTTCATGCTAGGATTTAATACTTTCGTATTTGTGTTATTTCCGTAGTAGCACGCATAAGATTGTGGATTCCGTGTTTGAAGCATGACTATGTAGGGAGTTGACATATATCTTAAACATTGATTTACCGTGTTTAATTGGTGTTATTTATATGCTCAAGTTCTTGGGACTATTTGCTATCTCTTTGTTAAATCTTGACCGTGTTAAGGTTGCATTGAGGTGTAAGGGATTAATTGGACTCGTAGGACTTTTAATCTATATAAACCAAGACGGGAGGAATTCGTAGGAAAAGATAATAACTTGAAAAGGATTCGATGATCAATAAAACCAACCAAAGTCGAGAACTTGTAGGTGGAAACGCTTTTCTTCTATCCTTTATTTTCTTTTGTCAATATTATTTTCTTTTATTTTCATTCATAAAAATCTTTTCTTTTATATTGATAAATACACAATATTTAGAAATACTTGATTCTCTAGGGTTCGACCCCTTACTTGCATACTATACTAGTTTGTTCGTTTGAGATTTATTTTTGGCGAGGTAAATCAACGACTTTCCCTCCGTCAAATTGGCGCCGTTGCCGGGGAATCAAGTTTATTTCTTTGTTTTGTGTATTTATTAATATTTGTATATTTATATCTATCCCCGTCGTGGACATATCTTACGGTTCACGACACCTCGGTTCTAATTGTTTGCAATGAAGTTGGAGTTATGGAAATACCAAGGAGAATACTTTCACCACTACCTCGCAAGAGTGCAAGATTTAGTGGACGACCGTGCTTCACGGGGTATCCAAGATGATTTGAAAGAACAAGTACTTTGCATTCAAGATGGCATGCTTCCCGAGATACGAGAATTCGCCCAATCATTGAAAGATGAAGGATTTTACGGTTTGGATTGGTCGGAATTGTGGGATCTTTTCCTTTGCGTGGGTGACATGGAAAAGGTGGAAGAAGACTACATGTTGGCATCCACACCCTTACCTTTCAAACCAATGGCGAGCGAGATACATGAGGGAAGCCAAGACGCAAGCACCAATGGTTCAATCGATGATGGAGAAAGGAGCCCGATACCTCTTGACATGGGGTCTCATGAGTGCACGCATGAGGAACCATGTATTTTGGCACCTACTCCACCAATAGAAATCATCCCCAACGCACCTATTGAGGAACCAAGTCTGGAGCCGATTTCTGTGGCTTTTGAGAAAGGTAATGATATTTTTGACACTTTTGTGGATTTTGGTGAATATGTAGATCCTTGGGAGCATTACTTCAACAAACCACCAATGGAACTATGTTGGTGGTACTACATACCCTCGACGAGAAGTCACGCTCGAGCATATGAAGAGTTGGAGACCTTCTTCAACACCACATCTTTTGACTTCGGCTTCTTCATATGTGGTGCTCGCCTACCTAGATGGTGTGCACCGGAGTTTGATTTGCTAAAAAGGGCATTGGCGATGTCCGAGTGAGTCTTGAACACATGGACGAATAAACCGTCGAGTCTATGACGATAAACAAGGACGCTTTTCGGGAGGCAACCCGAGGTAAGTTTTCCTAAATTAGTTATTTCAATTCCTAGTTGTTTAATTAGTTTTGTTGTTTAATAAATTAGAAATTTCCTAATTATTTTATATGGTAGATAGATGCTTTTGGATATTTTGAGCTAACAATGCAGGGAAAAGTGAACAAGATCGAAGAATAGAGATTATATGCTGAATTCGCTGCCAGCGAATCATGATTCGCTGCCAGCGAGTCCAACCGCCCAGACGGCATAGGGGCTGACTTCATCCGCTGACAGCGAACCAACACTCGCTGCCAGCGAATCCACCAGTGATGCCTAGTCTTCGTCTGTTGTCGTCGCATCCAATCTTATTCATTCTTCGCCATCTTCATTCATCCGTGCTCGTGGTTCGTCCATCTTCGATTCCGTCGTTTTCGCTTCTTCATCGTCCTTCTTTCAAAAAAATTCGTCACCTTCACCACCAAAACTTTTCCAAAAAAAAGTGAGTTATTCTTTACCCTTTTTCTCTCATATTTTTATGATTTGTTGTCTTTGATTTTCATTGAGGACAATGAAGAGTTTAAGTGTGGGGGAGAGTTGCATTCATAGATTCATGCATCCATTCATATTTATTTTTCCGTTATGCATTCATGTTTGTTTTTTTTCATTATTTTATCGCATTAGAAAATGAAAAAAAAAAATTGAAAAATAAAACAAAAATCCAAAAAGATCATGCATTGCATATATTTGTGTTATTCAAATACTCATCTTGCCTTAGTTTGTCCTCTATTTTATTTTTATGAGTTTTAACATATATGTTCCATAATATGATTGAATTGCCTAGCCTTGTCACATACTTGAGATGATTTTTATGGGAGCATGACTTGTTAGTTCAATTGAGCAAGTATGATTCTCTTGTCTTGGGTATTATTGAAATCCAACAAAAACTTGTCCTAGTGAGAAATTTTGGCCTTATAGGGATTTTCATCATATTTATTCCCTTTTGCTTTCTTGTGTGACATTATACTCTCCTTATGCAATTACCTCTTGAGATTGACATTGTTATCTATCTTTGAGGCCGAATTTATATGTCTATTGCTTATGAGTTTCAAATGATAGAGGCATGATTTTCTTAGCCATATTATTATCCATATCCACCCTACATATGTGTCCTTTGCTTGTTGCCAATTTGAGCCTTAGCCTTTTATTTTAAGCTCCACAAAATTTATCCTAGCCGATGATAATCCTTACCCTAACCGGGAATTTGGATTAGAGTTGGTAAATGATTGATCTAGTTGAGTGGAAAAGAAGATATTGTTAAGAGAGTTACAAGTTTGGACGAGTATGTAATTTTGGTTTTAGTCATCACATTGTGCACTATTGTTTTGGCTCTAAAGAAAAAAAAATTGAAAGAAAAAAAAAGTGAAAGAAAAAGAGAAAGAAAAAAAGCATGAATAAGAGAGCCTTTTATTTTATTATGAAAGTGAGAGTTAGAAAAATGTATGGTTGAGAGAAAGTTCTTTAGTTGAGTATTTTGTGAGTGAAAGTTTGAGTTATTTTGGTTTTGGAAGTATTTGATTTGTAGTGTTCTTCCGGTTGTTCTTAGGGATCCCTTTTTCCCGGATTTTTAGCACCACAAGCCTAAATATTTTCCTACCTTAATTCCTCCCCAAGCCCCATTACAACCTTGATAAAAGACCTCTTGATGTTTCTTATAAGTGATGGCATCCACGGTGGAGAATATGTGATATTTGTGTCAATTTCTATGTAGCTTTTTGCATTTTGGATTGAGTTGAGAGATACATTATTAAGCCTAAACACATGAGAGTGAGAGCAAACACATGATCCCGGTGAGGTTGGACTAGATGTGCCTTTGAATTTGAATCGCTCATATACTTTCTAGGATGTTAACTTTCATGCTCATGGCTCCTCCCCTTTGATGTTGCTTTTGACAAGGTTAGTGCTTGAAGATCATATTTGTGGTATGATGGTTTTGCTCTTGTTTTTGTATTGCTTGAGGACAAGCAAAAGGTTAAGTGTGGGGGAGTTTGATAAGGCATGTTTCCAATAGGCATTATAGGTTAGTTTAGGTGCATTTCATTGTTATATAATCATGTTTTAGTGTTAATTAGATTAGCATTCATTTTGTGGAAAAGTTCGGAATCTACGCTATTTCGATGGTTTTATGTAGATTCGTAGATCCGAGGCAAAGAACACGAGGAACGGAGCTAAGTAAGGCAAAGGAGAGACTTGGGAGAGCTTAAGGAAGAAGTCCCGAAGAGAATGGAACAACTCAAGGAGCAACGGAGAACGAAATCGAGGTCTAAGAGCGAAAACGAGGGCGAGTCGCGAAAGCTGTCCGCCCGGCGAGCTGAACTTGTAACGCACTTTCCGGAGGCCTCGGATGTCCGATCGACGCATATGAGCATGCGTTGGAAAACTCTTTCGAAGATCTACGTGATGGTGTTCTGTTGAATTTTCACTGTCAGCGAATGCCTTTCCGCTGCAGCGAATCAAGTCAGCAACAACATGTGCGAGAAGGTGGCCGGCCTGAGCATGAGTCGCTGCCAGCGAATGGCATCTCGCTGGCAACGACTGGAGTCAGCGGAAGCATGTCCATGAGCAGCATGACTCGCTGCCAGCGAAAGGAAACTCGCTGCCAGCGAATGCAGTCTCTGCCAGCGGACGACCGGATTCGCTGCAGCGGATGTAAGCTTTCGCGGCAGCGAATGGAGACTCTCGCGGCAACGGAAGGGTGGACTCGCGGAAGCGGAACCGAAGAAGCTAAAAATTTTCTAAGGCATGGACATTCGCTGCCAGCGAGTGTGGTAGCAAAAATCCAACAGGAGCTTGATTGACGCCATTCGCTGCCAGCGGAAATTTTCGCTGCCAGCGGAATTTGATGCTGAATTAAATTTGGAAAGTCTATCTTCTATCTAGTTTGTTTAGGAAGTTTCTATCTAGTTTATCTATCTTTTACCTCATTTATGGAAGACATTAGACTTATAAATAGGATGTTCTAGGCTTAAGTTTCTAATGAATTAATTCCAAGTAGAGAAATCACCATTGAAGAGAAGAAAGTTTAGGTAAGCCATGTTTGGCTAATTTTGTAGTTTCCGCCTACACTTTCGAGACTTGGTTGGTGGTTTGTGAGTTTCTAATTCAAGTTATTTTTCCTCTTTAATTCTTTCAACTTCTTTGTGTGATATTGATTATGTTATTGATGTTATCTTGATTAGCTATCTCGATAATATTGATTTCATGCTAGGATTTAATACTTTCGTATTTGTGTTATTTCCGTAGTAGCACGCATAAGATTGTGGATTCCGTGTTTGAAGCATGATTATGTAGGGAGTTGACATATATCTTAAACATTGATTTACCGTGTTTAATTGGTGTTTTTTATATGCTCAAGTTCTTGGGACTATTTGCTATCTCTTTGTTAAATCTTGACCGTGTTAAGGTTGCATTGAGGTGTAAGAGATTAATTGGACCCGTAGGACTTTTAATCTATATAAACCAAGATGGGAGGAATTCGTAGGAAAAGATAATAACTTGAAAAGGATTCGATGATCAATAAAACCAACCAAAGTCGAGAACTTGTAGGTGGAAACGCTTTTCTTCTATCCTTTATTTTCTTTTGTCAATATTATTTTCTTTTATTTTCATTCATAAAAATCTTTTCTTTTATATTGATAAATACACAATATTTAGAAATACTTGATTCTCTAGGGTTCAACCCCTTTCTTGCATACTATACTAGTTTGTTCGTTTGGGATTTATTTTTGGCGAGGTAAATCAACGACTTTCCCTCCGTCAGTCGTCCTTGTCATACTATGTGAATATGGATGTATATGATGTGATAGGTACTTCCTAGCGTGCTTGCCTTGGCCCCATGATATTACGACCTGCTTATGTGTATCTAACTGAGTGATTAGTCATGTATATAATGTCCTTTAATGTTGTTAAAACTAATGCAACTTATGCCACGCATGTCCCATATCCGTTCGTGCATGTATGTTCTTAGTATATCAAGCATGATTAATGAATGAAATGATAGGTTACTAGCTTCTTCTATGAACGTGTAAAGTGGATGAGATGAACATGTTATGAATGCATAGATCGCTACTCCTTGAGATAGGTGCATGTTAGTGTGTAATGATGTGATGATATTCGTGACTATTATGTGTCTACGTACCACAATTATAACTTCATGGAATACCCTAAGGGCATCGTTGTAACTCTCGGGTTAGGATCTTCTCCTTGGTCTCGTCATCCCTAGTCCTGGTCCATGTCTGAACTCTTAAGGAAGTTGTGTCGTCCGCCCTTGTCTCTCCCCTATCTCCGTAACTTCTAACCCTTACAATCCTTCGATGAGCGTCGACATGCAAGAAAGGACCGACGACCAAGTGGCACCATAGCAGCACAACGGAAGTGTGATGGGTCCATGACCCATAGACCACAGGACTGATGTCGCCATAAGTATACAAAGGACGAACACATTTGAAAGATGGTAGCCGCGTACGTGATTCTCTTAGATAACTCAAGAAAGGATGTTCTTAATTCAAATCGTGGATTCTTCTATACTAATCGGAATTGATGTTTTGTGATAGGCCTAGAACTGACATAATTGAATGCGTGATGACAGATGTGCTGAATATATTGGTAGCAATGATTGTCTGACTAACTTGTTTCTATGACGATGTGCCTTGGTGCTTGGTATACTGACTTGCCAGTGAGTAGGTTATGGGTTATATGTATGTGAGTGCTTTCTTCTTGAGCTTGAGTCGTGAGATTCTTCAGTGAGACGGGTTGGAAAGTGGAAGGTGGACTAAGGTCTTCGGATTGGGGCATTGGTCGTGTGAGATGGGGTGCATGAATGATGCGTCAACTTGAGTAGAGCCGAGTGAGTTGGGATGTGTCGAAGATAGTGGTTTGTGAATATATATGAGCTTCGAGGTAGGCCTTAGGTGGGGAGTGGGGCTAGTATGTTGAGATTTTGAGGGAGATGTCCTAGCTAGGAGTGTCGGTAAGTAGTGGGTGCGCGGTGTGAGCGGTTGATGTCTAGACTAGTTGCATGAGAGTGACCTTACGAGTGAGTGTGAGTATAGGCAGTTGGCGTAGTTCTAGAGGTGGATGGGCGAGCTAGGAGTTGATCGGGGGATTCTTGAGGGGAGGTTTTGTGAGACGGGTTGGTGTACTAAGGAAGGTGTCTAGATAGTCTATGAGCGGATCGTGGGCGATGTCAAGGATGATCGATTAAGGAACATCTGAGGAATCGTAGAATTTGGGACTAGGTGATGTGTGCTGTGAGTGGGAGAGATTTCGATAAGGGATGAGGTTGAGGAATTGCCAAGGAAGAGTAGTACGAGGTCGCTTGGGAAATTATCGAATAGGGATATTAGATTGTTCATATCAGGGTTGTTCGTATGATGAGTATTTGAGGGTTGTACATATAGGATTGGTAATGCTTGGGGAATTTATGAGTGATGGATCTCTAGATGAATTGTTGGAGGATTTTGGGATAGGGAATGAATCAGGACTTATGTGTGGAGATCATTGTGACTATTGAGGTAATTGAGGATGTGAGAAGAATCTTCGAGGAAAGGCTGGTAGCTAGGCAAGGATGTAGTTGACATTCCTAGTAAGACTATGGGGTTAAGGTTGAGATAGGGAGATTATGAGCATGAATTTGGGAACCAGGCAAAGCAGAAGGTATTGAGGACGCTAGAGGATCAGAGATTTTTGAAGTTTGGTGAAGTTACGGTGCTTAGGAAATTCGAACGAGCATGTCATACGAATTCGGTGAAAATGATGATCGGTACATTAGGGGTTAAGCAGTAGAGATTTCGAAGTTTGAGGAACCGTGATTTGAGGCAATTTGGGAAAACATGCGGAGTTGAGGGAACTAGTCCAAGTAGAGTATGCTGGAAAGAGGATCTAGAGTGGGGGTCGGCTTGAGGGTCATGGTGATTCATGGTTGGGAGTACCACTAGTTGGGTTCTGTGTTAGAATTGGACGGGAGTGTCAGGTGTGAGATGGTCAGCATGAGTTGGGTCCTTAGAGGTGGATGGTTAGTGAGAGTGGTTAGTGGCGTGAGAAATATGATCAGGTTAGCAAGGTGATTCGGGATGTCTTTTTAGGAGATGATGGTCGGGCGAAGTCTTGAGAGGCTACGAAGAGTAAGCGAGATTTTTAAGAAGTGTCTAGATCAATCGTGAGAGCGGTTCAGTTGAGGACTCGGAATTTTCTATTAGAGGGTAAAGATGGGACTGATAAAGGACCCTAAGGCAAGGACGTGTTATATATGGAGTCTTGGTAGGTTGAGTTCTTAAGCTTGTCGAATCAGGAAACCGTGTGATTGAGAACTCCGAAAAATAGTTTAGATGGTCGAGTGGAAGGTGAGAATTGAGATTGGGATGTCGAATTGTATTGGCCCTTAGATGGCTTGATGACATAGGATTTGGGATACCTAGTAGTTGGTTTGGGTAGTCGGCCTTGATTGCGAATAGTTATGAGGCTAGAAAGGTTGTATGTGAGCGGAATACAATGGTGCCTAGAACTGGTAGTGAATTGAGTCGGTAGACCACAATGAAGTTGATCTTAGTGCAAGGGATGGTGAGTAGTGGTCGTGTCTCGTCATGATTGGTAGTGTAAGGCAGATTTTCCTGGGATAGTGATCTAGTGTATACTTTACTTGGGGCCGAATGTTGTGTGAATTCTATGCTATAGACGATGTTGATTCTCTGATGTGTTGCCGTTGACAATAGGGAACTGTTAGTACTAACATAGTTATCCCTGAACTCGATGGAATGCTACTGTACGGAAGCAGTTGCTTGCCTCTAATGCGATGACGCTTGGTAGTTAGAATGAGTATGATGCACTTATCTGATTGATATAACGTGCTTATCTGATTGATATGGTGTGTAACTTCCGTGAGATGATGTGATAAATTCTCCCATATATGATACGATGTTAGATATGCTATGGTATGTGGCTATTCTTGAGGTGATTATGTTATGCTATTAGACGTGAGGTGCTATTGTTATTCGATATATATAAATATACATGATGCTTGATTAGAAAGGATTAGAAGCCTATAAATAAAGCCCATGGGGCTCAGTTTTATTCATTCAATTTCAGAGAGAAGTAAGTAGGAGAAGTAGAGAGAGAGAGAGTGAACACCCGATTGGAGTTGTGAAGCGAGAGTGGAGTTGGCTTCGAGCGGTTGTAAACTTTGGTTTATTTTAATGCAATTAGTTTTCTTTCAATCAAAGATGTCTGAGTTTGTGATGAAGAGCGAGTAGTCCACCCACTTCTAGGGTTGGGGCGAGCCCGACGATAGCCATGCATAATTGAGGTAAAGATCCGACCTTTATCATGTTTTGAGCATTTTCCTACTTGTTGATGTGTTTATTGCCCATCTAATGGAGATCCATGCTAACAACTTGGATTATAAACATAAAATCGGTAGAGACAATTAGGGTTTCTTGAGAGAGTTGTCTAATTGTTGGAAAAGGCGAAAGCTTATCCTTTAATGCGATTCACATGATTATCTGTTTGGTCCTGCCTTATGCATGTTTGGTTATCGTTGTTGCAAACCCCAATCTTGGAAGTCTTTTTACATTAAGTTTAGTCGAAACCCTAAAAGCATTTGTTCTTTATTTTCTTTATTTTCATTCGTTTTTCGTCCCCTGTCTACTCGATCTCGACCAACTGTGGTCGACCTCGAGTTGCTGATTCTCGACCTAGAGTCGCTGTTGCTTACCTGTGCAGGAATCGACGAAGAACAACTCGACTTCGACAAGCTGTACTCGACCTCGAGTAGCCTCTTGTCGAGATCGACCACCTTTGCCGAGCAGAGCTGCTGTGTTCGACTGTCCGAGCTTCTGTCGACTAAACCCTTGTCGAGCTCGAGGACCCCTGTTGTCGACTGCTGTCCGTGAGATTTCTCCGCTGCCTAGGATCCGCTGACACGCTTCCTCGTGGATCGATCCTGACTTCCCGCTGCTACATCAGGAGGAGGTCTTGTATTTATTTGGCGTGGGCATAATCTGGTTTGAATTATATTTCTATATTTTGAACTCGATTTCCTCCTTACAACAAATTGGCGCCGTTGCCGGGGAGGCTATCATTCGCGCCTTAGGTAGTCAGTTCTCACTTTTCTCTCGAGTGAATTCGCAGGTGTATGCGTCGTTCTGGTCAAACACCTGAGTTTGACAGCTTAGACGAACCGGAGCGCTACCTACACATCCACTCCAAACTCAAAAGGATCATGGCGGCCGCTGAAACACAAGAGCAGCTGATCGCTAGGCTTACCAGGGAATTGGCCGCAAAGGATGCTGCTATCACTGCTGAGAGAGCAGGAAGGGAACAAGCACAAGCTGAGCTTGCCCAATATCCAACTACTGCAGAGGATTATATGCATCCCACTCTCGTCGTGCCTGAATCGGCGATTCTAATCCCTGAAAACTCTTTTGAAATTCGCACTCAGTTTCTTATGGAGCTTAAAAATAATGCCTTTTACGGCAGATTTAATGAGTGTCCTCTTGAACATATTACTAATTTTCATGATATGTGCCATACTCTTGCAGAAGGTACAACTCTGGAATATGTAAAGATGAAAGCTTTCCGTTGGTCGCTCGCTGGACCTGCACTGAAGTGGCTAGAAGGGCTGAAACCAAAATCACTGACCACATGGGCCCAAGTAGAGCAAGAGTTTCTCAACAAATTCTTCCCACCTGCCAAGCCAACACTTCTCCGCCAGAAAATCACCGCCTTTAAACAGCAGAAAGGGGAACCGCTGGCAAAGGCATGGGAGCGCTACAAGGAACTTCTACGATCTTGCCCTACTCATGGACAACCACCCTATATCATTCAGGAGATCTTCTTCAACTCTCTTGATCAAGTCACTAAGGACAGAATCAACAATTATACTCGCTACGAGTATCTGACGATGCCGCCAAGTGACGCATGGGGTGTGCTAGAAAAGCTCACTACTTACGACAACAAGTATGGGTCTACTGTAAACTATGAGGAGAACTCCTGCGCCAGGCCAGCACCATCTATGCCACTTTATGAGCCAGCAAAGGAGATTGACCCATATGTCAGGGAGCAGTTCTACAGAGATCAGAATCGCAAGCTCCTCAAGCAAGTCAAATATCTGTCTGTCAATCAGCCTTGCATCGAATGCGGATCACAGAGGCACACCACTACTGAGTGCCCACAAACAAAGCAAGTAAGGATGGCAGAAACACATGAGGAGGCAGCATATGCTGGGGGTCCCAATCGCTATATGGGAGATCAAAGGCCCTATCAACCGCAATGGAACCAAGCCCCCCTAGGAACCCCCCACCCTACAGAGCTCCAGGACATCCAGAAAGGGATCAAAAGAAGGACGATCTGCAGGTGATCCTTGATGAGATGCGCCGAAATCACGCCCAGAACCTGCAGGCTACCAACACCATCAACAATCAGCTCCAGCATGTCAACACAAAATTTGTAGAACTGGACATCTGGAAAAAGGGCATTGAAACTCAGATGGGACAGATCGCTGCACAGATCCCACGACCATCCGGACAACTCCCTGGGCAGACAGAACCAAATCCTAAGGGGAAAACCGGACATGTCGCAGCTATCAAACTCAGGAGTGGGCATCAACTACACGAGCCAGAGGTCGGAAAACAGCAACTCGAGACAGAGCAGACACTGGTCGATCTCGAGGAGCCCGTGGTCGATCTCGACAAGCCCGTACTCAACCAAGACCAGAAGCAGAGCTCGGACTCCGCTGCGCAAACCAGCAACCCGAGGTCGACAAGTCAACTCGAGGTCGACAAGCCTCTGGTCAATCTCGATAAGCCTCTGGTCGATGTCGAGGAGCAGCGAGCTGAGGTCGACGACTCTGCAGCATCTCCGACAACTGATCTGGCTCCGAAGCAGAAAAAGCCACTGCCTTTCCCTTAAAAAACACAGAAAGATCCCACTGCAGGTAGGTTTACCAGATTTGTTAATATGCTGCAAGAACTGAATGTTTCTATTCCTTTTACAGAAGCCCTGCAAGAGATGCCTGGATATGTCAAATTCCCGAAGGAAATCCTGAGCAAGAAGCGATCCATCTCAGAGATCGCAGGCGAATGCAAAGTACTCCACTTCCCTGAAAAGAGGCCTGACCCTGGTAAGTTTTCTGTTACTGTGGGTTTTGGACAATATAAATATAATTCTCTATGCGATTTAGGAGCAAGTGTGAGAATCATGCCTTTATCAATCTGGCGGAAAGTAAAAATAGGATGCATAGACCCTGTGGATGCTAAATTATACATGGCAAACAATACTGTGGTCATCCCTACAGGTATAGTTGAGAACGTCCCTGTCCAGGTGGGTAAATTCTTTGTTTCAACTGATTTCCTTATTATTGATTGTGCTGAAGATCCTACTAGCCCTATTATTCTTGGTAGACCATTCTTAGCTACTGCAGATGCCAGAATTAGTGTTAAGAATCGATCGCTCACTTTCACCATAGGCGATGAGGTTTTGGATTTCTCTTTTGGCCCTGCAAAAGAGGAAATTTCTTGGCTAGAGGTGAAAAGCATCAGCATCGACGAGACTAAGCAAACAGCGGAGGAAAGCACGAAATCTGTACTCGAGGTCGACAAGCCTTACTCGACCTCGACAAGCGTTGTACTCGACTTCGAAAAACCGTTGTCGATCTCGACCACCACTGCTGAGCCAGAGACTTGCCCAGAGTCTAAGTATGGGTCCCTGTACTCGAGGTCGACCAGCTGTACTCGACATCGAGTAGACCCAAGCACAAAGATTTTTGTTTTGGGTCCGAACAGGTAAGTTCAGGTATGAATTCTACTCCCCCTCAGTCCATAAATAAATTTTTTAATGATTTAAAGGGAGCTAAAACACCATGGCGAGAGAATCTGCAAAAACTAAAAGCTACAAAGAAGAAGAAGGAGAAAGGAGATGATGCAAGCAACAACCTGTCAGCTGAGCTTGCATACTACCATCAGGACCTAGATGATCCAGGAGAAGGGCCAAACATGAGCGGGCCCCACAATAATGGTCCTTGAGCGCAAACGGAAAAGTCGGCCTAGCGACTCTAAAATCTAGAGCGTGTATATAAACTTTATGAATTTTACTTTTTGCTTTTTGGTTTTTGTTTCTTGTTTTTTATTTTTTTTATGTGGATAGTCTTGTTTTCATGGAATCTAATACTTTTTTCAACAAGCATATAAGGATCGCGAAAGGTGGAAGGCAGAAGTCCCTGAGAACCAGTCAGAATCGACGAAGGCCAAGTCGACGACGACGAGGAGGAGAAGCCAGGAGCTACTCGACCTCGAGTAGACGTACTCGACCTCGACAAGCACCAGACACTCCTCGACTTCAGAAACCACCAGACGCAGACAAGCCTACTCGAGATCGAGTACACCGTACTCGAGATCGACGAGCAACCTCTACTCGACCTACACTGATCAGCCTTCCTCAATGCATTATCCTGTGAGTTCCTTCCTTTACTCTTGTTTTTTATTTTATACAGTGAGGACACTGTAAATTTTAAGTATGGGGTGGGGGAAGGGCTTACTTTGTGCATATTTGCTATATTTGATCATATTTGATATATATGTGCATTATTTCTTTGAATTGCTACATGGCTATTTTGGAATGCATTATTGCTTTATATGCAGGATTTCCAAAAATTTAAGAAAAATGACCCCCATTGAAATTTTGAAATAATGTCATGGAAGCTTATATTGAACTCGACGATGCAAAATTGGATTCATTAGAGATATAGCATGAAATTGCCTAGTAAAGGGAAGTCACAATGAAGTGCATATTTTGATGAAAACCATGAAAGGAGGTAAATTTTGAAGTTGCTTTTGACATGTTGCATGATAAGATGATGGAGGACTTTATATTTCCATATAATGCTCATATCCTAGCCTTACCTATGCTTATGCATCACAAAAGCCACAATATGCCTTATTTCATTTATTTCTCCACATGATCTAAAATTGCCATTCTTTACCTTATCCGGGGATTATGTTGAGAATGATGTTACATTATGGAGATTGTTATATGGTTGTTTGTGTTGTTATCATATTTAGAGTTTGGAAGGAAATTATTTGAAATATATGGAAAATTTAATGAGTGAAAGAAAATCCAATCACCTCAGGAGATAAAGGTAGATTGACCCTGCTCTATGAGATAATAGTTTGGAGAGATGGGACATATTGTGAGGAGTCCAAAGCACTAAGTATCCGGGGCCATTCATGACACCCATGTTTGCGACTCGCGAGAAGGCAGCGCTGAGGTTAGAGAGGTAAAAGCATTATTATTGAGAAAAGCATTATAAAAGGTGATGAATCAAATGGAGAAAGAATGTGGTATGAAACTCAAAATTTGGAAATACTCCATTTCCCCGGATCAAAAGCACCACATTGCCAAAAATTGCCCACCTTTAGCTTTTTACCAATCTACTCCTTCATGAGCTTAAATTAAAGTCTTCTTGATTATTAATGCTTTGTCACTTATGAATGTTTTTGCATAACCCTCCTTTTGTGAGTAGATGTTGCTTTTTAAATTGCACATGCATGGATCTGTGACATAAGTACCTTTTCGAGGATGGTAATTGATTGCCTGGGACATATGAGAATGAATCTGATATGTTGAGAGTTTTGAATTCTTCCCCTGAATGACAAATAAAAGTATTGCTTGAGGACAAGCAAGCTTAAGTATGGGGTGTTTGTTGTGAGCCGAATCTGCCATGTTTTACAGTTACTTTTATATCGATTTCTGAATACATTGCATTCATTTGGGTTTAGATAGTACATAACTTATGTAGTTTATGTTTATTTGCAAAATTATGAAATCTACACCAGTTTCTGTTTAATTTGCAGAAATCGAGGCATATTACAGCAATTCTACAGAAGGTCGGAAAAGCTCGGAAAACCATTACAGAAGTCCAAGGTCAAAGCAGCGGAACCAGTCTGAGAGTCAAGGCTACTCGATCTCGAGTAGGCCTTACTCGACCTAGACGAGCTTGGCCGAGCAGCCTTGGTTGACAAGACCTGATCGAGAACCAGACCAACCCGGGCTCCGGACCCAACTCGATCTCGACAAACCCTAGTTGAGATAGACGAAGCCCAGACACCACACCCGGAGTCGACGAGGAGAAGCTGCCCGAGAAGCCGAGCAACCCTGGTCGAGATCGACAAACCCTTGTCGAGATCGACGAGACCTTGAGCCATCTCCGAGCTTGCCGAGGAGAGCCACTCGAGGAGGCCCAGTCGACGATCATCTCTACTCGAGGTCGACGAAGGCTACTCGAGGTCGACGACGCCCAGAGTCCAGATCCAGGCTTGTCGAGCACGCCAACCCAAGGAAGCTTCGTCGATGACCTAATCCTACTCGACATCGACCACCCCTTGTCGAGGTCGACGAGCACCTGGAGTCCTGTCTGAGCCTGTCGAGGACCAGCAAGTCGAGACGACGAACCAATCCAGTCAACCAAGACCTCTACTCGAGATCGACAAGAGGCTTGTCGAGGTCGACTAGGATTCCAGAAGGTGTTCGACGTGGATTGATCAATTCTACTCGACTTGGCTTTGCTTGGGCGCGAAGTTGCTGAAATCTATCCGATATATCAAGATCCATCATGAAGAGAAGAAGATTTATCCATTGAAGACTTTTAGATATATTTTCCTATTTTGGATTTAATTATGTTATAGTTTTTATTTATCTTTAAAGTCATAGATATAGTTTTAGATATAGATATAGATATTCTATCCTTGATTAGAAAGGATTAGAAGCCTATAAATAAAGCCCATGGGCTCAGTTTTATTCATTCAATTTCAGAGAGAAGTAAGTAGGAGAAGTAGAGAGAGAGAGAGTGAACAACCGATTGGAGTTGTGAAGCGAGAGTGGAGTTGGCTTCGAGCGGTTGTAAACTTTGGTTTATTTTAATGCAATTAGTTTTCTTTCAATCAAAGATGTCTGAGTTTGTGATGAAGAGCGAGTAGTCCACCCACTTCTAGGGTTGGGGCGAGCCCGACGATAGCCATGCATAATTGAGGTAAAGATCCAACCTTTATCATGTTTTGAGCATTTTCCTACTTTTTGATGTGTTTATTGCCCATCTAATGGAGATCCATGCTAACAACTTGGATTATAAACATAAAATCGGTAGAGACAATTAGGGTTTCTTGAGAGAGTTGTCTAATTGTTGGAAAAGGCGAAAGCTTATCCTTTAATGCGATTCACATGATTATCTGTTTGGTCCTGCCTTATGCATGTTTGGTTATCGTTGTTGCAAACCCCAATCTTGGAAGTCTTTTTACATTAAGTTTAGTCGAAACCCTAAAAGCATTTGTTCTTTATTTTCTTTATTTTCATTCGTTTTTCGTCCCCTGTCTACTCGATCTCGACCAACTGTGGTCGACCTCGAGTTGCTGATTCTCGACCTAGAGTCGCTGTTGCTTACCTGTGCAGGAATCGACGAAGAACAACTCGACTTCGACAAGCTGTACTCGACCTCGAGTAGCCTCTTGTCGAGATCGACCACCTTTGCCGAGCAGAGCTGCTGTGTTCGACTGTCCGAGCTTCTGTCGACTAAACCCTTGTCGAGCTCGAGGACCCCTGTTGTCGACTGCTGTCCGTGAGATTTCTCCGCTGCCTAGGATCCGCTGACACGCTTCCTCGTGGATCGATCCTGACTTCCCGCTGCTACATCAGGAGGAGGTCTTGTATTTATTTGGCGTGGGCATAATCTGGTTTGAATTATATTTCTATATTTTGAACTCGATTTCCTCCTTACAACATCGAGAGAGTGGGATTAAGAGAAATTAACATTCGGAGACTAATTACGGGATTCAAAATTCGCGTGTTCGAAATTTATTTCTGGGTATTTATTTAACCACTTCCACACACTACCTTACGTGCCCTCTTCCCTTACCTTACCCATACGTCTCATTCACCATCCCTCCCCATCACTCGTCTCATTCACCATCCCTCCCCATCACTATCATTCTCCATCTTCCTCTTCTGCTCACCATCTCCCGCTCCCTCCTTAATCTTCCCGTGCGCACCGAACACCATCACCGTTGCACCATCACCAACTCACCGTCCCAGCAACTCCACCAGCATCCCCTGATCGAGCCCAAACCAAAGAACTCCCGTCCATCCTTCTCCTCGAGAGCACAGAAGCAGCCGACGTCGCCCAGGAACTCCCATCGAGCCACCAAAGCTCCGACGTCCCTGTTCGAGTGTGTTTAGCTTCCGGTAAGCCGTTCTCCTCCGTTTTTGATCGGAATCGTCCTCGAACTTCACCATCACACTTACCCATGTCCGACGCAGGTCCGACGAGCCATCGGGAGCCACCGACGACGCCCAGCACTCCGATCGAGAGCTCCGAAGTCTCGAAATCACCTCGGTAACTTCCGCATTTCCCTCCTCTGTTTTGATTCTATTTTGTCTTGGGTCAGGCTGAGGGCGAGCGTGAGTGTGTGTGAGCTGAGTGCGGGACGTCAGGTGGGCTCGAGACCTCCGACAAGAGCTCCGGCGAGCTCGAGAGAGACCGGGAGCGCGAGAGGCGAGTGCGCGAGCGAGCGTCGAGAGCGAGGCGCGAGCTGGGCGAGTCCAGGTGAGCAGGAGGCCGAGGCGAGACCATGGACTCAGAGAGGAGAAGCCGGAGGTTGGAGGAAGGAGGGCCATAGGAGCCTCGCCGGTGGGATGGTGAATCGATCGAGAGCCATGGCGGGAGCTGGGAAGTTGAATCAACGAAGAAGAAGACATGTTGTGGGTCCCGCTTCCTTATATATATTATTTATTTGTTTGATCGGTTCGGTTCGATTTAATTGGGTTTGGTTCGGTTCGGTTCGGGTTATCCGTTATTATTTAACTCATTAGGGGTAATTAAAATATATTAAAATATTATTTACGAATTTAAAAGAGAAAATGTTATCTTGGTAAGATTCATAAAGGGTTGGTTTTATTAAATAAAAATGGATTGGATTTTAGGGGTTTTGGAAATATTTTGTAAAGGTGTTCTATTAAGCGGTGTTTAAAATATTATATATTATTGAGACTTAACATTAATTATTAAGACTCGTCGATTAAAAAGAGAATTTGAAAAAGAATTTCAAGGTTGAAAAGTAATCTAATAAATAAACTTAAAAGGTAATTTAGCGAGTATTTTCAAGGGTCGGAATACTTAACAGTTTAACTGGGATTTGAAACAGTTTTGAAACTAACTTGGGAATGTGACTTATTCGATGACTAACTAGCTATATAATATGATCGTTTGACTAACGATATGATTCGTATGACTAATAGCATGATATTGTGGTGATTTTTAGAAGAGATTAATGTTCGATACTTATGATGATAATGATATATATCTTGATGAATAGTATGAGATAAGAGATGGTTGATCGTGATGAACTGAAAGTATGGTTGATGTGAGCTTGTTAATTAGCTGCTTGTATGAATGTGTGTTATATTTGTTCAGAGTGGCTAGAGACGTATACTCAGTGTATTATCATTATGTACTTAGGTGATATTCTATGATCGTGACTACTGTGTGCTGGATTCTTCTTTTGCCGATCTTCTAGCCAGGTAAGTACCTCCGGGGCTTACTCAGTAACCAGTACCTCCTGCCTGATGTGTCATATAGTATGTAGGTGTTGCATATGTATAAGAGCATGTCATGTAGTATCATGCTTAGGAATTGCATTTACGAATGAGCATCCTTATTCTGTATGCGTTTGAATACAGAACGGCCGTTATCTGTGAGTCCTAGAGTCCTTTCTAGGGTCATAGGGCAGCCCAGCTTCATCGGGTGTTGTCCTCCTCGAGTCATTTATATATATCACGAGATACGAGATGGACATGAGATATGATACGATGATGAGATATGACATGATGATGAGATTTGATATGATTATAGCATCGAACTGGCCAGTCTCCACCTTGTCTGGAAGAGGGGTGGTGGTAAACGAGGGATATACCGCTTGGTATTCTTTGTTAAGGCCTTCCTTAATATTCTGCACATATGAATTAGGAGCATGATAGTGTGGTTAATATTCCAGTACTGTATGAAGGCATCCTTTATTCTAGGTATAGGCGTATTATATGTCCTCAGCGCGGTCAGAGGACCCGTGGGCGGACTCTTGGCCTGACTTGGTGGTATAGTTTCAGGTACCCGATACACTGCTTGATTTTGTGATTTTATGACGGGGTCCATTCATATGGCGGAGAGTGAGTGTTTGCAACCTGACTTCACCAAATTCATGCTTTTGGGATTTCTCCCTACTTATATTTTGTTTTGAACCGGCTCTGCCTTGGCGCCCGTTGTATCGTTTTCAGAACTTATGCCCTTTGCATGATAAAGGATTTTCTGCATTGTAGACTTAGTACAGGTACAAGGGTTTACCCCGGGGTCTCCAACGGATCTTTCGGATTTGGGTACAAAATCCCACTTTAAACTACACATCTTCAGTTTCAAACCTTCAACCTGTACTCGGGGCGCAAGATCCCAACGAGGGGTTTTATCCCTCGAAACGTAACTCGGGAATCATAATCCCAGGCCATTACAATTTAACTCCAAAACATGTACCAAATGCATCCTAACTAGCATAAAACTACCTATAATGCCTATTTAAAGTATGCATTATCAAATTCCCTCACACTTAAGCTTTTTCTTTTCCTCAAGCAATGATAAAATAACATGAATCAATGCATCTCACAAGAAATTCCTTTATATCTTAACCCTATCTAAAAAACAACATCATGACAAGTGCAAACACAGACAAGGCAAACAAACATCCTAGCATGTATTTGAGTGATCAAGTAGATCGCATACCTATTCATCCAACCTCATAAGGAGATAATGTGTTTCTCTCGCTCTCATATGTTTAGGTTTGTAAGCACAACTCTCAACTCAATTCTGTATGCAAACATTAATCATAAGCATTGACACTTATATACAAATATCTCCACCGAATACATCAAAGAAAACATGCATCATCAAGAGGGATTTCGCTCAATGAACATTTTCAAAGAAGACTCAATTCGACGAGGTTGTAATGAGGATTGGTAAGTGATGTGTGCCTATTTTTTCATGTCTCGTGCTTACTTTTATTCTGATTTCTGTTCATATTTTATACTTTTGGGTAAGAAAAGTATTCCATTCGCGTAGTTTATGTTTATTTGTGAATTATAGAGGTCTACACAAGTTTTGATTTAATTTCGAAGGAATCGGAAGCATTTCAAAGCAATTTGGAGAAGAAGGAACCGAGTTGTTGATTCACTCGATGTCTATTGGAACCACTCGACATCTACTGAAGTGAAGTGAAATTTGGCTAAGGGTTGGACGGAGAAAGCTACTGAGATTTCACTCGACGTCTACTGGAGTTCACTCAACGTCGAGTCCCACATTCTACACTTAGAGCCAAGAGAAGAAGAAAAGCACTCGACACCACAAGCTTGACTCGAGACACATGAAGCCACTCGATGTCGAATGACTTGACTCGATGTCGAGTGAAGCCTAAGAGTGCCGAGACGCGTTTTGACAAATCCTAATTGGAAAGAGATTGATTAGTCATGAAGAGAAGATCTTTTATCTCCTTAATGAATATCTATCCTTACGGGTTAAATTCCATTTACCATTGGGAACTTATTTGTCTTAAATTATTTTAAGTAGGAAGTTAGATAAATATTTCTTTTCTTGGCTAGCAAGGACTAGTTTACTATAAATAAAGCCCTTAGGAGCTAGGTTTTAATCATGTTTTTTTCACAAGCAATTGTGCACCATAGTAGTAGAGAGAGAGGAGTAGGCCGAGAGGGGTGAAGAGAGAGAGAGAGAGAGAGAGAGAGAGAGAGAGAGAGAGAGAGAGAGAGAGAGGCGGTTGTGGAGGGTTTGGTTGTACTCTTACTCTTTTATTCAATTCAATGTAGTTTCTTTATCTCGATGATGAAGTTTGCTATGATGATGCGCGAGTAGTCGTCCCACTTCTAGGGTCAGGGGTGAGCCCGATGATAGCCATGTAAGTGTGCTTTATTTATGATTCTCATATGATTTTTATCTTCTATCTTATGTGCTTAAATCTGCTGGGATAGTAGTGGATGATTCCATGTTTATGATATTGAAGCGAAGGTGAATTTATTATGCATTTGGATAGTAATTAGGTTTTTCTTATGAGAGTTGGTTGTTAACGGAGGAAATCGAGTCCCCTGAAGAACACAAGCCATTTCAGCTGAAGAAGGAGTTGATATCGAGTGTCATGACTCGATATCGAGTGGAGCCTCACCAGAAATCGATCAGTGGATTCGACGTCGAGTCCCTGATGACCACTAGGAATCGACCAACGCAGTCGATATCGAGTCCCACGACTCGATATGGAGTGACTCTCACTCGATATGCACACCACAGACCCGACATCAAGTGAATACTTACTCGAGATTACAACATGGATCGATATCGATTCCTTTGACTCGATATCGAGTGACATTCTAGAAGTTGTCCGACACTTGACGAGTCCTAATCCGAGGAGATTTGCTTAATTTGGAAGAAAATGATCTTTTTTCTACTTTGAAGACTTTTATCCTCTTTGGTTAAACTCATATTTACCTAGGATAATTTTATTTCTTTTATTTAGTTATTAGGAAAGATTTATCTTTAGATAGATATAGATAGATGATAGATAGATTGCTCTCTTTGGCTAGCAAGGACTGAGCCCTATAAATAAAGCCCTAGGGGCTGGTTTTTCATTCATTCAAGTCAAGTCGTATTCGGACGCAATAAGGTAGGAAGGAAATTGGGAGAGAAAGAGGAGGAGATTGGAGACCAATGGTTGTAAGTTTAAGTTTTTGGTTTAATTTAATGTTATTTTCTTTCATTATGTTTTGTATCTAATTCCTTCTTCTAGGGTTGGGGTGATCCCAACACGTGTGTTTTATTTATGAAATTATGAATTTATATGTCTTTATCATCTTCTATCCTATATGCATAATTCTTCTACGAGAGTATTAGGTGATCCTTATTTATTATATTGAAACGAAAATGATCTTATTATGAATTTGGATTAATTATGAAAAAGGGATAGTAACACTTAGGGCTTATGCGAGAGCCTCTATATTTCTATTTGTTAATGACGAAAGTTATTTGATATAAAGCATGCATATTTATGTGGTTTATAATGTACATGTGTTTATTGTTGCGGTGATCCCTAACATTGGAAGTTTGCATTTTTATTATTCTATTTTTGTTATTTTAAAGTTTCTGCACAGATACCTGACATCAAACCACCACTTATCTTTCCATCCTTCGACATTGACCAACTCTTAGTCCACGTTGACAACAACCCCCGCCATCTTTTCCCGCTATTCATGAACCCCAAAACCAACTAAACCTAGAACCATTGACTTCTCTCCTGAGGACGAACCTGACTCCACTATCCTATAGCGGGGTCGTTGTTTCAAACAAACTTAGTTCACTTTGACTTAATGAACGGAAACCGATCAATCCACATTCCACATAATTAAATATGAAAATCAGCGATATAGTGCAGATCGTCAGGATAAAATATAAATCAGAGAGGTAGAATAGAAGGGGCTCAAAGAACTCATTCAGTTGGTTATAAATCCAAATCCAGTAAAATATGTTACATACAAATTACAAACATATATACATTAAAATTCATATGTGCCAACATAGATAACGGGTGTCAAACATACATACACTAGTCATGAGACCGCATACTTAACCAAATTATCAATCCCTCTTGTAATTCGGAGAACTTTTAACGAGCATATAAATCCTTGTGATTATGCCAACTATCATCTATCCTCCCAGGGTCGGTTTCTTGGTACGTCAAACTTTCTTCTCCTTGTGGATTATAATTACCTCCTTCAGAAGGTACGCCGATACTATTAGAGAAGAGTGATGGGGGTAATGGAGATGGGAGTTCAATTGAGTTGCTGCTTAGCATGAATAACAATGCCTGAGTTGTAGGTCTGTTGGCCTCGTCATCTTGAACGCATAACAACCCTATTCGGATGCATCTCTCTACTTCGTTTCTAGAGTAGTTGTTCTGCAAAATTGGGTCCACTAGTTCTTCAATTGCATCTTCTGTCCAAACCCTCCATGCCTGCATACCCATATACATGATGATCGATCAATAGCATCCTGTAGATTGTTTATTCATTTAATTAGCATATATAAACAAGGTGTAGTAACTTACATAACGTAGAAGACCCTCGCCATGTGATCTTTGATAAAACTGGCTACAACTCCTTCCACTCAAAATCTCCAGAATTATCACACCGAAGCTGTAGATGTCCGACTTGGGAGTACATCGTCCTGCTAATGCATATTCCGGTGCAATGTATCCACTGTTTTCAATATTTGAACATATTATTTAGATCAAATTTAGAAGAGGAATGAGTATAAAAGCTCAAAATATATATATATATGAATATAAAAATGCATTAATTAATTAATTAGCTAGTTTTGTCATATATATATATATAGTCGTACTTACAATGTCCCAACAACTCTTGTGGTAATAGCTTGTGTCTGGTTCACTTGCATAAGCCTAGCCATGCCAAAATCAGCCACTTTAGGGTCCATATTGTCGTCTAGCAAGATATTGCTCGTTTTGAGATCTCTATGTACAATCTTGATTCGCGAATCTTCATGAAGGTAGTGAAGTCCGCGTGCAATCCCTACTATGATCTTGTACCTTATAGCCCACGTTAGAGAAGCACCCTTGACCGAACCTACAATGTTGGGCATATATTCATTCAATTCAAATGCAATCCCTACTATGATCTTGTTCATTTGGAAATATAGTTGTGATTTGATGTGTATATATATATATATATATATATATATATATATATATATATATATATATATATATATATATATATATATATATATATATATATATATATATATATATCAGGTGCTTGCATCAGCATTGCTAATATATATTATGTACGTACCGAAAAGGAAGTTATCAAGACTTAAGTTGGGCAAGAATTCATAGACGACCAACCGCTCTTCTTCTTCAATGCAATATCCAACAAGTCGAACCAAATTCCTGTGTTGAAGTTGTGCTACGACTTCGACCTCAGTCTTGAATTCTTTGGCTCCTTGGCCTGACCCTGAAACTTTGGAAAGTCTCTTCACGGCTACCTGCTGTCCATTTTCAAGTATGCCCTGTACTTGTTGGACAATGTAGAGCCTAAGTGTAACATTAAATTATACTACGTATACAATAAAGGGTGTTATTGAAGATCTTTAATTTGTTGCACATATTTATTATGTATACGTGGCTTTCTTTAATTTGCGATTAATTCATAAAGTGTCTAGCTAGGAAAAATTCACTACTAAAAACAGATGGTATTCCAATGATAAGGTTCCAACAATATTATTTGTGTCATTTTAATTAAAAATGACCGGTTGCATATGATTCAACGTTAACTATTTTTCTTTGTATTTGGATTGTTAAGGCCAATATAGTTTCATGGCTAGATAATCTATTATCTATTACTTACTATTTCCTCTGTTCAATAATATAGATCATTTTAGATTTTACCCGTGTTTTAAGAACTAAAAATTATAGTAAAATATTAAGTATGAAATTATTAAAAAAATTTGATAAAAAAATATTTCACCATCTTTTTTAGATTATTAAAAAATGACTTATATTGTTGAACGGAGGTAGTATTAAAACAAAAGCTTAATCAATGACGTGACACCCTCTTCTTAATTCTAGGTCTTTTAACCAATCATCTTAGCCTAAATTACAATTTTAGTAGTTTAAAAAAATACAATGGGATTAATTCAAAATATAAAATTAATACTTAAGTTAACATAAAATTATTTGAATGGATTCACCCAAATTGGATGTATTTGCTATATTTCCGTTGATTATTTGAATGGATTCCCATATTCAATTGTGGACGAGGACAAAGTCTCCAATGTGACAATGTCAAATAGACTTTTTCCAATTTGAATGGAATTACGTTTAAATTCAATTTTAATATCCCCAAATTAATTAATGTGCCATGATTTGAATGGAATTACGTCTAAATTCAATTTTAATACCCCCAAATTAATTAACGCGTTGACTATATACACTTCAAATCATGCACGTTTTTAAGGACTTGAATAGTTAAAAGAGGTTAATTAATTTTTTTTCAAAAGTTAATTAGTCACAAAGTTTGCACGGACGTGCATTTTCAACCTTGTTATTTATGGTGTATATAACACCACCCTTAATTAATAATCCATGATGTTCCAAAATGAATTGGCGCCAGATATGATTGGTATGAAACACGCAGTACGTGTTTTCAACTCTATATATTTGGAATATTCCAAATATATATTTTAATTAATTAATTTCGATTGCACGACATCGTTAGATCAGAATTGTGTTTTTTTTTTTTTAATATATATTGTATTGTTTAAATTTAGTTTTACGTTAAACAAATTTTTTCTTATTCTTTAAAAAAAAAATGATTCGAGAACCAATCAAAGTGTTTATATGTACAAATAGTCAACCACCCAATTAAATCTGTTTTATAAACAAATGCCTAATTAAATACTACATGTAACTTCACCGTACCGTACCCTAAAAGTAATCGCCACAAGCAAATACGTAGCAATTTTAATAATAATTTAATACGTAGTAGGAAATTGTGTTGTTTGAGTCGTGACCCACTCTCGGCATTAATGTATGGTAGGTATCAAAGTATCAAACCATATGTAACGAGGAGGAGAAATAGTAAGAATTAGTATTACCCGGTAAACGATACCGAAGCCACCTTGACCCAATCTGTTTGCCTGCGAAAACCTGCTGGTCGCTGCTTCAAGCGTCCTGAAATGGAACTGCACGCAATGATCTTTCGTCTGCACCTCCCCTCCTCTTTTAGGATCAGCTGCTGGCCGCTGGGTTTCAGCTGGTAACCCCATCCCTGTCGATGCCGATGCTTTTCTCCGCCGACGTCTCATTATCATCCAACAGATTATAATTCCAAGGACCACCATTAATAGTCCAACGCCTCCTGGTATAACTGCTCTTGTAACATAGAACATCCCTCCTGCACGCAGTAAGTACATATATATATAATTAATTAATTAGCCTCATGAGCTAGCTAGCTACACCGGCCAACCGTTGACTTTTTTTCTCTTTTGAGCCTAAATAAAGGAATTGAAAAGGCTTCATTTGGTACCTTTGCCGGACGATGGAGAAGGTGTAGATGATGATTGTGGTGGTGGTGGTGGTGCCGGAAGCTCAAAAAAGGGCACGATATCGTACCTCATGTGGCAACTAGGCCTAAAAAACATTACCCATGTAGTACCACTCTTGGGAACATCTCGACCGGTGGTCCTCAAGCACCGGTCACAGGAAGAACCGCTAATATCGGGAGTGCACTGCACGAGTAAATATAGCGTGTATGTGGACGAGATTTCAGTCACCAGCGTCTTGAAATACTTAGGCGACGAGGTATTGTAAGCAGATACAGCCTGGTTGATGAGCCGATTGAGCGAGCTGGAAAAAGCCGAGTTGAACTCGGTGACATTCATGGACACGTTGGTCAGGCTGTAGTACCAATAACCTGGGAGCTCCTCCTCGAGGGAGAAGATGTTCCGGTTGGCGTACCGAACAGTGCACTGTTCATAGTAGGCGATGGCTTCCTTCTCCTGGGTGCAGTTGGAGGTGAGTTTTCTGATAGCGGATTGGACGCAGGCGCTGCAGTCGGTGGAGGGGAGGTCGTAGCGGCAGAAGAAGAGGCCGTAGACGTCGTTGGGGGAGGTGCCGGTGGAGGAGTTGGAGAAGGAGAGGGAGGAGGATTGGGAGGACAGATCTGAGAGGAGAGAGTTGAGGTTTTTCTGGTAGAAGCTGTTGGCGGTGTAGTTGCCCGTGTCTGTAGGGACACAGAAGTTGTAGATGAAGGAGGGAGGTTTGCCATGGATTCCTGCAAGGAAGAGGGAGGTAACTAAGAGGACGATGATATCTGGGAGCTTCATTTTAGATTTGTCTACAGCGCTACCTAGCCAGCTAGTTAATAACAAGGCAGGGCGCAAGAATATAATTTGGGTGATCATTAATTATACAATTAATTAAGCTAGAGAGACGTGGATTGCAGTTATATACTACTGAGTATATGTATTGCAATTAATTAAGCTTAATTAATTACTCAATTTGAATGGTTTAAATTCGGGGGCTGTCATGGTAATGACTTGTTTGCAATGCTGTAGTGATTAAGAAAGGTGTTAATTGTAGCTAGTTAACCCATGACCATGCAGTGAATAAAAAACTAGAAAGAGTCCAGGTCCATATTTCAATACGGTGTTTATCACTCTAATTACTATATAGATAGGGGTGGGTGTGCTACGGGAACCAAAATTGCGGTAAAAATTGTAAGGACACCTATGTTTTAGCCCGATTCTAAATAGAATCGCAGAACCGAGATATAAAGGTACAACTTTTTATCCCGGTTGTAAACAAAATCGATCTATAAAGTCACTGTACGTGCAATTTTAAACCAGGAGTTTTTAACACGTACTGTTTTTATTCTTAATCGAGCTATAAAGTCATTGTGTAATTTAAAAAACGAGGTTTTTAAGCATGAGTTTCAAATGAACCAAGCTATAAAGTAGTCCTCATGGTTTTGACCACAATTTGAAGTTTTCACTGGAGTCGATATTTATAGTCGCCGCGACGAAATGCCCCAAATCGCCAGTAAGTTGTTGAATTGAGTCATCTGTTACTTTATTATTGATTCTAATTGCTCATTTTTGATAGGTTCAATGACTTTAGTATGCTAGTACGTCATTCTTGTCTAGTGTTAGGATATCCAGCAGTTCACGTGCCAAATTTGACAATGCATGGCTAAGCCCTTATTTGAACGTCTGATTTTTATACCTAAACCTGCAATGTAAGATCTCTTACTATCTCGATAACAATCCTTTCTTCTAGGGTTTGGAATTGTTGTTGCTTATGTGCAAGAGAATAGGAGCTTGAAAGCAGTACATCCTAGGCCACAAGTAAGCTTTGTGCTCCAAGCTTTGTGATATTTTATTAATCCTGGATTTCATTCGCACATTTTTGGAGAAATTGGATTAGGATCGGGAACCAACAGCATGAATGATCCGCTTGGATTGTTGAGTTTCGATCATCCAAGCACACAACTGGTAGCGAATGTGTTCAGTGGATCGAATTATCTGAGTTTGAGCAGAGAGTGAAGATGGCGCTAGGAGCCAAGTTCAAGATCGCCTTCATTGATGGAAGTTCGAGGCAAGAAGAGGTGTCGACATCGAACTTTCCTAGATGGAAAAGGTGCGATTACATGGTCCGGTGCTGGATCCTTAACTCCGTGTCTGCAGAGGTCTCAAAAGGCTTCATGTATACAGATTCAACACAACAATCGTGGGAGGAGCTAGTTGAAAGATATGCATAGAAAAACGGTCTGCTTCTACATCAATTGAAGAAATCGTTGTGTAATCTTTCTCAAGGAAACTTTTCTGTTGCTGAATACTTTGGGAAAATGAAGAAACTTTGGGATGAGATCTTGAGTTTGGAAGGAATTCCAAAATGTTCTTATGGTGCCTGGAAGAGGTGCATATGTGATGTGATCAAGAAGATCACTTAGATTGAGAGTTACAACAAGCTGCTTCACCGTGGGATGTCACTCCTTTGATCAACAAGGCATACTACCTTGTCTATCAAGTGGAGACAACAAGAGGAGAAGGAACAAGCACATGGAATTCACATGGCAGCAACGCATTTTCTTTGAATAAATCTGCAAGTTCTAAGAAAGGAAACAAGAAAGAAAAATCAAATAAATTGTGCACTCACTGTGGGATGCAAGGGCACTCTGTGGATGGATGTTTCAAGATAATCGGGTATCCCAATTGGTTCATGGATCCCAAGGGCAAGAAAGCTATGAAATCGGGCACATCTGATGCAGTTTCAGGGATGTTTAAGACTTCAGATGATGAGTTGATGAGTGGAGTGGAACCTGAGATTGATATGGCAATGGCAAATGCCATTTACCAGAAAGTGTTGAGAGCCATGAAGAGAAAAGCTCTCATTCAGATGGCATCAACTAACAATGTAGGTATCATTTCTGTTATGCATTCCTTTTGAACATGCAAAGATTATGATCTGTTGTGGATTATAGACTCGGGTGCTTCTGATCATATGACTTTCAAAGCTAAGCGTCTAAGGTATAGAAGGAAATTGCCTAGGTCTATTAGCATATTCTTACCTGATGGTACCGTTAGGAAGGTACATGAAGTAGGAGACATTGAGTTTGCATTCGGATTAAAGTTGCACGTGTTATGAGTAGGCTAGTTGATTAATCACACAAGTGTTGATGTGATTTTTAAGAAATCCTCATGTGTATTTCAGGGCCCTAAAGATGGTCAGATTTTGTTCAATGCTGAGAGGATACCTGGACAGGTTTACAAGGCTCAATTGCAAGTGCATGAGGGCAGTTTGAGTTGTAGTAGTAATGCAGTTACTTCTTAAAATAAAATGGCTTGTAATAAGGATTGTCATGATCAACTTTTACATGAGAGATTAGGCCATATGTCTTTTTCTAGATTGAAATATGTGTATGGTCATATGGTGACTAGTTGTGATGATTTGGTTTGTGAGGCGTGTGTCTTAGCCAAACATCATTCATTTTCTTTTGATGTTAGTAGTAGTATTGCAAATGAGAAGTTTGAATTGATTCATGTTGACATATGTGGTCAATAAACAGTTCCTAGTTATAATGGAGGCAAATACTTTGTCACTTTTGTTGATGATTTCAGTAGAGTTGTAAGGATTTATTTGTTGCCCAACAAGGTACTTGTAGGCAAGGTTGTCTGTGAGTTTATTTTTCTTGTGGAGAAGCAGTTTGATGCAACAGTAAAGACTATAAGGAGTGATCATGGTACATAGTTCTTTGGTTGCAATAGTTTCTTTACTCAGAAAGGCATCAATCATCAACTTTCCACCCCATATGTTCCACAACAAAATAGGAGAGTGGAACGCAAGCATAGACATCGGCTTGAGATAACCAGGGCAATCAGATTGCATGCTTATTTGCCTATTGGTTTTTGGGGAGGCTGTGTCTTAGATGCTTCTCATCCTATCAATCTCATGCCATTTTCTGTCATCAATCGGAAAACTCATTTTGAAATATTTTTTGGTAAACCTCCAGATTATAGCAAATTGATCGGGGTGTCTTTGTTTTGCTTTGATCAAAGGCATGGGCAAAAACAAGCTTTCTCCTAAAGCCAGAAGATGTGTGTTCATTGGCTATCCAACAGGTCAGAAAGCATACAAGCTCTTTGATTTGGTTGATAAGAAAACAATCTTAAGTAGAGATGTTGTTTTCTTTGAGTCAATATTTCCATATGCTCAGTCCTCTAGCAAACCTGACATTCCCATAAACCCACCTAAGTCCTTACTATACCATTGGTTAACCCTGCTCATATGCCTGAGCCTAGTCAAACTCACCTTCACCAAATTGTCCCTAACTCTTTGTCAACCACACCTTCGTCTGCTGAATCTACTCACCAGTTTTCCCCACCAAATTTCATTCATAATTCACATGATCCTTCCCCAACTCTGCCTATACCCACCAGAAACATTACCCCCCCCCCCCTCCCCCTCCACACGACAAATCAACCCACCTAAACATCTTCATGACTTTATTTGTCCCACTACCAATTCCCTTTCAGATTCATTCATGGTGGTTAGCCTTGATGATCCTACCTATTACCCTGATGACTATATGTCATCTCTATGTCAAGTACTGTTATTACAGGAGCCAATGATATATAAACAATCCAAGAATGATCCTAAATGGGTCGAGGCAATGCAGAAGGAGATCCAAGCTCTTGAAGACAATGAGACTTGGACTCTTACTGAGTTGCCTATGGGCAAGACTGCAATTGGATTCAATTGGGTCTACAAGATGAAATTTAGAGCCGATGGTACTGTGGTTTGATTCAAAGCTCGATTGGTGGCAAAGGGGTATAACCAGATCAAAGGGAAAGACTTCAAACACACTTTCTCATCGGTTGCAAAGTTCACTACTGTAAGAAATTTGATTGCTCTGGCTACTTGCAGACGTTGGAAAATCCAACAGCTTGACATCAATAACACTTTTCTCCATGGTTTTATTGATGAGGAGGTGTTTATGAAGGTTCCTGATGGATTTGACAAAGCCACTCCTAGTTAGGTTTGCAAGTTAAAATGTTCTCTGTACGGGATTAAGCAAGCTTCCCGTCAGTGGAACATTGAGCTCACCAAGTTTCTCCAGAGCAAGAGATTTGTGAAATATAGGTATGAATTTTCCCTCTTTATCAAGGTTGTCTCCACTGGGTTCATTGTTGTGTTAGTCTACGTGGATGATCTACTGATCACTAGTGATGTCCCAACTGAAATTGAGGCTCTGAAAGTTGGTTTACATACCCAGTTCACCATTAAGGATCTTGGTAAGGTCCGATACTTCCTTGGTTTAGAAGTGTCTCGTACAGATCATGGTACATTGCTTAATCAATGCAAATATGTGCTTGATATTCTTCAAGACACTACAAAAAAAAAACAAAAGGAATCAATGGATTGATGGGTTTATGTTTTTTAGACTATGATTAATGGATACCTTTCGATTATGATTCTATTTAAACGACGATTTCATAAACTTAGAAAATGAATTTATTTTTCAGTTTTCACCAAAAAGTTGATTATTTCATAGATCTTTTACAAATACATGACTCATCATGGGGCTATTTAGTTGTATAGTATCTACTCACTTTGCACATAACACAAACAAATTGGTTTTCTCTTTCCTTGTGATGGTCCGGGACGAGGAGGTACATGCCAAGTATCCGCTTGGGATCATGTATTCTTGGGACTATTTTGGATGTACAATTCAATTTCGGTAGTCATATTCCATTTCAGTTGGAAAATGCAGTCTGGTGTTTGGGGTAGTATAAGTGATCAAAGGGTGGTAACTCATCACGGGAGGAAACTTTGCGCAGAGTTCCATTACTATTAATGCTTGGCTCCGCGATTTCTTATGGGTGCAAGCATCTCAGGTAATCCAGTCTTATGGTTCTTCATTATCTGCATATGGCCTTTTTTTTCCTAGGTGCTCATTTTGTATGGGCTTTTAGTTTAATGTTTATATTCAGCGGGCGTGGTTATTGGCAAGAACTTATTGAATCCATAGTTTGGGCTCATAATAAATTAAAAGTTGCTCCTGCTACTCAGTGTTATGAGCTGAATCTGCCATGTTTTACAGTAACTTTTATATCAATTTCTGTATACATTGCATTCATTTGGGCTTAGATAGTACAGAATCTATGTAGTTTATGTTTATTTGCCAAATTATAGAATCTACACCAGTTTCTGTTTAATTCACAGAAATCGAGGCATTTTACAGCAATTCTACAGAAGGTCGGAAAAGCTCGGAAAACCGCTACAGAAGTCCAAGGTTAAAGCAGCGGAACCAAGCTGAAAGTCAGGGTAACTCGATCTCGAGTTGACCCTAGTCGACATAGACGAGCATGTCCGAGCAGGCCTTGTCGACGGAGACTGATCGAGAAAGCCAGACCAACCCGGCTCCGGACCCAACTCGATCTCGACAAGCCCTAGTCGAGATCGACGAAGCCCAGACGCCACACCGGGAGTCGACAAGGAGAGAAGCCGAGGACGAGGACGCCGAGCAACCCTACTCGATCTCGACAAGCCCTAGTCGAGATCGACAAGACCCACCGTGCCAGTCCGAGTCCCTGCCGAGGAGAAGCCTGCTTGACCAGACGTGCACCACTCTAGTCGATCTCAAGGACCCTTTGTCGAGGTCAAAGAGCGCCTGAGTCCAGATCCGAGCTTGCCGAGTAGAGCAACCCGAGGAAGCCTAGTCGACAGAGCCATCCTACTCGAGATCGACAAGGCTTTGTCGAGGTCGACGAGCCCGGTGAGCCAAGTCCGAGCACATTGAGCAGATCTAGCCGAGGAGTCCAGTCGACGACCAAACCCTACTCGAGGTCGACGAGCCGTGGTCGAAGTCGAGTAGAACAGTTTCCAGGAGCTTCTCGACGAAGAACAAACCGACTAGAATTGGGATTCCTTGGGCCCGAAGGAGGAAGATTCTATCCTAATCCATCAAGTTCTATCCAAGGAGACAAGATCTATCAACATCATGAAGACTTACCCTATTTAGTTTTATCTTTTCCTTTTAGATTTATTTCCATAAAACAATTTATTTATCTTTTAAAGTTTTAGATATAATTTTAGATAGAGATAGATATTTCTTTCCTAGATTAGCTAGGGAAAGAAGACTATAAATAAGGCCCTAGGGGGCTCAGTTTTATTAATTCCAGATCAGATTCCAAGTCACACACAATTAGTTAGTTCCACAGAGAAGTTTAGGAGTTCTAAGGTTTTTAGGGTTTTTGACTTTCAGCGAAAGTTGATTGCCGGTATTGTAAAGGCTTTTGAATATAGTTTTATGCAAGTTATTTCTTTTCATTCGATGTCTGCGATTGCGATGAGGCGTGAGTAGTCCACCCACTTCTGGGGCTGGTGTGAGCCCAACGGTGGCCATGTGAGGCGATGCGATAAAGGTCAGATCTTTTTGTGCGATTCATCTTCTATCCCTATAAGCATGATTCTTTTGCGAGAGTTGAAGGTGATCCTTGTTTGTGTTATTGAAGCGAAAGTGATCTTAATGCAACTTGGGTTAATTATGTGAAAAAGGGTTAGTAACAATTAGGGTTTATGCGAGAGCCTCTATTTGCCTATTTGTTAATGACGAAAGTTATTTGATGGAAAGCGTGATCTTTTATGCCTTTATGTGTTACCTTGCATGGTTATCGTTGTGGTGTTGATACCCTGGCTTTGGAAGTCCTTTTAATATATTGATTTACTTCATTAAATTTCTGAGTTTTGGTTCGAAATTCTGCAATTTAAGTTTATGTTTTTAGTCGACATAGAGGAAGCTTTGTCGAGATCGAGTAGTGCCTTGTCGATCTCGAGTAGGACTCGTCTAGGTCGAGTTGGTTTTCTGCTTTCTGTCATCGATTTTCATGTTTCTGTCTTTGCATGCCCTAGTCGATCTCGAGTAGGGGTTGTCGAGATCGAGTACAGTTGTCTTCGTCGAGTTGTGTTGTTTTCGATTCTGAGTTCTTTGTTGTCGACAACTCTTGTCGATCTCGAGGAGCTGCTTGTCGAGATCGACCCGCCTGTTGCTTTACTTTTCGTTTCTACTTTGCTTTGCTTTATTTCTTGCCTTGTTCTTTGCTTTTGTTCTTTATTTTCTGCTTTTATTTCTCTTTCCTTTCTGTGTTTCTGTCTTTCTGCTGCCTTGTCTGTGAGAATTTACAGCTACCTGAGAACTGCTGACGTGCTTCCTCGTGGATTCGATCCTGACTATTCTCTTACTACAACGGGAGGAAGTCTTGTATTTATTTGCTGAGACAGGGAAGTCAGTCTGAACTTTATTTTATATTTATTTCATACTTGACCATCCTCCTGCAACAACACTCAGCCTAGAGCCTTGAGCATTGTACAAGAACATGTTGTAGGAGTAACTCATTACCTTCTAGGTGGAATTGCCACAACGTGGGCATTCTTCTTAGCAAGACTTATTGCAGTAGGATAATGGCTAGGAGCATTTGAAAGACATTATGGCATTAAGATTTCCAAGGTTTAGCGAAGGCTTAGCTCAGGACCCCACTACTCTTCGTATTTGGTTTGGCATTGCTACCGTACATGATTTCGAGAGTCATGATGACATTACTGAAGAACGTCTTTATTAGAATATTTTGATTTGATTCGTTCTCAATAGCCATGAGATGATCGTCTTAGGGTGATCCTTTTGTCGACGGATGTCTTATTACACTCGTAGTCTTTGAAGGATGAGAACCAACTATGTAGCATCGACATCGAGAATGCAAGTATTGTATACGTCATTAGGCCGATCCTTTGTAGGAACTACCCATAATAACGAACTTGCAAAATGGATCTGTTTATCATAAAGAGATTCATTGTTCCTGACCCTGCTTCACCTTAATTTTAATTTGAACAAGTAAAAGTTATGTCTTGGTCCGAGTGGGGATAGCATTTCTCTTCTGCATGTCCATGTAGTTTTGAAAAATCCAAACATCTCGGAGATATATAGAGAGCTAGGAATTTTTCGAACGAACTGCACTCCTTCGTATACGTCATAAGTCCATTGATGTGAAGGGGCTGGGGAAAGCTTGAACCCAATTCCTAGAATGATGAATATAAGCGCAATTGAAATTCCTGGGGAGTTATACGTTTTTGTATTGATAAGACCATTCACTATTTCTTGAAGCTCGATCTCTCCCCCAGATGAACCATATAACCAAGAGAAACCATGAACCAAAATAGAGGAGCTTGCCCCACCATGAGTAAATATTTCGGAGTAGCCTCATTAGACCGTACATCTTTCATGGTATATCCATATAATAGGTAGGAGCATAATCTCACCAAAGATGGGGTCATTTTTATTATTACTGTACCAACTATTAAAATGAGGTCTGGTTGTCTAGGGCTCGATCTTGGGACCAGGCCATAACGATCAAAGTTGAATTGCGAGCCTATTAATGAAGCAAATTCAACGAAGCAACAAGTGGTGCCATAGAGAAGCGGCCATAAACTCGAGAGTCTTGACCAATTTGAAAGATCATTTGATGTAGTTGCAATAACTGAATTTGGTGTTATTCGATCAAGTAGGGGAAACTCGAGGGAATTCTTATGCTCTTTTTTGTCGTGCATAAACTAAACCAACAATTAGGATAAGCACGAAAATGAAAGCTTCGATAAAAACGGATACACCCAATACATTGAAACTCATTGCCCATAAAGAAAAACCATTTCAACATCAAAAACAACAAAAACTAAAACAAACATATAATAACATATTCGAAATTGTAACCAAGCATCACCAATTGGTTCTATACCCGATTCATAACTAGAAAGTTTCTCCGGTTCTTTTCGAATCGGAGCTAAAATGCCAGAAAGTAGAAATGCCAGAATCGGAATAACACTTGGTATTATTAGAAATTCCCAGAAAAAATTATATTCATAAAGCAGAAACATAGATGCACTCCTATGAATGTGGAAAATAGAACGAATTAGGCCAATTTTACTTGGAATTGTTAAGCCATGCATAACTGTTTAGTCAAAAAAACAATTCATTTTGATCAAACCGCAGTTTCGTTTGTTTACCGTGAGACATGTATCTTGATTCATTGACTGGAATCTTGTTTCCGTTTTTCATTACACCTAATTAGATATATTTTTATCTAAATAAAACGGAAATATAAGTAAAAAAACAATAGATATTGCTCTTCTATTATATCTATATACAAAGTACATATACAAATTAAACATTCTCACTTTCACTTCTTTGTCTAGTGAAATTTGACAATTGATATTTTGAGTCTATTTTTTATTTTGATTTTTAGACAATCTCTTATTAATAAATAGAATCAAGAAAAATGTCTTATTTTTCCCTCTTTTTTTTCATAGTGATTTAGAATTTGAGAATAGTCGGACCTAAGAAAATTTATATTTCAGGATTTCATTTGAAATTTAAAATAAAAAGGTCTTGATTTTTTTATTCGAATACAGAGGAAGTAATTTAGATTTATTAGATATGTAAAGAAAAACAACCGGTTTTTTTGTTTACTACGTAAGGTATTCAGGTATATGACGAGAAAAAAGCCTATTTCACAACGCTTCCGAAGAACCTTTGCCACACCTGGTAGCATAGGTTTTCCATGACTGTTGGGTAAGAAAAAAACCAATTAGCCACCACCGGTAGCAACGGCATGGTTAGTCGTGGCTATTGGGTTAAAAAACAACGTATAGTAGCGATGGTAGGGATTTCTTGTGACAAATGTGTAAAAAATAAATAAAGAGAATGATCATTTTATATTTAAAAAAAAGGAAAAAAGAAACCCTTCAAAATCGATAATCAGAATACATTTTATTCGGGCGGTTTAGAGCGTGAAAACAAGCTTATTTCCCCATAGCCTTCAATTTCTCCATCCCGAGCTCAGGTCTTCTCTTTCCCCATAGTTGCTGGTTCTCCACCCTTCTCCATCTGCTGAGGTCTTCTCCATATCTCTGCTGGTTATCTGGCCTTCTCCTTCTCCTTCTCCTTCTCCATCTCTCTTCTCCATCTCTTAGTCTTCCAGTGAAGCCATAACAGTGCGGTTGCCGTGGTCGCGCGCTTGTCTTCCCCACACTGCCCCCATGAACTGCTCGACATCTCCGACTGCTCTTCCTCCCCCATAACGCTCCTCAACATCTTCAATTTTAGGTAAGTGTTTCATTTAGGGTTAGGGTTTAGTTTGGGGAAATTTGGAATTGGAAGAGCATCTTTCGAATTGAGGTTTCAACTTGGCTAATTAAGAAGTGATTTCTAGGTTTTGGTTACAAAGGGAAGATTATTAGGATTTGAGATCTTTCATACATTAAGCGGGTTGGAGCATCTTCATGTTCAGGTAACTGTCATTGTTTCTGTCATTGTTTTAGCTCTAAAGCTTCCTATCAGATTCGATCAGCTGCCTTGATAAATCTTGATATAAAAGATATATAGAGTTGGCAAGGACATGTTGAATTTCAATGTATTAAGCATCACCTTTTCATGTGAACAATAAAAAAATGAGGAATTTGGACAAAAATAGGACTAAATTAAACAAATTCATTGAGTAGGGTTTCAAAAGGCTGCAACATATCAAGAAGTTCCTTTCTTGAGTAAGCCTTTTCTGAAATGACAATTAGATCCTCAACAACTAGGGCTGAGACCTCCTCATACTTGCAAGCCAAAAGCATGGCTACTAATCCAACTAATTGGAGCTTCTTCCTCACCACTGATTGCTTAAGTAGAAATTGATCCGTAAGGTTTACTGTCAGAAACAAAAGTCTCAGATCAAACTTATAGTGTAGCTGTTGATTAGTTCTAATTGACACACCACAAAAAATTATGACCTATCAAACCAAACAAAGTCAAACCACATCTCATGCTAGTTCTATCAACCATGTTATATATAGGCCATAATAAGTTTAATAGTAGTATATCACAATTATCACTCAAGTAATCTACTTATTTAATTGAATTCTTTTGATTAATATATGTATCACTTGTCAGGTAAACCCATTACTGAAAAGAAATTATTTTAAGTATTATTAAAAAGTGTTGCATCCTAAAACTTGAACTTTATATTTTCTGTAGAAAGAGACGAAACGACGCATTACATCTAATTTTGTTATTGTGGATTTTTATTGGGTCTATTATCTATATAATGCAAAATAAACTACTGAGCAATATAAAAATCAAATATAAAATAATCACAAATAAAGTATTATATATTTGTATTATATTGAATAAAGTTTGGTGCCTTTTTTCCAAAGTGTATTTATGGTTGAGCATCTAAAAGTAGAGATACGTGAGATTATGAGAAAGCAGGTAGGGCTACCTTATAGTTTCTAGAAACCTTTGAACTGGTTCACTTCAATTAAACGGTAAGTTGTGGAAAAGACCCAAATTCAAAGTCCAAAGAGACACTGGACGTTAGGCGGGGAGATTTTAACTTTTCTGGGCTTCATTCATTTCTGTTTTTGCTTCCGATCTATTTTGGATATTGTATAATTCTTGGCTAAGCAATTATTGTTTTCTTTTTTTTGGGACAACTTGGGTGTATAATAACAGGATTAGATAACAAACACAAATTTGGGTCTTTGAGTGTCTTTTTTTTTTGTTGGTGAAGCTATTTCTAATAGTTATGCAACTCAGCATATGATAATTAAAGTGAACTTCAGGTGGAAACCGTGGAATTTTTCATGAGTTTATTAGCAAGAAAAATAAAGGTGGGCAGGAAGCCAATGTTTTCATGATCTTTGCTGCATAACATTCAATCCAAAGGCACTCTTATGTAGTTATAATTTAATCTTTCCTTGATCAGTAGGCAACATTTCGGAAAAATCCTTTCATTTTTGTAGGAATAATTAGTTTCAATATTTTCTTATCCATCCTTTAATTTTTAAATTGCTTTGTGTTTCTTTGATCTTCTAAGTGTTTTTAGGTTTGCCGATTTGACTGCATTGTCTCGTGCTTATCAGTAGAAGTTGGGAGTAAAAGAAGTCTCCTTAGCGTGAGTAAATCTCATATACGACGGTCTGGGCTTGCAACTCAAGGTAAGATGTATCTCATGCTTTCTGAAACATATTACATGTACTGATGTTTGTTCAAACAGTTGAACTCAAATTGCTTCTTTTTGCAATAGTAAATAATAATGATTTGAATACAATTCTAGCTCATCCAATTCAATTTCAATGAAATCTGGCACAAGTTTTGAGTACTGGATTAGAATAAAAAAAAGCTAAGGATGAGAAGTTTATAATGCATCTCAAGCATGTTTACTTGAAAGGTTTTTGTTTCCAAATACAGAATTATGTGTGTGGGACGTCACAGATACATACTTTTCTTTTTGATTTTAATGAAGAGAGCTTTTCACTCCTACATTTCACGATTCATGCTTCCTTGTCTTTGACTTTACCAATGCTTTACTTAGTATCCAGAATTCCGTTGTTAGTACTCTTTGACTCTGTATCAATCTGGAAGTGCCTTGACATATTTTCTTTTAGAATATGTTCATATCTATGACGTATAAGCATGCCTTCACATATGTTCTTTTTTATTTAAATTTTGCTTTATGTGAGGAATGACTCTTTTGTTTAGTTGGGTAGATATAAAAAACTATATAATATGAAGTTACACAATTACTCAAGCTTTTACCAATTTGCATTTAGGTTCATAGACTTGCATACACACTACAATCTACAATGGCTATAGACAAATCATGGATTGACGCGAGAACTAGAGTTTATGGGTCATATATTTTGCAAAGTTAGATGAATTTCTAGACTTTGCTTATGCTAGGACAGAAGTTGGTTCTCTCATTTACTGCCCCTGTAAGAAATGTAAAAATAGGGCATTATATGTCAGAGAAGTTGTGCGGAATCACCTTTAGGACAATGGATTTTGGGTTAGGTATAAGTTATAGACAAAACATGGTGAGCATATTGATGATCTTATTGAGGAGCCATTGCCGACGAATGAAGTGCCACCTGAATTTGAGGGGTATATGTATGTGGACATGGCTAGATTAGTTGAAGATGCAATAGGAACGGCAAATAGAGCTACACTGGAACATTCGCATAGTTATGGAGAGGGTGAATGTACTTCTATTGGGGCAGATGACCGTACAAAACAATTCTCAAAGCTGATGTAATCTGCGAACCTACCACTCTACTTAGGTTCTAAGAAGCACACGTCCTTGTCTTTCGCTCTTAGACTTTTACAAGCTAAAAGTCTACATGGATGGAGAGACAACTCTTTCAAGTAGTTGTTGGACATATTTGCTGAGATTTTACCTAATGGAGTTAATCCTCCTAAATCATACTATCAAGCCCAAAAGCTAGTGGATGATTTAGGATTCACATTGAAAATCGTGGATGCTTGCCCTAATAGTTGCCTGTTATTTAGAAATGAAGATGCAAACTTGGATGAATGTTCAATATGTAATGGATCTCGATGGAGGGCACCAACTGTAGGCTCATTTTATGAATCTCGGACACGAAAGGCAGCATAGCAAGCTAGATACTTTCCGCTAAAACCAAGATTACAAAGGCTATTTGCAACAACACGGTCAACAAGACTCATGAAGTGGCATGGATTGAAGCGTGTGGATGATGGTGTGTTTAGGCATCCTGCGGACTCTCTTGCATGGAAACATCTTGATGCTAAACATCCAGATTTTGCAGCTGAGATAAGTTATGTAAGACTAGGAATTGCGTCCGATGGATTTAATCCATTTGGGATTCAGAATGTGAGCTATAGTACATGGCATGTTGTGTGTTTTCCATACAATTTGCCGCCGATGTATATATTAAAGCAACCATATCTATACCTGTCAGTGCTGATTGACGAACCAAAGGGCACGGTGATAAGATAGATGTGTATTTGGAGCCATTAATTGAACAGCTCAAAGAGTTGTGGGAAGTGGGTGTACCCACTTTTGATGCTTCCACCAACCAAGCATTTCAAATGAGGTCTGCACCACTATGGACTGCCAACCACTTCCCTGCCTATGCTAACTTATCCAGGTGAAGTACCAAAGGTGAATATGCGTGTCCGAATTGTAACACAAGGCCAGGGGCAACATACTTGAAGGCTAGCCACAAGTGGTGTTATGGGAAGACTATGAGATTCTTGCCATACGATCATAAGTATAGGAGAGATGGGAAGTCATTCTATCATGGATGAGAATTTGCTGAACTTCCTCCCAAATTGACCGAGGCTGAACTGCTCACACAAATTGAGGCCAATGGAGTGCGTACACAATATATAAAGGAATACATGCTGTTTAGACAGAAAACGGGGCCTGAGAAATCAGAAAGATATCCAACGAAAAAAAAGCATAATTGGAAGAAAAAAAGCATCTTCTACGAGCTGCCTTATTGGAAAGACAATCTATTACCGCATAGTATAGATACAATGCATGCCGAGAAGAATTTCGCTGAAAACATTTTGTACACAATCATGGGAGTTAAAGGCAGAACGAAGGACAATGTCTCTGCTCGACGTGACCTTGCAACATTGGGAATCATACACGAATATCTTGTCAAGAAGACCGAGTTTAATATTGAGTACTATGATAGAGCTGAATTGGAGATGGATAACGAAGGGAAAGATAAGTTTTTATTAGCCTTATCCACGACTAGAATGCCCGATGGTTCATGTTCAAATATTGCACGGAGGCTTAATTTGTAGGATCGCTCCATTAGAGGCCTTAAGAGCCACGATCATCATATCCTTCTACAACATTGGATTCCATTATGTGTACATAGTTCCTTGCCAAGCAATGTTGTTTCAGTTTTGCTTGATGTAGGAAAGTTCTTCAAATTGTTGTGCTCTAAAGTGAGTTCTAGATTTGAGTTGGAGAAGGCATGCTCCCACATCATCTTAACAATATGTGAGCTTGAGAAAATATTTCCACCATCCTTTATGGATATCATGAAGCATTTTTCGACACATCTTGTTGATGAAGCGATGATTGGTGGGGCTGTTCACTTTCGTTGAATGTACCCAATAAAGAGATTCTTGCTGACCTTGATCGAAGAATCATGTGCGACAACAAGCATTCCCCGAAACATCACTAGCGGAAGGTTATGTGATGGAGGAATGCATGAATTTATGTGCACAATATCTCAAAGATGTGGAGAGCAAATCAAATAGACCTCCACGAAGGAAAACTGATGATGATAAGAAGGGGAAGGGCTTCATTCTCCCTGAAATAACTCGGACTCCAATTCATCAGTGGGTCTTGTATCAAACTGAGACAGTCACACCATATCTAAAGTAAGTCTCCATTACATAAAAACATGAATATGTTCTATGATGGTTATGAGATCCTTATTTAGCCTTTGTAATGTTTTCTTTTTTTCTTGGTGAAGAGAACATCTCATTTCCATTCGAAATCAGAATCCTACAACTAACGAGGAGTCAGTAGCCTTAACTCATTTCCAAGAGTTTCCGAAGTGGTTCAAGGCACATGTGAGTATACCTAAGAGCTACTGGTCGATTTTCACCTATCTATGTACTCATCATTTGTAACTACACATTATAGGTTTAGGGTTTGCAAAGGGCAGGGGGTGCTTCATTGGCTGATGAAATTGTAGCTTTGTCTAACTCCCCTTCTCCTTCCGCAATAAGGCCGACCTCATATACCGCAAATGGTCACTTCCTTCGTGTTAAAAGCGTAGACAATAAAAGAACAAGGCGTAATTGTGGTGTGTATTTAGAAGGAGATTTTGTACCATATTATGGAATATTGATTGATATTATCAAGGTTACGTACTCTATAGATATCAACTACGTGTTATTTAGGTGTGAGTGGGCACACCCTTTATCTGGTGTGAAGTTGGATCCTTTCAACTTCACCTTAGTAAACTTCTAGAGATTGTTGTACCCACATGATCGTGTCGGGGGTGAGCCTTTTATCTTGGCATCTCAAGCACGACAAGTGTGGTATAATCCATGTCCTTCCCGACAAGGGGGACTTAATGGTGGGGAAGTGGAATCAAAAGAGTACTCTCATGTGGATGTTGATGATGAGTTAGAAGGTGATCATGTGTTGGAAGTTGACGATACTCTTATTTGATAGAGGTTAGGGATTAGCATACTTTGTATTGTTTCATTTTATTTCAGTGTTTGTTGCCACTGTATGTTCAAGTCATGCACTGTATTTTTAAAATTTAGAAGAAATACATGTGCACAATCTATTTTACAGTAAATAAGCTCTATGCAGGCTGACTCCAAGTGTTTTTTTTTCCATGCTCTTATAGGTAACCATGGGGAAGAAAAGAAAGGGTGGACCTGGAAGACCGAGAATGATGTCCGAGTTCTTACTTTCTACTAATACAAGCGATGGCCATATCGGGTCCTTGCCAACATCACTAGCTGTGTCTACGGCCCCACTTGCAAATTCAAGTCGTGCATTGCTAACAACTACAACTACTGCCCGACTTGCAGCTGCGCATATTCCTTCAGTTGCAGTTTCAAGTCTTGCGCTGCTAACAACTACAACTACTGCTCCACTTGCACCTGTATCTACTCCTCCACTTACAGTTGCACCTACTCCTTCACTTGCGTCTTCAAGTCCTGCGCTGCTAACATCTACTTCTCCAATTGCCTTGACATCTCCATCTCCACATGCAACAAGTGTTGCTCCACCTTCAAATGTGCCAACGACTTCAACTCAATTTGAAATCGGTAATACTTTTTTAATGAAATATAAAAAGGGTTAGCTCTCTAACAAGTATCTTTACTAAGTCACATGTGAAAACTAATAAACTAGTTATTTCTACCGCTTGAGCTGGGGTTTACATTGCGATAGTGCTAAAGCGATGCTCTTTCTGCACAAATTTGTCTTGTTTTTCATTGAATCAAGATTTTAGAGGCTAAGCTATGCCAAGAAACATTTGAACTGAAAGTCATGTAAAATTGTTCTGATTGTGTGTTTTGAAGCTTTGGTTGTCTACTTGCTTTGTTAGAGTGTCCTCATTGCGTAGCTTAACCCGAAAACTTACCACATTTCTCAAAAATAGGGTTTTTAGTGGCATCCAAATCATGCTTCATTTGTGATAGTAATAATATAGGGGACTGTAGTACTTTTACTGGCTAGATATGATAGAGATACTTGTTTGTTATGCTACCTCTGGTCACTAACCTAAGAGTAGTTCTGAAGAATCAGGGTGTTTTAATTCCGAAGAATCATAAGATAATCTGATTTTGTACGCATGTGGGTGTATTTGTTTGTTTCCCTTCTCCAAGACTCGAAAGCATGTTTTTCCCCCACTCCCTCCATACGTGTATTTAATATTTCATTAAATCATTGGAATCAGCTTCTATTTGAGAATAAGCTGCTCGCGAAAGAACATAATGCCCCTCTAATGTGATACATGATTGTGGATAACAGGTTTTTTCACTTCTCTCCTAGTTATTCACATACATGACATTTGGTGTTTTAGGCATTTCATGGAGTATTTGAAGGTGACTAGTTTTTTTTTCCAATCTGAGTAGAAGAGTCCAAATATGTTTCATGGAGTATTAGAAGTAAAATGCTTTACTTAGTTGCATTAGTGACTGACTAGAAGAGTTATGAGCCAATGAGTTGCCGAACCACGGGATGATGATCTCTTATGATGTACAAATTGGTTTAGATTTTCTTGGAATAAGTTGTTGAACCTCCTTTAAATTTTGGAAGAAATACATGTGCACCATATGTTTTTGGTTAAGAATAAGTTGCTGGTGCAAGAATAGTTGTGGCAACGTCATCCCTTAATCTTTAGATACCTCTAAGTTGTACATGAAGCCATATCATGGATAATAGTACTAGACAAAAGAGAAATATGTAGATAATACTTTGTTAAACTTCTTTTACGAATGGTGTTACTTAAATTATAGGTAATCGCCAATGTATTACCATGAAGAGAAGGAAGGGCGTGGGAGACCGCGGACGATAGCTGAGTTCTTGGCTTTTTCTCCCTCGGTTGGTGGCCATGCCAACTAAAGGTTTGATAATATAAAACAATGTAATATAGAAATACTCTAGAAGGGGGGTTGAATAGAGTATTCCCGTTTTTCGCAGAAAGTCTCAAGACTTTTGGAGCTTGTACCAAACCCTTTGAGATTATACCTGAATCAAAAAGTTATACAATCGAACCAAGTGCGGAAATAAGGTAAAGCAATAAGAAAAGGACACGAGTAATTGTTTACGAGGTTCAGCACGAACTTGGCCTACGTCCCCGCCTAGGGTTCTTCCACAACCCTAGGATTCAAAAGGCTTTATTGATTCGCTTAGCATAAGATCCTAATAGCTCACCGAGAAGCCTCTCTCCTATACAATTGCAATCTAGTCAACTCACGTTCCCTTGGAGTCCTAGACCAATCTAGAAGAGCCCCACCTCTCTCAACTATCTAGTACAATCTTCTTACTCTCACAAATCAATAGCCTAGTGCAACTTCCCGAGTTATAAACTCTCGAGTAACACTATAAATGAATATATCCTATAAGCTCACAGTGACTCTCAAAAGCTTTGAAATAAACAACAAACTCTTGAGCGCTTAGCAGAGAGACACTTGGAAGACAGATCTTGCTTGAATGAATGAAAGCTCGTGTAGAACTTGTGTGTTCTGTCTTCTTCTTCCTTTCCTTTATAGAAGTAATATGGAGCATGAGGTTCTTCAACACCGGATCTTCAACAACGGCTAGTAAAGATCATGGCGCGCCCGGATCTTCTATTTTTGGACACTTTGAAGACATGATCTTCTTTGAATTGTATCTCCTCAATATGCACTATAAGGAAAGATATAATCTCGAAATACTTTCTGAAAGATTAGTCATATATATATATATATATATATATATATATATATATATATATATATATATATATATATATATAATATAAAGGAAGTATATAATAAGATTAAATAATATTCGGACTTATAAAACATGTTTTGTATTTCATCAACTATTAATGCTCCAAGACCTTTGACACAAATATCCTGTAAAGGCCTTTTAAACATTTATTCTGATTTTCATCAAGGGAGGGAGTTATCAATCTCCCCCTTGATGAAAGACAAAACATGTGCATCCCTGAAACTTAGTCAAGCATAGATAATAAAATAGAAATCGGACTAAGTACCTGCATGGGTTAGACAAATGTTGGATCAAATTTTTAAAGCATGCAAAAACCATCCAACCGAAAACCACAAATAAAAAACCAAGGTCTTCCAAGACCTTTAAGCAGAGAGGTTTTCAAAGTCTAAACAACACCACATATCATCTCCCCCTTTTTGTCTTTCAACAAAGGGAGGAGGTAAAACAGTCACCAAAATAGTCACCAAATGTTTTGAAAACGTTTCCAAAAACCAGCAATGTATCAAGTTTCAGGAGTGGGATAGGGTATGGTAGGGTTTAAGCTTCGTCATCCGGAACATCATCAGTGAGCCTCGTCCACAGTCCTTGCAGCATCTTGGAAATCCGGCTCATCTCTGTCATAAACTCCTTTTGCAGCTCTTTGATATCCAGGCGAACTTCCTCCAAGCCCAACTCTAGGTTGTCCATGCGTTCATCGAAAGCTGAAGCAGTGGGAAGGATCTTTGAAGGAGTGGAAAGACTCAAGGTCCCTTGGGGAGACCGAGTGATGCCAATCTTTTCAAGGCCCTTAGAGTCGAACTTACCCATATGACGCAGTTGTTCTTCATTTTTGACATCAATTCCAGAAGCTTTGAACAGAGGGGTCAAAAGGGTAGCAAAGGGGAGGGGAGAGCCTTTTCTAGCTTTTCTGGCATGAGCCATGGTTCCAAGGATAGTGTTGGCCAGGTCAAGATCAAGGTCATTTAAGATGCGGTAGAGCAGGACCATGGCATTGTCAGTAAGGAGTGAGCCAGAGTTATGACGGGGTAAGAGGCATCGAACAATGATGTTGAAAATTATTTTTGCCTCAAGGGTTAGGGGTGAGTGGGTGAGTTGCTTTGAGGTGCTGTTGGATGCTTCGGGTAGAAGGTACTTGGCTCGGGCAAGGATGATGCAATTCTCTTTTGAGGGATGTATTTCATAGGGTGGAACTGGGGTAGGTAAGCCAAGGAAATATGCAAAATCATTGGAGTTGAGAGAGATTCTAACCCCTTTGACAACAGACTCCAAAGACCAACCATTGGTGTCATTTTTGGCTTTTAGGTTAATGTAGAATAGACAGGTGAGCTGGGGGTAGTAGACAGTTTCAAGGTTGAGAAGGGACCAGGCTGGGGATTTTTTGAGAAGGTCAATGCAGGGTAACTTCAAAGCTTCGAAGAACTCAAAATCCAAAAAATTAGAACAGCTAATCCTACGAGTTCGAAACTCATCTACCCACTTACCAGCAGTCTCAGCATCTTGAAACCAAGAGGAGGGCAATGATTGATTTACCTGGATATATGAAGGGGGGTCGGCATTCTTCATGCGAGCAATTGTCGGAGCCGCTCTCTTGACATGCGCTTCAAGACTCCTGAGGGTGCCCTTCCTGGTGCGCTTGGGAGGTGGAGGCTTGACAGCAGTAGGGGCTTTCCGCTTCTTCGGAGGCGGGGGAGGAGGAGAAGGAGAGGGAGATTCTTCCTCCTCTTCCTCAGACCTCGAGTCCTCACCGGACCCCGCTTCATCTCTTTCAGCTTCCTCGTCGTCTCCAGATCCCTCTTGCTCTTTTTCTTCTTCCTCAGGTTCCTCCTCGGATGGAACCTCCTCGGCTTCAGCTTCCTTCCGAATCCTCTCAGCTTCCTCCTCTACCAGTTTCCTAGCAAGCTCGGCCTCCTCATCAACCTTTTTCTTCTTCAAGGCTTCCTTGGCAACATCTCTCTCCAGGATGGCATCTAGGTCATCTTCCTCCTCTTCTTCGTCCACTTCCTCAGCCAAAATCTTCCTCTTCCCTTTCTGTTTGGCACTGAGAGGCTTCTTAGCAGAGCGCTTTTGAGTGCCTTTGGTAGCAGTGGTCGTGCTCTCAGCGATGGTGCTCTGGACAACAGTTGGGACAATGGCTTGAGGATTGGGTTCAGGTGTGGGAGAGGTGGCAGTGGCCTGACGTCCCTTGGGGGTGGCGCCAAGTCTTTTGGGTGTGACAGCTTTCTTTGTTTTGGGTGCCATGGAGGGAATCGGCTAGGGTTTTTTTTAGAAAAGGTTGAGAGGTTGAAGAAGGAGAACGCGAAAGGGTTTGGATCAGTTTGAGAGTGTGAAGAAATCGGGTACAGAGGTGGGTATAAGTAGAGAGAAGTGATGGAGTGATGGGACGGGTTTAGAGTTCCAAGGGAGGGTAATGATATCATTGCAGGATTTGAAGAGTTTTCAATTCAAAATTCAAATGTTTCCATTAAAATCGGACTAAAAAATAGAGTGATTTAGTTCCAAAATTAAAATATCTTAACGGTTAAGAAAATCACTAAAATGGGCAATTTTGAAATCCGAAAAAAAATATAATTGATAAATATCTAGAAAGATATTAACCAAAAATATATGATCCGATATATGTAATCCACCATTTAGTGCACACACCTTGACATAGTTCTCAAGGGTCTTGATACTAAGTAGAATTTATCTTTCGTAAAGGGAATGCTCCCCCTATGAAAGTGCATCCTTGTTAATCATCCCAATCTCTCGTCTTATGAAGGTGAACATGTCATCTGCCAAAAGCTTAGTAAAAATGTCAGCCCATTGATAATCAATGGAAATGAACGAAATGGACACATCACCTTTTTCAACATGGTTTCTAATGAAATGATGCCTTACATCAATATGTTTGGTCCTTGAATGCTGAACAGGATTCTTAGTGATGGAGATGGCACTTGTATTGTCACACTTAATTGGAATGCCTTTGAGGTTAATGCCAAGATCTCGCATTTGTTGAGCTATCCAAATGATTTGGGAGCAACAGGCTCCAACTGCAATGTATTCGGCTTCTACAGTGGATAGAGCAACTGAGTTTTGCTTCTTTGAGTGCCAATTGATCAAAGATGCTCCTAAGAATTGGCAACATCCTGATGTGCTCTTCCTATCCACCTTATAGCCTGCAAAATCTGCATCAGAATATCCAATTACAGTGAAATCGTTTTGCTTTGGGTACCATAGTCCAAGCTCCTTAGTGCCATTGAGATATCGAAAGATCCTCTTCACAACCACGAGGTGAGATTCTTTAGGATCAGCTTGAAACCTAGCACACATGCAAACACTAAACATGGTGTCAGGTCTACTCGCTGTGAGATATAATAAAGATCCAATCATTCCTCGATACTCCTTTTGATTGACACTTTTCCCAGTCTTGTCTTGATCTAGAGACAATGTTGAGCTCATGGGAGTCTTGACTGCTTTGGATTGATCCATTTTGAACTTTTTCAAGAGATCCTTAGTGTATTTGCTTTGGTTGACAAAGATCCCTTTCTTGGATTGATGAACTTGTAATCCCAAAAAGAAGTTGAGTTCACCCATCAAGCTCATCTCGAATTCACTGCACATGATGTCAGAAAATTCCTTGCACAAAGATGTGTTAGTAGCACCAAATAATATATCATCAACATAAATTTGGATAACCAAAATGTCCTTTCCTTTGGTTTTGATAAAAAGAGTCTTGTCGATCAACCCCCTTTTAAAATAATTTTCTAAAAGATATTTTGACAAGCGCTCATACCAAGCTCTTGGGGCTTGTTTCAAACCATAAAGCGCTTTCTCAAGTTTATAAACATGATTAGGAAATTCTGAACTTTCAAAACCTGGGGGTTGAGCCACATATACTTCTTCCTCTAAGAAACCATTAAGAAAGGCACACTTGACATCCATTTGATATAACTTTATGCTCATAAAAGATGCAAATGCTAATAGAATGCGAATAGCATCAAGCCTGGCTACGGGAGCAAAGGTCTCCTCGTAGTCAATACCTTCCTCTTGATTGTAGCCTTGAGCAACAAGCCTTGCCTTGTTCCTTACAATCTTACCATTCTCATCTAGCTTGTTTCGAAATACCCATCGTGTGCCAATGACTGATTAATGCTTTGGCCTAGGCTTCAAGGTCCAGACTTTGTTCCTTTCAAATTCGTTAAGCTCACTTTGCATGGCAATGATCCAGTCTGGCTCTTGAAGTGCCTCATCTACCTTCTTTGGCTCAATAAGAGAAACAAAAGCGTGAAAAGCACAAAGATCTTTAAGTTTAGAACGAGTATGAACACTAGATGTAGGGTCAGAAATGATATCCTTTAATGAGTGTGATGAGGAGTATTTGAATTTCCTTTTGCTAGTCTCAGCTCCTTGATTCGTCACACCAGTAGGATAGACTTGTAGTACATCTGACTCCGTGGTCCTGTTAGGTTCAGTTACATCAGTTTCTAACGTCTCAACACTGTTGGATTGGACACCAAGGGCTTTGGATGAATCTTCAACACCTTGGGTCAATTCTTCAGTGTTAAGAATCGGTTCCTACATGTTCCTCTTATCTGTGTTCTTGGTAGCAGCATCATCACCTTCCTCGTTCTCTTCATGGATGTTAAGATCTATATCTGCAACACTTTCACTCAAAGCACCGTCATTGCATTCATAAAAAATAACATGTATACTTTCTTCAACTACCTGGGTCCTTTTATTGAAGATTCTATAAGCTTTGCTACTTGTGGAGTAGCCAAGAAATATACCTTCATCACTACGCGCATCAAATTTCCCAAGGTTATCTTTGCCATTGTTATGAACAAAACAAGTACAGCAAAAGGGTTTAAAATAAGATATAAGTGGTTTGCCGCCTTTGAAAAGTTCATAAGGAGTTTTCTTTAAGATGGAACGAATAAGACAACGAATCAAAATGTAGTTAGCTATGTTAACAGCTTCAGCCCAATAGGTTTTAGGTAATGCATTTTCTAAAAGCGTAGTCCTGGCCATATCCTCTAAGGTGCGGTTCTTGTGTTCCACAACCCCGTTTTGTTGAGGTGTCCTAGGAGCAGAAAAGTTATGGGAGATGCCATATTTAGCACAAAACAAATCAAACTAAAGTTGATCAAACTCCCTACCATGATCACTCTGAATTGACACTATGGGCGCGTTTCTTAAAGTTTGCAACTCCTTACAAAGTTTTGAAAACTCAAATAAGGCCTCTGATTTTTCTTTTAAAAATGCAACCCAAGTATATCTAGAAAAATCATCAACAACAACTAGCATGTACTTTTTACCAATGGGAGATTTGACTCGCATAGGACCACATAAATCCATATGTAAAAGTTCAAGGGGTCTAGAAGAACTTACAACCTTTTTGGGTTTGAAAGAGCTACGTGTTTGTTTACCTCGTGTGCATGCATTGCACATATCAATACCTTTGAAGTCCATCTCAGGTAGCCCTCTTACAAGCCCTTTGGACACAAGCTTCTATAGTGTATGTGGACTCACATGACCGAGTCTCCTGTGCTAGAGCTTTGGATCGTTCGTCAAAGCCTTTAGACAGGTTAAGCTTCCTTGTGCCACTTGATCAGCGTTTACGGTGTATATGTTGTTGTAGCGATATGCAGTCAATATAACTTCACATGTATCTTCTCTGCACACTATACATCTTTTCTTGTTAAATCTGACATTGTTACCACTATCACATAATTGAGAGACACTAAGCAGATTATACTTCAAACCATTAACAAGATAGACATTTTTAATACTATGGCTGGAATTACTTCCAACACTACCAATACCAACGATGTCACATTTTTCTTTGTCACCAAGAGTGATTGTTCCCGTGGATTGCTCCTTTAGATCATGAAAGAGAGAACTCTTCCCACTCATATGCCTCGAGCATCCACTATCAATAATCCATTTGTGTTCTTTCACCTTGGTGATCTCCTGCAAGACAAACATCAACCTTTGTGGCTAGACCAATAAGCAAATTTGGATCCATTATTGGGATAAACCATATTTGGTAAAATAGTGCCTTTTGGAACCCAAACTTGTGTTATCCGTTCTTTTCTCAAATGAACATGAAATGTATTGCGAATAATATATGGATCCTTTCTTCTATAAGGACAGATCTCTTTTACATGTCTCTTTCTAGCACAATGGTGACATATAGGAGAGGTTCTGCTTCCTTTTGCCTTTACAAAAGTGGTAATGTGTTGCTTCTTTAAAAACTTTGGATTGTAACCAATACCACTTTTGTTTAGAGAGCTTTGTTGCTCACCCAACATCCTATTGAGAGTACCTTTGGATTTGGTAAAACTTATGAGGGCTGTATGTTGGTCTTGAATCTTATTATTCAGGGAGATCTTCTCGTTCTCTAAGTCGTGATGCTCATTTCTTAGATAGGGGAGATCTTGCTTGAGTTCAGATTTCTCCGAGTCAAGCGTCTTGACTTTAATGTCAAGACCTGAATAAGAAGCTTCAAGACTTTTGTCCCTCATAGACAGATCCTCAATAGTTCTTTCCTGGTCCACAGTTCTCTTAATAAGAGTGTTAGTTTGGGCAATAAGCTTTTCTTCATTGGCAATCATATTGGAAAGGAATTCCGATAATACCTCTTTTGGACTTTCCATAAGTTCTCTTACAGTAGCTTCAAGCTTTTCATCGTGAGATCCATCTTCTGAGGCCATAAGACAAATATTGGCCTTCTCATCATCGGAGTCAGAGTCGGAATCACTCCAAGTTGCCACCACGACTTTCTTCTTCCATTTGTCACCTTTCTCGGACTTGCTCTTTGTCTTTTGAGGACAGTCCTTCACCAGATGATCTGTTTCACCACATTCAAAACAAGACAAAGGTTTAGTCTTCTTTTCATACTTGTTGTATTGAGGCTTACCTCGAAATTTTGAAGACTTTGATCCATCCTTGTTGTTGAATTGCTTCTTCATTTTGAGAATTCTAGCAAGGCCTCTTGTGATAAGAGCAAAAGGATCATCCTCATCGTCATCCTCATCTTCAGAATCAGATCCATCCTTGGGCTCATCCTTCTTAGACTTGAGTGCCAAGTTCTTAGTGCTAGCTGGAAGTTCTCCATCGTCTTCATTAAGGATCATCTCATGCGTGATCAGCTTCCCAAGAAGGTCATCAAGGGGTAGAGTGGTGAGGTCCTGTGCTTCCTCTATAGCTGTTACTTTCGGACCCCATTTCTCTTTTGGGAGGCACCTCAGTATCTTCCTTACTTTCTCAACGTTGGTAAAGCTCTTGCCGAGAGAGTCAAGGTTGTTGGTAATTTCTGTGAATCGTGTGAACATGGCCTTGATTGACTCATCAGACTTCATCTTGAAGAGCTCATACTTTCTAAGGAAGATGCTGATCTTGTTGTCTTTCACTTGGCTCGTTCCTTCATAGGTGACGACCAATATGTCCCAAATCTCTTTAGGTGACCTACAAGATGAAATACGGTTAAACTCATCAGTGCTAAGACCACAATAAAGTAAGTTAATAGCCTTGTAGTTTTTGGAGATAGTTTCAAGATCTGCTTGGTTTTATTCAGACTCCTTCTTTGCAACTTTGGTATCATTTGGTCCATCTTTCTCTGGAATCTTCTGACCATTCTCTATAATGTTCCAAAGCTCTAGATCTTGGTCTATGATGAACATCTTCATCAAAGATCTCCAGTGGACAAAGTTGTCTCCTACAAAGAGTGGCGGTCTGCTTATGGACCTTCCTTGTGCAAATCCTCCGCTTGCTTCACCAGACATGATCGAAAACTCACAAGATTATTAGATCAAAAACAGTGAGTAAAGCTCTGATACCAATTGAAGGTTCGATAATATAAAACAATGTAATATAGAAATACTCTAGAAGGGGGGTTGAATAGAGTATGCCCGTTTTTCGCAGAAAGTCTCAAGACTTTTGGAGCTTGTACCAAACCCTTTGAGATTAAACCTGAATCACAAAGTTAGACAATCGAACCAAGTGCGGAAATAAGGTAAAGAAATAAGTAAAGGACACGAGTAATTATTTACGAGGTTCAGCACGAACTTGGCCTACGTCCCCACCTAGGGTTCTTCCACAACCCTAGGATTCAAAAAGCTTTATTGATTCGCTTCGCTTAGGGTCCTAATAGCTCACTGAGAAGCCTCTCTCCTATACAATTGCAATCTAGTCAACTCACGTTCCATTGGAGTCCTAGACCAATCTAGAAGAGCCCCACCTCTCTCAGCTATCTAGTCCAATCCTCTTACTCTCACAAATCAATAGCCTAGTGCAACTTCCCGAGTTATAAACTCTCGAGTAACACTATAAATGAATATATCCTATAAGCTCACAGTGACTCTCAAAGGCTTTGAAATAAACAACAAACTCTTGAGCGCTTAGCAGAGAGACACTTGGAAGACAGATCTTGCTTGAATTAATGAAAGCTCGTGTAGAACTTGTGTGTTCTGTCTTCTTCTTCCTTTCCTTTATAGAAGTAATATGGAGCATGAGGTTCTTCAACACCGGATCTTCAACAACGGCTAGTAAAGATCATAGCGCGCCCAGATCTTCTATTTTTGGACACTTTGAAGACATGATCTTCTTTGAATTGGATCTCCTCAATATGCACCATAAGGAAAGATATAATCTCGAAATACTTCCTGAAAGATTAGTCATATATATATATATATATAAAGGAAGTATATAATAAGATTAAATAATATTCGGACTTATAAAACAGGTTTTGTATTTCATCAACTGTTAATGCTCCAAGACCTTTGACACAAATATCCTGTCAAGGCCTTTGAAACATTTATTCCGATTTTCATCAAGGGAGGGAGTTATCACCAACTCATCGTCGCAAGAATCAGCGGTTCCACCTCCACCACATCCGAATGCATCTCTTACAGCCACAATTTCTGCACCACCTTTGCCTGCATCCCCTGCGCCATCTCCCATGGAAACAAGTGTTAATAATATATTTTGTGAATATTTACTCAATTCATTGAAGTTATTCAACCACAATATATAGAAATATTTAGCAGTTTATTAAATCTCTAATTTATATAGTATTTTGACTAAAGGTCAGCAACAACATATTGCAGTTCGAGGCCATAATGAGGGTATACGAGAGTGGAACACCAGAGTGAAAATCGTTGTTGAATTCAACGAAGTTTTCCAGCCGGTTGGAGATAATGCAAAACCTTTGAAGTATCAACTAGGGATTATAGTGCGTGATGGTCAAAGGCTTTCACTAATCAATCTAGATTTTAGCTTTATCGATGATTCTATCAAGGAGGAAATATGGGCAGAAGTTCAGGTGAAATTATATACTTTATAAATTTTCAAGTTGTGTCGTTCTTCTATTTTTATACTATTTACCTTTAATTAAACTCATAGAGAAATATATTAAATGTCCCAAAAGGCTACAAACCGATTTGTTTGAAAACATGCAACAACATGTGGAAAGATTACAAGGCGAAAACAAAAAAAATATCACAAAGAAGAAAAATGATCCAAAGTTAGCTTCGAAGTACCCTCCAATCGTGTTTTTCATATCTGTCTACCCTCGTTCATTTATAGCCATGAGTATTGAACCTTGATACAAATAGAAACAATCACGACATAACTCCATGAATCGAGATAAGCATGGAACATCTCATATCACTGGCCGAAAGTCATTTGCTAAAGTAAAATATGAGGTAAGTATTGATGAGATTGTACCTTATTTTTCTATTTCTATCTTATTTTGAGTTGCATTTTATACTCTTTTTTTTTTGTATTGATCAGCTACAAAAAAGGGCAACCGATCGACAAAATGAGTGTGTGGATCAAATCTCGAAACAACAATTGTACGTGTACCTTTCCGTTTGTATATTGTTTGAAGTATGTGGCCGTTGTATAATGTTCTTGTCTTCATTTGTCATACTTAGAATGACTACAACAATCTCTTAAGTGGGGAACCTAAGGATCAACGTGAACTTACAACTGTGAAAGACAAGATTTTCCATCAAGTTATTGGACCTGATGGTCATGGATATTGTCGTACGTATGGCTACAATCTTGTAAAGACCGGGAAATTTTATAATATTAAATTATTAAAATAATGATTTATAATCATCATGCTTTCTAAGATTCGGGAAGTTTCGGAAATATTTGTCCTCGAGAAATTTATTTTATTCAAAATCATTCGAAGTAAATTCCGAAATAATTCTAAATTGGATTTTCGGAGGGATTTTATTCCGCTTTTATGTTCCGAGGTTGGGAAAAATTACTTATTAAAAGTTTATTAATTTATTTCGGTTCCAAGATTTCGATTTAAAATTTACATGAGTCGGAATGGGGTCAAGTGAGCGGATTGCGAGGTTTAAATTCCGGGTACTTTGAATTTTTACCTTGGGACCAAAAATTATTTTTATCACCTTTACCTCTGGCTCTTTTAGGAGAAAGCAGCTCCAATTTCCATTCTCCATCATTTTCGATCAGACCAGCCATTGGCAGCATCCTTGTGCCTATTAAAAAATGGAAAACAAACAAATCTCCTCTGCCCTCTTGCTGCAACCGATCAGACCACCTACAACCCATTTTTTCATCTTTTTAGATCTGAAGATGCATCTCCAACCAAACCAAATCCTGAGTATAACACTCCCTCCTCCCCCTCTTTTTCCACTCTACTGTTGCCGATGGACTAGCACCTCTCTCTCCCATTTTGTTCTCTGCAATGCTCTCTCTCCCAATTGCTCCATCGAAAAACCCAGAAAACAAACAAAAACCCCCCATTGGAGCCCTGTTCGATCTGAAATCGCCTCCAACCCATCACCAAATTACCTCCTTTCTCCCTCCATTTTGTTCCAACTTCAAGTCACCAGACACCACCTTCCTCCTCCTTTCCGTCGTCGTCGTCGCCAGCCACCGTCGTTGTCGGGAAGCCACCTCGCAGCACCGCCTAGCCTCGCTCTCCCCTATTTCGAACTGAGCCGTCACCTTTCATCTCCTCCATCTCCGCCCTCACCTTCTGCGACGCTAGGCCGCGCCTCACAACTCCTCTTCCCTTCTCCGTGTCCAAGCCAGAAGCAGGGCTCCGACGTTCCCGGGCGAGCCGAGCCGCCGAGGAGCCCCCATCGCCGCCACCAGCTCTCTCGCGCCCCTGTTGTATCCCCAAGGTCGATTTCTATTTTCTTACTCGATTTCGGTCCAAATCTCATCAAAATCCGCTTTTTGCTCATCCCTTACTCCTTCCTAGGCCCGATCAACTCTTCCTTCCCGTCGATTGAAGCCATTGCAGCCCCGAGCGTCTTCTCCGGCGAGAACAACCCCCTCGGTATGCTTTCCCTTCCTCCTCCTCCTCCCGCGTTCTCGTTTTTCTCTTGGTGTGGGGATCTTGGTCGGGGAGGGATTTCGAGCAGCCTGAGATTGGGTCGGAGAGAGAGAGAGAGTGAGCCGCCGGCAGGGGCAGGGATTCTTCCTCCCTCCGCATTTTCTGTCACCGAAGCAGAGCTCTGCTCTCCTGAGGGAGAAGCCGGTTGATTGGGCTCGGTTTTGGGCCTGACCCGGATATCTCCTCTGGGTTATATCATTTATTTTGAATCCGGGTATTTCAGTGGGGGGGGGGGGGGGGGGGAGATCCAAATCCGGATCCGTCATTCTTTCTTTCCTTCTCTGGGCTAGGCCGGGTTCCTTCTTTTATTCACATAAAGGTTGGGCTGTGAGATTGGGCTTTTGTTAGTAGATGGGTATTGTTGTTGTGTTACTTATATTATACAATTGTAGAGTTAACATGTTATCATATATTACCTATTTGATTAACCTATTGTTATTATTACTAAGACATGTTATTCTTGATTTTGTGATAAAAATTGATTTTCTGAAATTATTATTATATATTATGAAATTATTTTAAAGTGATTTATTGAGGTCAATTGATAAAGTAATTTATTTTATAAATAGGGTTTATAAAGATGGACCTATTTTGGGAATGTTTAACAAATGTCTTAAGTTACTTGAAACAGTAAAGTCAAGGTTTTGGAAATAAAATGCCGGAATTATTTCTATAATATGATTTTGAGAGATTGGTTTTAAGGTTTAAATGTTTAATGGTGGGATTTGACTAAGTATGATTTTATCAATGGGTTTGATTTGAAGAATGATTTTGGTTGATGTTAATAGTATCGGAAAGGTGTTGGAAAACGGTTTTCCTATCGGTTGTTTTTTAGTATGTGGAGAACTTGGGTTCGGGTGTGTAAGAATGTTGGTTCGGTAGCTTATGGAAATGTCTTGATGATAGGTGTGTATTGCTTTTGGATTGCTTTGGACTTGCATTTGGGCCATTGCTTGTGTTATCTTGTTGTTCTGCATCTTCAGGTAAGTTCCCTAAGGGGCTTACACAGGTTGGACATTCATGACTGTTGTTGCATTTTATGTTAGGTGTTGCATATGCATAAAAGCATGCCATGTAGTATCATGTTTAGGTTGCACTAATTGATTGAGCATCTGTTTACTTCATGCGTTTGAAACAGAACGGCTGTTATCTGTGATAGTCCTAGAGTCTTTGCTAGGGTCATAGGGTAGCCCATCCTCATCGGGTACCCTAAGTCAATCGAGTCATGAACTTCCTTATATTATGAGATGCCTGCGGGCTTTATTGTGGAGCGGGTTAGGCATGCGTGCCGCCCGATTATGATGGAATGCATTCACGAGCTGGCTAGTCTCCGCCCTATCGGAAGGGGGTGGAGGTAGGAGAGGGATATACCACTTGGCATTGTCTTGGGCCCTTTGCAGTATTTTTACACACTATTATAACTAGGAGCATGCTAGTGTGTTTGACTTTCGTACTGCATTAGAGCATCTTTATTCGGTATAGCACATACTATGTGGCCTCAGCGAGGACTGCCGGTCCCGCATGAGTGGCTCGATCTGACTCCTTTCCCCGTTCTTCTTTTAAAGGTATTTTCTGCAGATCTTGTTTGCTCCTTGCTTCTGTGACGGGAAACCCTTTGGCGAATCGAAGAACCTAGCTAATATTCTAACTTGGTAAAATGTTAATTACTTGCTTATGATTTGGGTGGACCCGGCTTTGCCGTGGCATTTGTATCCTAGTTTTGCTTCCGCTTTACTTTTGGTTGAATTGGATTTTCGATATAGTCTTAGGACAGGTAAAGGGTAGCCAATGGCCCTTCGAGGTTTTTAGGGTTTGAAATCCCTCTTTCTACTAATCTTAAATGAGTTTGAAACCTCGACCCGTACCTGGATTGCAAGATCCGAACAAGCGGTTTTATCCCTTGAAACGTAACCCGGAAATCATAATTCTGGGCCGTTACAAAGATGGTATCAGAGCCGATGTTGTGCAATTCGGGTACATATTGGTCGAGTGTATGTTTTGGAAAACTGCACATGAATTTCAAATGATTTGAAAGTGTTTTAAAGGGGCAAAATGAACTTAAGATGCCTAACCGAAATTGGACTAAGTAATGAACTCGACTTGTAATAAAAGAGAAAAACCGACCAAACGGGGACACGAGTGGGTAGTAAAGGCGCTAGACAACCCCTATTGGGTGTAGTTGGGAACGGTAGGCAAAATACTAGCTTGCTCTTTACAGATGGGTCTGGAAGTTTTCAAGGAGATTGTTATGGGTGTTATTAACTGATTCCATGCTGAGTGCTTGCTATGATAGAGATCTGATTTGGCATGCCTAACAACGAGTTGTGTATTGACTAATCTGTGCAAACGGGATAGTGGGAGTACCCTTGTTTCTGTGTGGTCAAACTCAGCTTCTGTGAAACAACCCCTTCCACTATATTTGTTGACCCTTTGATGCTCTTATTGAGTCTTTCTCCCGGATGTCAGTGTCTTCCATGGGGAAACGGGTTGGTAAACACATTGTGTCAGAATCGTGTATGGGTATGAAGGTTGTCTGAGTGAGTATTGGGAGGTGATTCTTGATGACATTTTGAGTCAAAAGTAAGGTGTCCTGGGGCTGTCTTTCTTGATTCTTATGATGATCAACCAGTGTCTCCTTACCATAAAGATTCGTACCGGAGTCCCACGGGAATGAGGGGTGAAGAGTCAATTGGGAAAAGTCAATGGTTGCCCTTAGGGATTTCTATCCGGTTGTAATAGTGACTATCTCTGAAGTACATTACATGATTTGTAGTCACTGACATGTCCCTTGTGAATAACCATTAGTACCAAGTTGCTGTGTTAATACATATGTGATTAGTTACATTGCTCAAGTCTCGTGTTGTGCCTTGCCTTCTATCATGATGATACGTTGTAATAGCATGCCTACTTGACTTATCGTATTAATTATGCTAATGATTGATTGAAAGCATAAACCACATGATATGAACCTACATGATAGTTGTTTTCTCCTGGGTTAGGTCCATGATAGTGTGATAAACTCTTCTTCGCATGAATGCTTGTAAATGATTTCTTTAGTATACTAGCTGATGACGACTTGATGCTTATTACTCGTTTGAGACACGAATCTACAGCATGCCCATTTATTCTGTATTCGTCAGATTAACCCATGTTGTTGTTTTGCCATTAAGATTGTTGTGTAATTACTTGCGTTGTATGGAGAATAGGTTGGTATAATTGAGTCTTGGGAGATGCATCTTTTATCCCAGTATGTGTTGATTTGAACTCATGTCCCCGTACCTAGTCACATTGCCCGTTAGTCCGTTACTTAGACTTGTATTATACCTCACTGCATTTCCTCCCATGCATCTATAACATTGGAATGTGATTGATTGAGCTCTTGCATATGGACATTTAATCAATTAAAGACATGTATGTATCGTATGTATATTGAGTCATTAGTATCATGTAAGACCCTTAGTTGTGATTGGTGCGAGTTATACCTTACCTACCTTATTGCTGATTTTCTCTTGAGCTAGGTCCCTGATACTGTGATTCTCCCCTTTTATATCATCTTAGGTTTTACTCATGATTAGACTAATGTGAATTCGATGAGCGACTTGCTTTTCATAATGGTAAATCCTAGTACGCTGCCATGTTATCGTTGGTAGTTTTCCCTATTACTCTATGATATCCTCTCGTGCTTGCATAGATGTATGACTTGGCAACTCGTATGATCACTTACCACACTATATCATGTCTTCACATACGTAGGACGCATGAATGTTCGAATGAATCTAGTCGAATTGCCTTGATTGTAGTCACGTTTTGATATGTGCTAGTAGTATCTTGGAGGGCTTCTGTTTTCCACAATGATTACATGTTGTACTTGTTCCATAGATAGTTATCATTTTATATGCCTTACGACGGTTCGTTCCTAGCATGATTATAATATGTCAACCATGATGCCCTTTTTTTTTTCTTTTGATAATGCCTCATGTTTGTGAATATTATGTGAACCTCTTTTAATGACTCATGACCCTACTTGTATCACATCATGCGCCATTAATATCATGTAGGACTATGCCTTCTAAAAGCACATCGTCACATGATTACATGCCATCCCTGAACTATCACATGATCATTTCTTCCATAAGTGATAATTTTTATGATGTTCCTATGTGTTCTCGTCCAACGCGTAATCTGGTTATACCTCGCCATGCTATATTTGACTTCACTTGTTAGTGCGTATATCTTGCTCATGCATTGTCCGTATATGTGATACTTGCTATGTTCGCTAAATCCTGCATATCTGGTTTAGGGCGACTAGGCATTATGGCTTTCATGGAATGATAGACTGTTATTTTGCTTCGCATGCATCAATGTAGGCCTCAATCGTGTTTTTAGAAATGTACATGTATGCCGTTGTTCCTTGAGATAGGTACATGTTAGTGTGGATTGATATGGTTGGTTTGCTTGTGATGAACTCTTGCTACTCGTCACAAATTATCACCTAAATAGACTTCCATAAGGGCATCATTGCTATTCTCGGGTCGGAATTTTGTCTCTGGTTATCGTCTTTAGTTGTGGTCCGTGTTTGTCTCCGAAAGGAATTTGGGTTGTCTTCTCTTGTCACTCCCACATCTCCCCTAACTTGGACTCTTGTGCGATACATTGGGTGAGCGACCCCGTGGAAGAGAGAACGAAAAGTTAGATAGCGATTGAGCAGCGCGGCGGAAGTGTGGGCCCATAACCCACGGGCCTCAGGATCTATGATGTCGGCGGAACGGGCACGCATCGAGAATTACGGTTACTGTGTACGATATGACTTGCAGGCAGGATTTTTCTCCGTTATAATTGCTAGCCCTTTTGAATTTGTTAGTGATGATATTGCACTAACTTGACGATGAGATTTACGTGTTGATGTGCTGACTTGGTAATGATTGTTGCCCGATTGTTTGTTGTCTATGATGGTATGATTTTTACGCCTTACAGTTCTAATGTGCCATAACGTCATGATGTGTTGCTACTCTAAGTTGCTAGATATGATCTAAATTATATTACCAATAAAGTATGAATTGCAAATATTGAGAACCTGAATTATTTATCTGCTAAGGTTATGATGAAACATGCTAGCTAAAATGATGCATGCCTTAGGTGTTATAATTTTGATAACTGCTTCCTTTTTTTACATGTGGGGGAGATTCTCTTGTAGAGTGGTCGGAGGGCAGTGAAAGAGTTTGCGTCATTAGGATGTTCGATGGTGGTGTGAGTTAGAGTTGATGTGAGGATTGTTGGCTTAGGTAAGACTGAGTGAGCTTTGTGACCTATGGTAGGCAATGTTGGTGGTTCTGACGAGCTTTTGGGTGATGCTTGTGATGCTTCGGGTGGTACGAGGAGTGTAAGAGAGGGCTCGTGAATATTGAGGACATGGTGTTAGAGGGTACTTGGGTGTGCAGTTAGAGATAGAAGTTGGGTTCTTAGAGGGGTAAGATTTGAGTATCGAGATGAATTGGGATTTCTTTGGAGAATTTTTTGTTTGAGTTGACGTTGGCGAGTCTAGAAGAGGATTAGTCTTGGCTTGAGAGTGGAGATGGGCGAGTGGGGATTCTGTTTTAATTTGACTGGTATGATGTGAGGATTTTCTTGATGATGTGGTTTATTTATATTTGCTGGCATGATGCTAGATAGCAACCATGATGAACCTGATATACGATGATACTACATACTGATCTGCAATATTAAAATCTAGTTAGTAGTGACAAGGGTTACCATGATATATTACTGCTTGTTATCCTGTTATAGAAGCATGTTAGGACGTGTTGCGATATGATATATGAGGTAATAATGAGTATGAACTGTGAGATAATGATGTGCTATTATCTGGAAGCATGATGTTTTATTATGTAGTAAGCATGGTGATGTATGATATGGTTGACTGGCATGATTATTGATTATGTAAATGATGAATATGACTTGAAGTATGAACATGACTTGTATATAGATGAGATAATGGTGCATGATTTATAAATGATCGTTATATGGTATTGTAATGAGTTGAAATGACGTTTTGTGAGTATGTTAGCATTTTGATGCATGGTATATGGTTAGATCTTTCCTTTTGCTGAAGCTTAAATGACATGATCGTGTGTGTTAGTATGTTGACAATTAGTATTAGACCGTTGACCTTATGATGAGATTCTGCTATGACTACCTTCACCATGCTAATGTTTGAATTGACATGCTAAATCTGGCAATGCGGAATAGAATTCGGATAGGCTGATAAGATACTGTTTGGTGAATATGCTGACATTCGATGACTGATATACCGCTTGACCTCCCCTTTGAGGAATCTTAAGAGCATAACTTGTTGTGTTGATGTGTTGCCAATGAGTTTTAATTCGTTGACTCTATGATGAGGAGGTACCTTTTTTTTTTTTTTTTTACTTTGGTGTGATATCGAGGTGTGTTATGATTTTGGTATAGATGCATATTATGACCCTTAGTATGATGTGGAGATGTTGGTGTGACCCTATGGTACTGTGTTGGCATATGTTTGAGACTTGCATATGATGTACTCATTGAGGATCGATTGGTTATGTGGTTATGCATTTTGATGGCTTGTGAACCTTGCTTGAATTAAGACTGATGAGTTGATTCAATTTTGGAAACTAGGAAGAGAATATGGGATTAGCCCTTAGAGGTGTATGATTCCACCTCCGAGCTTCTAAATTTGATTGATTGTTATACGGTAAACTGATTGGGTTTTGGGAGATTTTTGACGAAATCTTGAGTTAAAGGGATTTGACTTGTTTTGGTGCAAAGTGCTTGGTTAAACGTCGGATTTGAAGATTTTGAACGATATAGAAAGGAAATAACTAGTTTTTAAAGAATAAACGCTATCGAGGGTTTCAACGATTTTGAGGCTAATCTTTTTCAATTGCGGAATCCCTTTTGAAACTTTTCAAACCCGGTTTTATATTATAACGACTTACGAAGTGGATACAAGCATTTTATAGGGGCGCATATAGAATGCTTGCTAAGACCTAGTAGACACGTTATAATTGCTTTTTGAGTTATGATACGACCGAAAGGTCGGGGTAAGGGTGTGATAGGGGCCCATATCGCATACTTGCTACGACCAATTGGGAATATTGTGATCACGTTGAGGGTACTGTAAGGATCTCACACGAGCCCTAAGAGATGCTTACAGAATCAATAGCGTGATCCTTGGACTCACCAATTTCAAACTTCATCCCCTTGTTTTAGAATGATTTTAGTCTCGAGGACGAGACTTATATTTAGAGGTGGATGATGTAAAGACCGGGAAATTTTATAATATTAAATTATTAAAATAATGATTTATAATCATCATGCTTTCTAAGATTCGGGAAGTTTCGAAAATATTTGTCCTCGAGCAATTTATTTTATTCAAAATCATTCGAAGTAAATTTCGGAAATAATTCTAAATTGGATTTTCGGAGGGATTTTATTCCGCTTTTATGTTCCGAGGTTGGGAAAAATTACTTATTAAAAGTTTATTAATTTATTTCGGTTCCAAGATTTCGATTTAAAATTTACATGAGTCGGAATTGGGTCATGTGAGCGGATTGCGAGATTTAAATTCCGGGTACTTTGAATTTTGACCTTGGGACCACAAATTATTTTTATCACCTTTACCTCTGGCTCTTTTAGGAGAAAGCAGCTCCAATTTCCACTCTCCATCATTTTCGATCAGACCAGCCATTTGCAGCATCCTTGTGCCTATTAAAAAATGGAAAACAAACAAATCTCCTCTTCCCTCTTGCTGCAACCGATCAGGCCACCTACAACCCATTTTTTCATCTTTTTAGATCTGAAGATGCATCTCCAACCAAACCAAATCCTGAGTATAACACTCCCTCCTCCCCCTCTTTTTCCACTCTACTGTTGCCGATGGACTAGCACCCCTCTCTCCCATTTTGTTCTCTGCAATGCTCTCTCTCCCAATTGCTCCATGGAAAAACCCAGAAAACAAACAAAAACCCCCCATTGGAGCCCTGTTCGATCTGAAATCGCCTCCAACCCATCACTAAATTACCTCCTTTCTCCCTCCATTTCGTTCCAACTTCAAGTCACCAGACACCACCTTCCTCCTCCTTTCCGTCGTCGTCGTCGTCAGCCACCGTCGTTGTCGGGAAGCCACCTCGCAGCGCCGCCTAGCCTCGCTCTCCCCTATTTCGAACTGAGTTGTCACCTTTCATCTCCTCCATCTCCGCCCTCACCTTCTGCGACGCTAGGCCGCGCCTTACATCTCCTCTTCCCTTCTCCGTGTCCAAGCCAGAAGCAGGGCTCCGACGTTCCCGGGCGAGCCGAGCCGCCGAGAAGCCCCCATCGCCGCCACCAGCTCTCTCGCGCCCATGTTGCATCCCCAAGGTCGATTTCTATTTTCTTACTCGATTTCGGTCCAAATCTCATCAAAATCTGCTTTTGGCTCATCCTTTACTCCTTCCTAGGCCCGATCAACTCTTCCTTCCCGTCGATTGAAGCCATTGCAGCCCCGAGCGTCTTCTCCGGCGAGAACAACCCCCTCGGTATGCTTTCCCTTCCTCCTCCTCCTCCCGTGTTCTCGTTTTTCTCTTGGTGTGGGGATCTTGGTCGGGGAGGGTTTTCGAGCAGCCTGAGATTGGGTTGGAGAGAGAGAGAGAGAGTGAGCCGCCGGCCGGGGCAGGGATTCTTCCTCCCTCCGCGTTTTCTGTCACCGAAGCAGAGCTCTGCTCTCCTGAGGGAGAAGCCGGTTGATTGGGCTCGGTTTTGGGCCTGACCCGGATACCTCATCCGGGTTATATCATTTATTTTGAATCCGGGTATTTCAGTGGGGGGAGAGATCCAAATCCGGATCCTTCATTCTTTCTTTCCTTCTCTGGGCTGGGCCGGGTTCCTTCTTTTATTCACATAAGGGTTGGGCTGTGAGATTGGGCTTTTGTTAGTAGATGGGTATTGTTGTTGTGTTACTTATATTATACAATTGTAGAGTTAACATGTTATCATATATTACCTATTTGATTAACCTATTGTTATTATTACTAAGACATGTTATTCCTGATTTTGTGATAAATATTGATTTTCTGAAATTATTATTATATATTATGAAATTATTTTAAATGTTTAATGGTGGGATTTGACTAAGTATGATTTTATTAATGGGTTTGATTTGAAGAATGATTTTGGTTGATGTTAATAGTATCGGAAAGGTGTTGGAAAACGGTTTTCCTATCGGTTGGTTTTGAGTATGTGGAGAACTTGGGTTCTAGTGTGTAAGAATGTTGGTTCGGTAGCTTATGGAAATGTCTTGATGATAGGTGTGTATTGGTTTTGGATTGCTTTGGACTTGCATTTGGGCCATTGTTTATGTTATCTTGCTGTTCTGCATCTTCAGGTAAGTTCCCTAGGGGGCTTACTCAGGTTGGACATTCATGCCTGTTGTTGCATTTTATGTTAGGTATTGCATATGCATAAAAGCATGTCATGTAGTATCATGTTTAGGTTGCACTAATTGATTGAGCATCTGTTTACTTCATGCGTTTGAAACAGAACGGCTGTTATCTGTGATAGTCCTAGAGTCTTTGCTAGGGTCATATGGTAGCCCATCCTCATCGGGTACCTTGAGTCAATCGAGTCATGAACTTCCTTATATTATGAGATGCCTGCGGGCTTTATTGTGCAGCGGGTTAGGCATGCGTGCCGCCCGATTATGATGGAATGCATTCACGAGCTGGCTAGTCTCCGCCCTATCGGAAGGGGGTGGAGGTAGGAGAGGGATATACCACTTGGCATTGTCTTGGGCCCTTTACAGTATTTTTACACACTATTATAACTAGGAGCATGCTAGTGTGTTTTTACAGCACTAGAGCATCTTTATTAGGTATAGCACATACTATGTGGCCTCAGCGAGGACTGCCGGTCCCGCATGAGTGGCTCGATCTGACTCCTTTCCCCGTTCTTCTTTTAAAGGTATTTTCTGCAGATCTTGTTTGCTCCTTGCTTCTGTGACGGGAAACCCTTTGGTGAATCGAAGAACCTAGCTAATATTCTAACTTGGTAAAATGTTAATTACTTACTTATGATTTGGGTGGACCCGGCTTTGCCGTGGCATTTGTATCCTAGTTTTGCTTCCGCTTTACTTTCGGTTCAATTGGATTTTCGATATAGTCTTAGGACAGGTAAAGGGTACCTAATGGCCCTTCGAGGCTTTTAGGGTTTGAAATCCCTCTTTCTACTAATCTTAAATGAGTTTGAAACCTCGACCCGTACCTGGATTGCAAGATCTGAACAAGGGGTTTTATCCCTTGAAACGTAACCCGGAAATCATAATTCTGGGCCGTTACAAATCTCCCTTCTCAGTATCACACTTCGGTAAGGCAAAGGGGACTTTTATTTCTCGGTATCTTGGGTTGACTAGATAGAAGCGAGGTAGGCTTCGGGATATAGACGAGAGGAAGTTCTTCTAGGTTGTATCTAGGACTCATAAGGAAAGAGAAATAAAAGTTGTTTGAATCCCACGAGTTGGATAACCTTAGGCGGAGACGTGGGCTAGTTTAGAGCCGAACTTCGTTAACAAGTCAAGTGTTATTTATTTCGTTCGCAGTTTGATTTAACTGTTTGTTTTTAAGATCACTACAGTTAGCTCAAGACACCTAAAGAGCAGTTCAAGACCTTGGGATAAAAAATTCAAGACTTTGAGATCGAGCTCAAGGCCTTGAGATTTGATATTAGGCCCTGCAAGTTGCTGGTGCTGAAGATTTTGCAAAAGATTCCAGACTTTATTCAATCCCCCCTTCTAGAGTATTTTATCAAATTATCATTTATATTAAGTACTCGATTCTTCAATTGGTATCAAAGCTTAACTCATATTTATTTGATTTAACAATCTGTGAGATCGATCATGAGTACTGTAGGAGAAGGTGGATTCGCTCTAGGAAGGTCATCTAATCGCCCTTCTCTATTTTGTGGGAACAACTTTGTGCATTGGAGGTCCTTGATCAAAATGTTTATCACTGATCAAGATATGGAGCTTTGGGAGCGCATAAAGAAATGACCGTACGTACTAATGAAACTCGGTACTGTAGGAGGAGAAGTGGCGAAAACAGAAGAAGAATACAATCAGACCGACCTGGAGAATGTGGCCAAAAACTTTCGGGTCGTGTACATACTGTATTGTGGTTTGAATGCTGATGAATTCAATCATATTTCATATTGCAGGAGTGCTAAGGAAATCTGGGATAAATTGGTGGTGACCTACGAAGGCATGAGTCAAGTAAAGGAAATCAAAATCAACATTTTGTTGCGGCAGTATGAACTGTTCAAAATGCTACCTACGGAAACAGTGAAGAAGATGTTCACAAGATTCACACAGATCGTCAACAACCCGGATTCTCTCGGCATAACATTCACAAACGAGGAAAAGGTGAGGAACATTTTGAGGTGCTTACCTATATGTGGGGACCAAAGTAACCGCAATAGAGGAAGCTCACAATTTGTCCACTTTACCTGTGGATTATCTCCTCGGTAAACTGATTATCGAGGAGATGATTCTTGGTGAAGAAGATCGAGAAGTAGCCTCTAATGTGAAGAACTTGGCCCTAAAAGCAAAAAGGGAAGAAGCCACCTCGGATGATTTTGAAAGTGAAGATGAAGAGGATCCATTCACACTTATCACTAGAGGGCTAGCGAGAATACTCAAAATGAAGAAGCATTTTGTAAACCGAGAATACAACGACACATCAAAATCCAAAGGTAAGCCATATAACTCCAATAATAAAACTAAATCAATGGCTTGTTTTGAATGTGGTGATACAGAACACCTAGTCAAGGATTTCCCGCAAAAGAAAAAGAATAAGTTTCAGAAGGGTAACCGAATGAAGAAACCTATGATGGCTGCATAGAGCGACTCCGACTCCTTAAGTGATTCTGAATTCTAGAAAGCTATGATCATGGAGAAACTCCTAAGAAGCATTTTGGAACTATCATAAGAGATTTAATTTCAAGCCCTATAGCAGTACTGTCCGAATTTCTTCAAATTGTGATTTTAAATGAAGAAAATTTTATAAATGAAACTAACACCTTAAATGGGAGGCTTGTGGAACAAGGAAAAAGGCTTGAGGAAAATGTCGCTGGAAATGAAAAATCTCAAGGCCTCTCATTCGGCCCTTGACAGTAAAGTCAAGGCTTTGGAGACAGAAAACTCTATCTTGAAGCAAGATCTCTCCTCTCTAACTCTTTACACCATGCAGCTAGAGAAAGAGAAGATCTCGTTGTTTGCGAAGTGTAAAGACCAGCAGACATCCCTCATGCATTTTACCCAATCCAAGGCCAATCTCGATAGGATATATGTTAAGTGAGCACCAATAATCTCTTAACAAAAGTGGTATTGGATACAACAAATTTTTTCAAAGAAAAACCCTACCACTTTTGTGAAAGCTAAAGGAAATTGGCGCACACTCACATGTCACTTGTTGTAAGAAGATTCACGTTAAAACTACTTGTCCATATCGTAGGAATGACCCTTATATAATTCGTACTACTTTCTTATTATGTTTAAGAGAACAGGTAAAACAAATATGGGTTCCTACAGGGACTAGACCACCAAACATGGTTAATCCTGATTATGAACCTAAGTTTGTAATTTGTTCTAGCCGAAAAGGTTGAATTTGATTGTTTTGCAGGATATCACCAAGACCAAGTGATACGGGGTTAGCTGTAAGAAGAACAAAGACTCGAAAACGCAGCAATAGAAGACTCGACAAAAGTAATGAAACAGACCGATAGAAGGGTGATTCAAACTAAGGTAGAACGAGATAAAAACCCCAGGCCTCCTAAGAGGGTAGGAACCAAGTATCAACTACTACAAAGCCCGCCTCTACAACCTTACACAACCAAGCGGACAACTTGGAGGCGCAAGGAGGGGACTTGTGATTACCAGGATCACCAAGCCCTCTCGTGGTTGATGAACTCAAAGCAAACCAAGCAAGATCAACAACCAATTTGCAATCGATGAGCAACGCTATGAATCGATTGACTTTGTCACAGACGTGTTTCACACAAACTGTATTTTTCTATTTCAAAGAGGCGTCAATTCTTCTACAATGAAAAGGCCGGCTAATATAACCCTAAACAAAGACTATTTTCTAATGAAAATAAATAAAAATAATTATTTAAAATATCCCTCAAAATAGCATAATTAAATAAGGTTCTAAAATAACACATGGCTTGAGTGCAATCTTCTATCTTTGGAAACTTCGGAAGCCATGATCACGATTTGATCTTTCTCAGCTTTGAACGCTTTAATGAAGGATATAAAATTTAAAAAGCTTCCTGAAAGGTTAGTGAATATATAATAATATATTGAAAGCATATAATAACAAATAATAATATTCGAGCATAATAATATAGAGAACAAGTTTTGTGTTTCATCAACACTACTAAAGCTTCAAGACCTTTGACACAAACAGACTGTTAAGGCCTTTGAAACTTATTCCGATTTTCATCAAGGGAGTGGAGTTATCAATCTCCCCCTTGATGAAAGACAAAACCTGTGCATCCTTGCAACTTAGTCAAACAGATATAATATAAGTAAAATCAGACTAAGTACCTGCATGGGTTAGACGAATGTTGGATCATAATTTTAAAGCATGAAAAATATCCAACTGAAAACAAAACAAGGTCTTCCAAGACCTTCATAGCAGTTTAAAAAGTTTTTAAAGTCTAAACCACAGCAGCAGATCATCTTCCCCTTTTTGTCTTTCAACAAAGGGAGGAAGGTAAGGCAAAACAGTCACCAACAGTTTCCAAAAACAACCAGCAATGTACCAAGTTTGGGATAAGGATGGGGTAGGGTAAGGATAGGCTTCATCATCCAGAGCATCATCAGTGAGCAACGACCTCATACTTTGCAGTAGCTTGGATATCTCGCTCATCTCCGTCGTGAACTCCTTGTGCATCTCCTTGATGTCAAGGCGAACTTCCTCCAAACCCAACTCCAGGTTATCCATGCGCTCATCAATGGCTGAGGCAGTGGGAAGAGCCTTTGATGGAGAGACAAGACTCAAAGTCCCTTGGGGGGACCGAGTGATGCCTATCTTCTCAAGACTCTTGGAGTCGAACTTACCCATATGACGATGATGTTCTTCATTTTTAAAATCGATTCCAGAAGCTTTGAAGATTTGGGTCAAAAGGGTAGCAAATGGGAGGGGAGTTCCTTTGCTGGCTTTTCTGGTGTGAGCCATGGATCCTAAAATGGTGTTGGCCAGATCAAGATCAAGGCCATTGAGGATTCGGTAAAGTAGGACCATGGCATTGTCGGTCAGGAGAGAGCCGAAGTTTAGACAGGGTAAGAGGCAACGCACAATGATGTTAAAGATAATTTTTGCCTCTAGGGTAAGGGATGAGTGGGTTAGCTGCTTTGAGGTGCTGGTGGATGCTTCGGGTAAGAGGTATTTGGAACGGGCAAGGGTAATGCAGTCTTCTTTAGAGGGGTTTTCTTGAGAGGGTGGACAAGGGCTAGGAAGGCCAAGGAAATCAGCGAAGTCAAAGGAGTTGAAAGAGATTCTAACTCCTTTGACGACTGATTCCAAGAACCAACCATCGTCAGTGTGTTTGGCTTTGAGGTTTATGTAGAACAGGCTGGTGAGTTGGGGATAATAGACGGTTTCAAGATTGAGAAGGGTCCAGGCTGAATATTTTTTAAGAAGAGCAATGCATGGTAAATTCAAAGCTTCAAAGAACGCAATATCTAAAATATCAGAACAGCAGATCCTACGAGTTCGAAACTCATCCACCCACTTACCAGCCATTTCAGCATTTTCAAACCATGAAGAGGGGAGGGATTGGTTTACCTGAATAAGGGCAGGAGGATTAGCGTTCTTCCTTCGAGCCTGTGTTGGAGCAGACCTATTGGCAGGCACCTCAAGGCTTCTGAGGGTGCTCTTCCTGGTGTGCTTGGGAGAGGGAGGCTTGGCTGCTGCAGCTTTCCGCTTCTTTGGAGATGGGGGAGTAGGAGGAGGAGGAGAAGGAGAGGGAACAGGTTCGGGCTCCTCATCCTCTTCGTCCTCAGACCCCGAGTCCTCAGCGGACCCATCATCGTTGTCTCCTTCATCATCCTCGTCATTACCAGTCTCATCATCCTCCTCTTCTTCTTCCTTTGGTTCCTCCTCATTGGGAACCTCCTTCTCAGCCTCTTTCCGAATTCTCTCGGCCTCCTCCTCAGCCAATTTCCTTGCAAGCTCGGCCTCCTCCTCGGCCTTTTTCCTCCTTAAGGCTTCTTCTTCAGCTTCCTTGGCGGCATCCCTTTCCAGAATAGCGTCGAGATCCTCCTCTTCCTCCTCATCATCCACCTCCTCAGCGACGATTTTCTTTTTCCCTTTTTGCTTTGCACTGAGAGGCTTCTTTGCTGAGCATTTTTGAGAGCCCTTAGTAACTGTAGTCGTGCTCTCAACGATGGTACTCTGGACAACAGCGAGGAAGATAGCTTGAGAAGTGGGTTCAGGTGTAGGGGAAGTAGCATTGGCCTGGCGTCCCTTGGGGGTGGCACCAAGTCTTCTGGGTGTGGAGGCTTTCTTTGATTTGGGAGCCATGGAGGTTTTCGGCTAGGGTTTTAGAACAGGTTGAGAGGTTGAAGGAGAAGTAGAATTGGAAAGGTTTGGATAAGTTTGAAGTGGTGAGAGAATCGGGTACAGATTGGTGTTTAAGTAGAGTGAGATGATGGAGTTGATGGGACAGGTTTAGAGTTCCAAGGATGGGTAATGATTAGGGCTGTGCATAACCGGGTATCCGACATGACACGACACGACACGACAAAAACACGAAACCGATAAGGGGAAAAGTGCCGATCCGAACACGACACGATAAGTACCGGGTATCCGACACAATAACACGACACGGTTTCTTGTCGGATACTCGTATAACACGACACGACACGATTTCTACAAAAAACTCTTTTTTTTTCTTTTTTTTTTCTAAATGTTGTTGTACTGGACGCCGGATCTGAAGGACCTCGAGCACGCCGGATCTGAACTTTGAACAAGGACGAGCGTCGAGCGAGGTCGAGGGCGAGCGTCAAATCTGAAGCGAGGCGGAAATATGCTTCATCTTCAATGTGGATCTGAACCAAGAGACTACGATAGGGATCGACCGGTGACGGCGACGACGACGAGGTGACGGCGACGACGACGATGTTGGCTGGTTGAGAGCAACCGGTGAGCCGTGGGCGGCGATTCTGAAGGCTGAGAGCAACCGGCCACCAAGAATGAAGATTGTAGAATAAGAGTGAAGAGATGATTGAAGAAGAAGAGGCAAGTGTCGAATGTAGATCTAAAACAATAGAGACTACGAGAGGAGTCGACAGGCGATAGGCGACGGCGGCGGCGGATGGCTGAGAGCAACTGGCCAGCCGTGGGTTCGTCGGCGGCGAGTCGGCGAGTCTTGAGGCTGAGAGGCGAGCAACTGGCCGTCGAGAAGGAAGATTGAAGAAGAAGAGTGAAAAGAGGCAACCGGCTGGCGGCTATTGACCAAACCCTAGATAGACAACTCACTTAAAAGAGTTTAGGAAGGAAAAAAAGAGAAAGGAAAAACAATAAAAAAGGGTTGGAGATCCGGAATTCGAACTCGAGACCTCACGGTTACGTCCAAACGCAAGCGGCCACGCCTAACCAGCTGGGCAAGCGGGTTTTTATGATACACTAGGACAGTTATTATATATCTATTATTACAGAATTTTAATATTTAAAAAAATTAAAAAATTATCGTGTCGTGTCGGATACCCGACAAGGGAAAAATGCTGATCCGAACACGACACGATTATTGTCTTGTTTTACCGTTTCGTGTCATAATCGTGTCTTATCTTTATCGTTTCGTGTTTTTTCGTATCGTTTTATTGCGGTTTCGTGTCGTGTCAACCGTGTCGTATTTTTCTGCACAACCCTAGTAATGATAACATTGCCAATTTGAAAAATTTCCATTCAAAATTCAAATCTTTCTCTTAACCATTTAAAATAGGAGGGAAATATCCGAAGATATTTTGTTCCAAAAATAAAACATGTACTCGGAAGGGGGAATAAAATGTGTAATAAATAGAATTTTAAAAACCTTTAAAAATATACTTGACCAAATATCTAAAAAGATATTAACCAAATATATATGATCCGATATATGTACTCTACCATTAAGTTCACAAACCTTGACATAACTTTCAAAGATCTTGACACTGAGTAGAATTTATCTTTCGTAAAGGGAAAGCTCCCCCTCCCAAAGTGCATCCTTGTTAAGCATCCCAATCTCTCGTCTAATGAAGGTGAACCTATCCTCTGCCAAACGCTTAGTAAAAATGTCAGCCCATTGATAATCAGTTGAAATAAAAGAAATGGACGCAACACCTTTTTCGACATGGTCTCTAAGGAAATAATGTCTTACATCAATATGTTTTGTCCTTGAATGCTGAACAAGATTCTTTGTAATGGAGATGGCACTTGTATTGTCACACTTAATGGGAATGCCTTAGAGGTTGATGCCGAGATCTCGTATTTGTTGAGCTATCCAAAGGATTTGGGAGCAGCATGTTGCAGCTGCTATGTATTCGGCTTCTGTAGTGGATAGGGCAACTGAGTTTTGTTTCTTAAAATGCCAACTAATTAGAGATGCTCCTAAGAATTGGCAACATCTTGATGTGCTCTTCTTATCTACCTTATAGCCTGCAAAATCTGCATCAAAATACCCGATTAATGTGAAATCCTTTTGCTTTGGGTACCATAGTCCAAGCTCCTTAGTGCCATTGAGATAACGAAAAATCCTCTTCACAACCATGAGGTGAGATTCTTTAGGATCAGCTTGAAACCTAGCACACATGCAAACACTAAACATGATGTCAGGTCTACTAGCTGTGAGATATAGTAAAGATCCAATCATTCCTCGATACTCCTTTTGATTGACACTTTTCCCAGTCTTGTCTTGATCTAGAGATAATGTTGAGCTCATGGGTGGCTTGGCTGCTTTGGATTGATCCATCTTGAATTACTTCAAGAGATCCTTAGTGTACATGCTTTGGTTGACAAAGATCCCTTTCTTGGATTGATGAACTTGTAATCCCAAAAAGAAGTTGAGTTCACCCATCAAGCTCATCTCAAATTCGCTACACATGATGTCAAAAAATTCCTTGCACAAAGATGTGTTAGTAGCACCAAATAATATATCATCAACATAAATTTGAATAACCAAAATGTCCTTTCTTTTGGTCTTGATAAAAAGAGCTTTGTCTAGTTTATAATCATGATTGGGAAATTCTGAACTTTCAAAACCTGGGGGTTGAGCCACATAAACTTCTTCCTCTAAGAAACCATTAAGAAAAGCACACTTGACATCCATTTGATATGACTTTATGCTCATAAAAGATGCAAATGCTAATAAAATGCGAATGGCTTCAAGCCTGGCTATGGGAGCAAAGGTCTCCTCGTAGTAAATACCTTCCTCTTGATTGTAGCCTTGAGCAACAAGCCTTGCTTTGTTCCTCACGATCTTACCATTCTCATCTAGCTTGTTTCGAAATACCCATCGTGTGCCAATGACTGATTGATGCTTTGACCTAGGCTTCAAGGTCCAGACTTTGTTCCTTTCAAATTCGTTAAGCTCAGTTTTCATAGCAATGATCCAGTCTGGCTCTTGAAGGGCCTCATCTACCTTCTTTGGTTCAATAAGAGAAACAAACGCGTGAAAAGCACAAAGATCTTTAAGTTTAGAACGAGTTTGAACACTAGAAGTAGGGTCAGAAATGATATCCTTTAATGAGTGTGATGAGGAGTATTTCAATTTCCTTTTGCTAGTCTCGTCTCCTTGATTCGTCACACCAGCAGGATTGATTTGTGGTACATCTGACTCTGTGGTCCTGTTCGGTTCAGTTTCAGCAGTTTCTGACGTTTCAACACTTTTGGATGGGACAGCAAGGGCTTTGGACGAATCTTCAACACCTTGGGCCAATTCTTAAGTGTTGAGAATCTGTTCTTGCGTGTTCCTCTTCTCTGTGTTCTTGGTAGCAACATCATCACCTTCCTCGTTCTCTACATGGATGTTAAGATCTATATCTGCAACACTTTCACTCAAAGAACCGTCATTGCATTCATCAAATATAACATGTATACTTTCTTCAACTAACTGGGTCCTTTTATTGAGGATTCTATAAGCTTTGCTACTTGTGGAATAGCCAAGAAATATACCTTCATCACTACGTGCATCAAATTTCCCAAGCTTATCTTTTCCATTGTTATGAACAAAACAAGTACAGCCAAATGGTTTAAAATAAGATATAAGTGGTTTGCGGCCTTTGAAAAGTTTATAAGGAGTTTTCTTTAAGATGGAACGAATAAGACAACGATTCAAAATATAGTTAGTTGTGTTAACAGCTTCAGCCCAATAGGTTTTAGGTAATGCATTTTCTAAAAGCATAGTCCTGGCCATATCCTCTAGGGTGCGGTTCTGTCGTTCCACAACCCCGTTTTGTTGAGGTGTCCTTGGAGCAGAAAAGTTATGGGAGATGCCATATTTAGCACAAAACAAATCATACTGAAGTTGATCAAACTCCCTACCATGATCACTCCGAATTGACACTATGGGCTCGTTTCTTAAGATTGCAACTCCTTACAAAGTTTTAAAAACTCAAATAAGGCCTCGGATTTTTCTTTTAAAAAAGCAACCCAAGTATATCTAGAAAAATCATCAACAACAACAAGCATGTACTTTTTACCATTGGGAGATTTGACTCGCATAGGACCACATAAATCCATATGTAAAAGTTCAAGAGGTCTAGAAGAACTTACAACCTTTTTGGGTTTGAAAGAGCTACGTGTTTGTTTACCTCGTGTGCAACATTGCACATATCAATACCTTTGAAGTCCATCTCAGGTAGCCCTCTTATAAGCCCTTTGGACACAAGCTTTTGTAGTGTATGTGGACTCACATGACCGAGTCTCTTGTGCCAGAGCTTTGGATCGTCCGTCAAATCCTTTAGACAGGTTAAGCTACCTTGTGCCACTTGATCAGCATTCACAGTGTATATATTGTTGTAACGATATGCAGTCAGTATAACTTCACCTGCATCTTCTCTGCACACTAGACACCTCTTCTTGTTAAATCTGACATTATTGCCACCATCACATAATTGAGAAACACTAAGCAAATTATACTTTAACCCATTCACAAGATAGACATTTTTAATACTATGGTTGGAATCACTCCCAACGCTACTGAAGGATCGATAATATAAAACAAGGTAATATAGAAATACTCTAGAAGGGGGGTTGAATAGAGTATGCCCGTTTTTCGCAGAAAGTCTCAAGACTTTTGGAGCTCGTATAAAGCCCTTTGAGATTAAACCTGAATCACAAAGTTAGACAATCGAACCAAGTGCGGAAATAAGGTAAAGCAATAGATAAAGGACACAAGTAATTGTTTACGAGTTTCGGCACGAACTTGGCCTACGTCCCCGCCTAGGGTTCTTCCACAACCCTAGGATTCAAAAGGCTTTATTGATTCGCTTAGCTTAGAATCATAATAGCTTACCGAGAAGCCTCTCTCCTATACAATTGCAATCTAGTCAACTCACGTTCCCTTATAGTCCTAGACCAATCTAGAAGAGCCCCACCTCTCTCTGCTATCTAATACAATCCTCTTACTCTCACAAATCAATAGCCTAGTACAACTTCCCGAGTTACAAACTCTCGAGTAACACTATAAATGAATATATCCTATAAGCTCACAGTGTAACTCTCAAAGGCTTTGAAATAAAACAACAAACTCTTGAGCGCTAGCAGAGAGTACACTTAGAAGACAAATCTCGCTTGAATGAATGAAAGCTCGTGTAACACTTGTGTGTTCTGTCTTCTTCTTCCTTTCCTTTGTAGAAGCAACATGGTGCATAAGGATCTTCAACACCGGATCTTCAACAACGGCTAGTTTGGATCATGGCGCGCCCGGATCTTCTATTTTTGGACACTTCGAAGACATGATCTCTCAAATTGGATCTCCTCAATATGCACCATAAGGAAAGAAGTGTTTTCAAAAAATACTTCCTAAAAGATTAGTTACACATATATATAATATAAAGGAAGTATATAATAATATTAAATACTATTCGGACATATAGAGCAGGTTCTGGATTTCATCAACTATTCGGACATATATAATAATATTAAAGCTCCAAGACCTTTGACACAAACATCCTGTCAAGGCCTTTGAAACTTTATTCCGATTTTCATCAAGGGAGGGAGTTATCAATCTCCCCCTTGATGAAAGACAAAACCTGTGCATCCCTGCAACTTAGTCAAACATAAATAATATAAGAGAAATCAGACTAAGTACCTGCATGGGTTAGACAAATGTTGGATCAAAAAAATTTTAAAGCATGAAAAGGCCATCCAACCGAAAACCAAAAATCAAAAACCAAAAACCAAGGTCTTCCAAGACCTTCAAGCAGAAAGGTTTTCAAGTCTAAACAACCACAAATTATCTCCCCCTTTTTGTCTTTCAACAAAGGGAGGAGGTAAAACAGTCACCAAATGTTTTGAAATTGTTTCCAAAAACCAGCAATGTATCAAGTTTGGGATAGGGATAGGGTAGGGTTTAAGCTTCGTCGTCCGGAGCATCATCAGTGAGCCTCGTCCACAAACCTTGCAGCATCTTGGATATCCCGCTCATCTCCGTCATAACCTCCTTGTTCAGCTCCTTGATATCCAGGCGAACTTCCTCCAAGCCCAACTCTAGGTTGTCCATCCGTTCATCGAAGGCTGGAGCAATGGGAAGAGCTTTTTGAAGGAGTGGCAAGACTCAAGGTATCTTGGGGAGACCGAGTGATGCCAATCTTTTCAAGGCCCTTGGAGTCGAACTTACCCATATGACGCTACTGTTCTTCACTTTTGACATCAATTCCAGAAGATTTGAAGAGAAGGGTCAAAAGGGTGGCAAAAGGGAGGGGGAGAGCCTTTTCTAGCTTTTCTAGCATGAGCCATGGTTCCAAGAATAGTGTTGGCCAGATCAAGGTCAAGGTCATTTAGGATGCGGTAAAGTAGGACCATGGCATTATCAGTAAGGAGTGAGCCAGAGTTAAGATGGGGTAAAAGGCATCGAACAATGACGTTGAAAATAATTTTTGCCTCAAGGGTAAGGGATGAGTGGGTGAGTTGCTTTGAGGTGATGTTGGATGCTTCGGGTAGGAGGTACTTGGCTCGGGCAAGAATGATGCAGTTTTCTTTTGAGGGGTGTATTTTAGAGGGTGGACATAGGCTAGGCAGGCCAAGGAAATCTGCAAAGTCATTGGAGTTGAAAAAGATTCTAACCCCTTTGACAACAGACTCCAAAGACCAACCATTGGCGTCGTGTTTGACTTTTAGGTTAATGTAGAACAGGCGGGTAAGCTGGGGGTGGTAACGGTTTCAAGATTGAGAAGGGTCCAAGCTGGGGATTTTTTGAGAAGATCAATGCAGGGTAGCTTCAAACCTTCGAAGAACTCAATATCCAAAAAATCAGAACAGCAAATCCTACGAGTTCGAAACTCATCTACCCACTTTCCAGCAGTCTTAGCATCTTCAAACCAAGAGGAGGGCAAGGATTGGTTTACCTGGATGTATGCAGGTGGGTCGGCATTCTTCCTGCGAGCAATAGTCGGAGCATCTCTCTTGGCAGGCGCTTCAAGACTTCTGAGGGTGCCCTTCCTAGTGCGCTTGGGAGATGGAGGATTGATAGCAATTGGGGCTTTCCGCTTCTTTGGAGACAGGGGAGGAGGAGAAGGAGAGGGAGATTTTTCCTCCTCTTCCTCAGACCCCGAGTCCTCACCGGACCCCGCTTCATCTCCTTCAGCTTCCTCGTCCTCTCCAGATCCCTCTTGCTCTTCGTCTTCTTCCTCAGGCTCCTCCTCAGATGGAACCTCCTCGGCTTCGGCTTCCTTCCGAATCCTCTCGGCTTCCTCCTCGGCCAGTTTCCTTGCAAGCTCGGCCTCCTCATCGGCCTTTTTCTTCTTCAAGGCTTCCTCTTCGGCTTCCTTGGCAGCATCTCTTTCCAGAATAGCGTCGAGATCCTCTTCCTCCTCTTCCTCGTCCACCTCCTCAGCTAAGATCTTCTTTTTCCCTTTCTGTTTAGCACTGAGAGGCTTCTTAGCAGAGCGCTTTTGAGAGCCCTTGGTAACAGTGTCCGTGCTCTCAGCGATGGTGCTCTGGACAACAGTAGGGACAATGGCTTGAGGAGTGGGTTCAGGTGTGGGAGAGGTAGCACTGACCTGACGTCCCTTGGGGGTGGCGCCAAGTCTTTTGGGTGTGGAAGCTTTTTTTATTTTGGGTGCCATGGAGGAAATCGGCTAGGGTTTTCTTAGAACAGGTTGACAGGTTGAAGAAGGAGAAAGTGAAAGGGTTTGGATAAGTTTTGAGAGTGTGATGGAATCGGGTACAGACTTGGGTATAAGTAGAGAGAGATGATGAAGTAATGGGACGGGTTTAGAGTTCCAAGGGAAGAAATGATATCATTGCCAAAATTTGAAAGGTTTCCAATTCAAAATTCAAACTTTTCCATTAAAATCGGACTGAATAACTGAAGGATTTAGTTCCAAAATTAAGATATCTCAACGGTTTTAAAAAAATAACATAAAAGGCAATTTTGAAATCCGATAAAAATATAATTGATTAAATATCTAAAAAGATATTAACCAAATATATGTGATCCGATATATATGATCTACCATTTAGTTCACAAACCTTGACATAATTCTCAAGGGTCTTGACACTAAGTAGAATTTATCTTTCGTAAAGGGAATGCTCCCCCTATGAAAGTGCATCCTTGTTAAGCATCCCAATCTCTCATCTTATGAAGGTGAACCTGTCCTCTGCCAAAGGCTCAGTAAAAATAGCAGCCCATTGATAATCAGTTGAAATAAATGAAATGGACATATAAACTTTTTCTACATGGTCTCTAATGAAATGATGCCTTACATCAATATGTTTGGTCCTTGAATGATGAAAAAGATTCTTAGTGATGGAGATGACACTTGTATTGTCACACTTAATTAGAATACCTTTGAGGTTGATGCCAAGATCTCGCATTTATTGAGCAATCCACAGGATTTGTGAGCAACAAGCTCCAGCTGCAATGTATTCGGCTTCTGCAGTGGATAGAGCGACTGAGGTTTGTTTCTTTGAGTGCCAACTAATCAAGGATGCTCCTAGGAATTGGCAACATCCTGATGTGCTCTTCCTATCCACCTTATAGCCTGTAAAAATTGCATCAGAATATCCAATTAATGTGAAATCCTTTTGCTTTGGATACCATAGTCCAAGCTCCTTGGTACCATTGAGATATCGAAAGATCCTTTTCACAACCACAAGGTGAGATTCTTTAGGATCAGTTTGAAATCTAGCACACATGCAAACACTAAACATGATGTCAGGTCTACTAGTCGTGAGATATAATAAAGATCCAATCATTCCTCGATACTCCTTTTGATTGACACTTTTCCCAGTCTTGTCTTGATCTAGAGACAATGTTGAGCTCATGGGAGTCTTGGCTGCTTTGGATTGATCCATCTTGAACTTCTTCAAGAGGTCCTTAGTGTACTTGCTTTGGTTGACAAAGATCCCTTTCTTGGATTGATGAACTTGTAATCCCAAAAAGAAGTTGAGTTCACCCATCAAGCTCATCTCGAATTCACTGCACATGATGTCAGAAAATTCCTTGCACAAAGATGTGTTAGTAGCACCAAATAATATATCATCAACATAAATTTGAATAACCAAAATGTCTTTTCCTTTGGTCTTGATAAAAGAGTCTTGTCGATCAACCCCCTTTTAAAATCACTTTCTAAAAGATATTTTGACAAGCGCTCATACCAAGCTCTTGGGGCTTGTTTCAAACCATAAAGCGATTTGTCAAGTTTATAAACATGATTGGGAAATTCTGAACTTTCAAAACCTGGGGGTTGAGCCACAAATACTTCTTCCTCTAAGAAACCATTAAGAAAAGCACACTTGACATCCATTTGATATAACTTTATGCTCATAAAAGATGCAAATGCTAATAAAATGTGAATGGCTTCAAGCCTGGCTACGGGGGCAAAGGTCTCCTCGTAGTCAATACCTTCCTCTTGATTGTAGCCTTGAGCAACAAGCCTTGCCTTTTTCCTCACGATCTTACCATTCTCATCTAGCTTGTTTCGAAATACCCATCATGTGCCAATGACTGATTGATGCTTTGGCCTTGGCTTCAAGGTCCAGACTTTTTTTCTTTCAAATTCGTTAAGCTCGCTTTGCATAGCAATGATCCAGTATGGCTCTTGAAGTGCCTCATCTACCTTCTTTGGTTCAATAAGAGAAACAAACGCATGAAAAGCACAAAGATCTTTAAGTTTAGAACGAATTTGAACACTAGATGTAGGGTCAGAAATGATATCCTTTAATGAGTGTGATGAGGAGTATTTGAATTTCCTTTTGCTAGTCTCAGCTCCTTGATTCGTCACACCAGTAGGATTGACTTGTCGTACATCTGACTCCGTGGTCCTGTTAGGTTCAGTTACAGCAGTTTCTAACGTCTCAAGACTGTTGGATTGGACACCAAGGGCTTTGGACGAATCTTCAACACCTTGGGCCAATTCTTCAATGTTAAGAATCTGTTCCTGCATGTTCCTTTTCTCTGTGTTCTTGGTAGCAGCATCATCACCTTCCTCGTTCTCTTTGAAGTCCATCTCAAGTAGCCCTCTTACAAGCCCTTTAGACACAAGCTTCTGTAGTATATGTGGACTCACATGACCGAGTCTCCTGTGCTAGAGCTTTGGATCGTCCGTCAAAGCCAACGATGTCACATTTTCCTTTGTCACCAAGAGTGATTGTTCCTGTGGATTGCTCCTTTAGTTCATGAAAGAGATAACTCTTCCCACTCATATGTCTCGAGCATCCACTATCAATAATCCATTTTTGCTCATTCACCTTGGTGATCTCCTGCAAAACAAACATCAACCTTTGTGGCTAGACCACTGACCAAATTTGGATCCATTGTTGGGGTAAACAATATTTGGTAAAATAGTGCCTTTTGGAACCCAAACTTGTGTTATCCGTTCTTTTCTCAAATGAACAGGAAATGTATTGCGAATAATATATGGATCCTTTCTTCTATTGGGGCAGGTCTCTTTTACATGTCCCTTTCTAGCACAATGGTGACATATAGGAGAGGTTTTGCTTCCTTTTGCCTTTACAAAAGTGGTAATGTGTTGCTTCTTTAAAAACCTTGGATTGTAACCAATACCACTTTTGTTTAGCGAACTTTGTTGCTCACCCAACATCCTATCAAGAGTGTCTTTGGATTTGGTAAAACTGATGAGGGTTGTCTATTGATCTTGAATCCTATTATTCAGGGAGATCTTCTCGTTCTCTAAGTCATGATGCTCATTTCTTAGAGAGGAGAGATCTTGCTTGAGTTCAGATTTCTCCGAGTCAAGCGTCTTGACTTTAATGTCAAGACCTGAATAAGAAGTTTCAAGACTTTTAACCCTCATAGACAGATCCTCAATAGTTCTTTCCTGGTCAACAGTTCTCTTAATAAGAATGTTAGTTTGGGCAATAAGCTTCTCTTCATTGGCAATCATATTGGAAAGGAATTCCGATAATACCTCTTTTGGTCTTGCCATAAGTTCTCTTATAGTAGCATCAAGCTTTTCATCGTGTGATTCATCTTCTGAGGCCATAAGACAAATATTTGCCTTCTCATCATCGGAGTCAGAGTCGGAATCGCTCCAAGTTGCCACCATGGCTTTCTTCTTCCATTTGTCACCCTTCTTGGACTAACTTTTTGTCTTTTGAGGGCAGTCCTTCACAAGATGATCTATTTCACCACATTCAAAACAAGACAACGATTTAGTCTTCTTTTCATACTTGTTGTATTGAGGCTTACCTCGAAATTTTAAAGACTCTGATCCATCCTTGTTGTTGAATTGCTTCTTCATTTTGAGAATTCGAGCAAGGCCTCTTGTGATAAGAGCAAACGGATCATCCTCATCGTCATCCTCTTCTTCGGAATCAGATCCATCTTTAGGTTCATCTTTCTTAGACTTAAGTGCCAAGTTCTTAGTGCTAGCTGGAAGTTCTCCATCGTCTTCATTAAGGATCATCTCGTGCGTGATCAGCTTCCGAAGAAGGTCATCGGGGGGTAAAGTGGTGAGGTCTTGTGCTTCCTCAATAGTTGTTACTTTTGGACCCCATTTTTCCTTTGGGAGGCACCTCAGTATCTTCCTCACTTTCTGAACGTTGGTAAAGCTCTTACCGAGAGAGTCAAGGTTGTTGGTGATTTCTGTGAATCGTGTGAACATGGCCTTGATTGTCTCATCAGACTTCATCTTGAAGAGCTCATACTTTCGAAGGAAGATGCTGATCTTGGTGCCTTTTACTTGGCTCGTTCCTTCATAGGCGACGACCCATTTGTCCCAAATCTCTTTAGCTGACCTACAAGATGAAATACGATTAAACTCATCAGTGCTAAGACCACAATAAAGTAAGTTAATAGCCCTGTAGTTTTTGGAGACGAGTTCAAGATCTGCTTGGATGTATTCAGACTCCTTCTTTGCGACTTTGGATCCATTTGGTCCTTCTTTCTCTGGAATCTTCGGACCATTCTCAATAATGTTCCAAAGTTCCAGATCTTGATCTATAATGAACATTTTCATCAAGAATCTCTAGTGGACAAAGTTGTTTCCTACAAAGAGTGGTGGTCTGCTCGTAGACCTTCCCTGTGGAAATCCTCCGCTTGCTTCACCAGACATGATCGAAAACTCACAAGATTGTTAGATCAAAAGCAGTGAGTAAAGCTCTGATACCAATTGAAGGTTCGATAAGACAAACATTGGCCTTCTCATCATCGGAGTCAGAGTCAGAATCGCTCCAAGTTGCCACCATGGCTTTCTTTTTCCATTTATCACCCTTCATGGATTGGCTCTTCGTCTTTTGAGGGCACTCTTTCACAAGATGATCTGTTTCACCACATTCAAAATAAGACAAAGGTTTAGTCTTCTTATCATATTTGTTGTCTTGAGACTTACCTCGAAATTTAGAAGACTCTGATCCATCCTTGTTGTTGAATTGTTTCTTCATTTTGAGGATTCGAGCAAGGCCTCTTGTGATAAGAGCAAAAGGATCATCCTCATCGTCATACTCATCTTCGGAATCAGATCCATATTTGGGCTCATCCTCCTTAGACTTGAGCTCCAAGTTCTTAGTGTTTGCTAGAAGTTCTCCATCGTCTTCATTAAGGATCATCTCATGCGTGATCAATATTCCAAGCAGGTCATCAAGGGGCAGAGTAGTGAGGTCTTGGGCTTCCTCTATGGCTGTAACTTTAGGACCCCACTTTTCTTTTGGGAGGCACCTCAATATCTTTCTTACTTTCTAAACGTCCGTAAAGCTCTTGCCAAGAGAGTCAAGGTTGTTGGTGATTTCTGTGAATCGTGTGAACATGGCCTTGATAGACTCATCAGGCTTCATTTTGAAAAGCTCATACTTTTGAAGGAAGATACTGATCTTGGTGTCCTTCACTTGGCTGGTTCCTTCATAGGTGACGACCAGCTTGTCCCAAATCTCTTTAGCTGACCTACAAGATGAAATACGGTTAAACTCATCAGTGGTAAGACCACAATAAAGTAAGTTAATAGCCCTGTAGTTTTTGGAGACGAGTTCAAGATCCGCTTGGATGTATTCAGTCTTCTTTTTTGCGACTTTGGTTCCATTTGGTCTGTCTTTCTCTGGAATCTTTGGACCATTCTCTATAATGTTCCAAAGTTCCAGATCTTGGTCTATGATGAACATCTTCATCAATGATCTCCAGTGGAAAAAGTTGTTTCCTACAAAGAGTGGTGGTCTGCGGGTAGACCTTCCCTGTGCAAATCCTCCGCTTGCTTCACCAGACATTATCGAAAACTCACAAGATTGTTAGATCAAAAGCAGTGAGTAAATCTCTGATACCAATTGAAGGTTCGATAATGTAAAGATACTCTAGAAGGGGGGTTGAATAGAGTATGCCGTTTTTTCGCAGATAGTCTCAAGGGTTTTGGAGCTCGTGCCAAAACCCTTTGAGATTAGACTTAGTCTTTTCTCTGAAAACCTGAATCACAAAGTTAAACAATTCGAACCAAGTGCGGAAATAAGGTAAAGCAGTAAATAAAGAACTCGATGAATTGTTTACGAGGTTTGGCACGAACTTGGCCTACGTCCCCGCCTAGGGTTCTTCCACAACCCTAGGATTCAACCGGCTTTTATTGATTCACAAGAATTAGGATCCTAGTAGCTCACCGAGAAGCCTCTTTCCTATACAATTGCAATATAGTCAACTCACGTTCCCTTGGAGTCCTAGACCAATCTAGAAGAGCCTCACCTCTCTATGCTATCTAGTACAATACTCTTACACTTAGTGAATCAATCGCCTAGTGTTCACTTCCTGAGTTACAAACTCTCGAGTATAACACTATAACAAAATATATCCTATAAGCTCACTGTGTAACTCTCAAATGCTTTGAAATGAAATAACAGACTCTTAAGGACTAGTAGAGAGCACACGAAGAAGACATATTTCTCTTTGAAGGCTTGAGTGTATGAACACTTATGTTCCACGAATATCTTTGTCTTCTTTTCTTCCTTTTCTTTATAGAGAATAGATCGGTGCCATGGATCTTCACCAACGGCTAAGAAAGGATCATGGCTTGAGCGCAATCTTCTATCTTTGGAAACTTCGGAAGCCATGATCACGATTTGATCTTTCTCAGCTTTGAACGCTTTAAGGAAGGATATAAAATTTAAAAAGCTTCCTGAAAGGTTAGTGAATATATAATAATATATTGGAAGCATATAATAACATATAATAATATTCGAGCATAATAATATAGAGAACAGGTTTTGTGTTTCATCAACACTGCTAAAGCTTCAGACTTTTGACACAAACAGACTGTCAAGGCCTTTGAAACTTATTCCGATTTTCATCAAGGGAGTGGAGTTATCAACATCATTCTCATGAGCTCGAATCATAGGTCCATCCCCAAATATAGATGTGTCCAAAGGTGTCTTGGATGGTCCCGCATGATTCCCCTTTAATTTCTTGAAAAGGATTCGACCTCGAATCCAAGATCGCATAAGATTCCGCAAATGCATCCACACGAGCTCCTGAATCGAATACCTCATGCCAATGGAAACTCCTCTTGAGGCCGATTGTTGCAGGGATTGGCCACTTCTGGATGGATTTGATCTTGGCTTCGCCATCTTGTAGACCATTAGAGCTTTCTACAAAACCAAAAAAAGAAACTTTATTAGTGCATAATTCATACTTCATATCATCTTCATGTTGTTCTAACGTAATATGCACTTTAGCTTGTTCGTAGATCTCTAAGTGTCCATCCAATGCTAACAAGTTGTCATCCATTTTCAAGGCTAGATTGTCAATCACTTCAAGGCTAGCAATATTAGAACAATTATCAACATCAATGATCATATTACAAATATCGCCTTTTTCCAAGCATATAGTATGACACAATTCTTCTCTTTGATTATCATCACAAGGCATAGGTTGAATTGTTAAAACATTAGTAATAATCAAAGAATCATCATGCTCATATTCAATGCAATCATTATCATCACAAGCAAACAAATTAAGATCTTGATCATATATTTTCAACATTCTCTTTAATTTAATTAACAAGCTGCATATCTATGCTAGGAGAAACATTAAGTTGATTAGAAATAGGATGAGTTTCTTCCCTTTCATGTGGTGGCACGTCAACCTTAGGTGGTACTCCTTGTCCGGGCACCGTGTTAGAGCCAAAACAAGAAATAAGATTAACACTTCGTACCGGTAAACCGTACCGAATCTCTTGTACCTTCAATCTCCCATCTATCTGAGCCAGGGTATCCATAACGACTTTCAAAGATTTCATCATCTCAGCATGAGTAATCAGGTTGTTGCCCTAGGTAGACATCACAAAGCAACAAACAAAGAACTATGTGAAGGTTAGTGAAAAGTATAAACAACCTCATAAGTGTTTCGCTCGCACTCTTCTCTCTAATTGGTATGACAAGCTTGTTGGGGCAATCCGCTTTGGGCAAATCAAGACTCAATCAAGGACTTAACAATCAAAAGAGAATAATCAAGAGAAAGGACAAAGAAACAAGCAACAAGGGACTCGACAATAGCAAGAACCACTCGACAAAAGGTGGAGAAGAAGGTCGAAATCGACCAAAACCCTCGAAATCGACCAAAACAGACTCGACAGAACCCGTAACGAGGTTGTAGGGGGTCGGTATGGGCACTGCAGTACTCGACAAACAAAAATAGGAAAAGAAAGAAAAACTTGGAGTTTTACTTCTTTTTTATTCAAACCCTTAGCAAGGACGTTGTAGTTGCAAGGTAGGGCTTAAAATTATTTTTTTTGTGTTTTGGGAGGTATGTGTTTGAGATTTTCAACTAGGGCTATGGAATTTCACCAAAATTAGTCATTGAAAGTTCTTGCACTAGATCTCGACAATCTTTTTTTTTTTGAAGCTACTTTTTCCCCTAGTGAATTCTTGCACTCGGACTCTTTTTTTTGTTTACTAATGCAAGAAACTATCTATGAAATAAAAGGACTCGAAAACTTTAGAAAATAAGTATATCTATCTAAGCCTTTGTATAATCTATGATAGACAATTAGGAAATAATCTACCACAAATTTCAACAAATTAAATAAGGCAATGAAATAGATAGATCTAGGATAGAGTAAGATAGAAGCAAACAACAACTAGGATTAGGGTTTCACTATTGATAGGTGCCGGCTAGGAAGTCCTTTTGAGCACGTAATGTCGACACTGCACAAGTGAAAGAATTCAACCCCGATGGCTGCTACTGGTCTCGGCTAAGTAAGTGTTTAGTGCTAAGGCAACCACAACAATCACAAACAAGGATTAGTAGCAATCAAATTCAAAAATTCAAGAAGTAAAAACCAAGAACAAGAAAGACTCTATTTTTTGTAGTTTTTGTGTTTAGGGAAACAAAAAACACAACTTTTGATGTCGGAAACCAAAGCTCTGATGTCAATTTGATACGAGGTTAGCCATAGGATGGCTCGATCTTCGACAATCAAGACTCAAAGACAAGAGCAACAGGAAAGACTCAAGAACAAGAACAAAGACTCGAAAACGCAGCAATAGAAGACTCGACAAAAGTAATGAAAAAGACCGATAGAAGGGTGATTCGAACTAAGGTAGAACGAGATGAAGACCCCAGACCTACTAAGAGGGTAGGAACCAAGTATCAACGACTACAAAGCCCGCCTCTACAACCTTACACAACCAAGCGGACAACTTGGAGGCACAAGGAGGGGACTTGTGATTACCGGGATCACCAAGCTCTCGCGAGGTTAATGAACTCAAAGCAAACCAAGCAAGATCAAGAACCAATTTTCAATCGATGAGCAACACTACGAATCGATTGACTTTCTCACAGACGTGTTTTACACAAACTGTATTTTTCTATTTCAAATAGGCGTCAATTCTTCTACAATGAAAAGGCTGGCTAATATAACCCTAAACAAAGACTATTTTCTAATGAAAATAAATAAAAATAATTATTTAAAATATCCTTCCAAATAGCATAATTAAATAAGGTTCTAAAATAACACATGAAGAAGCCCCAGTTCGGCACATGTGAAATCGGTGGCCAGAGACCAACAGGTCACCCGCGCACGCCCACGCGCCTATCTGCACACCCACGCAACCACCTGCACACCCGCGCACTTGGCTGCACTCCCTTCAAAATACTGACAGCTTGCAAAGACGTTGATTTTCGGCCAAGCTTTAGGTCGAATCTGGAAAAACCTTCAACAACAAAGTTTTAGGTCTCTTCGTCCTCGTTCCGACAAGGTATGGCACGATCGAAACCGATTAATATTGCATCCGTACGACTCATCTTACTGAGACGTCGAAAAGCTGTCAAACGGCTGAACGAATCTAAAAACAAACGACCATCAAGCTTCCACCTTTGGACCTTCTCCCATGGGGGAGCCTTCTTCTTTCTCTTGAGGATGACATTATTCTCATGAGCTCGAAGCAAGGAATACAAGTGGATACTTGATAGTGGTTGCTCAAGGAATATGAGTGGTAAAAGCTCACTGTTTTCATATTTGAAGAAACAATCCACGGCCACAATTACTCTTGGTGATAAGGGAAAGTGTAACATAATTTGGATATGTAAGATTGGTAAGGATTCTTCCGACTATATTGATAATGTTTATCTTGTAGAAGGTTTAAAGTATAATTTGCTCAGTATCTCTCAATTATGTGATAAAGTTAATATTGTTGTTTTTTATTCCGAAAAATTTCAAGTTAAAAATAAAAATTCTGTAGATTTGGTCCTCATGGCTCCTCGCAATAATAATGTATATTCTATGAGTACTAGCCAACTTGCAAGAACAAGTTTAAAGTGTCTCAAGGCCTTGACCGAAGATCCAAGGCTTTGGCATAGATGACTTGGACATGTAAGTATGCACACGTTGAACAAGCTTCGTTCAAGGGACTTGGTTCATGGACTACCCGATCTAAACTTCAAGGTAGATGAGTTATGCAATGCATGCTCAAGAGGTAAGCAAACTCGAGGGTCATTCAAACCCAAAAAGGTAGTAAGTACTTCTCGCCTTATTGAATTATTGCATATGGATCTATGTGGACCTATGCATGTCAAATCTCTCAAAGGTAAACAATATATTCTTGTCATTGTTGATGATTATTCACGTTTTACTCGGGTTTCATTTTTATGAGAAAATCCTAGGCTTTATTTGAATTTTCAAAACTGTGTAAGGAGATACAAACTTTGAAAAATATGCCTATTGTTGATATTCGTAGTGACAATGGGCGTGAGTTTGATCAACTTAAATTCGATTTATTTTGCTCAAAATATGGGATTTCACATAATTTTTCAACTCCTAGAACTCCTCAATAAAACGGGGTTGTGGAACGAAAGAACCACACCTTGGAGGACATGTCTAGGTCTATGATTTTTAGAAAATGAGCTATCAAAATCACTTTTGGCCGAGTCTATTAACACAACGAATTACATCTTAAACCAATGTTTAATCTGTCCTATTTTAAAGAAAAACTCCTTATGAACTTTGCTATGGAAGAAAGCCTAGTGTTTCATATTTTAAATCATTTGGATGAAAATGTTTTGTTCACAAAAATGGAAAAGATAATCTTGGAAAATTTGATGCTCGTAGTGATGAAGGGATTTTTCTCGGATATTCATTAAATAGCAAAGCGTATAGGGTTTTCAATAAGCGCAATAAGATTATCGAAGAAAGCATACATGTAATATTTGAAGAAAGCAATAACGATGCGTTGAGTGATAGCTTTGCAGATCTAAACTTGAATCAGCATGAGGAAAGGTTTCAAGGCCTTGACTTAGGGAATGCAGAACAGAAACCAAACATTGAAAATGAGCCTCAAGGTCTTGAAGAAGCCTCAACATCTCACGAGCCAAAAAGACGAAAGTTTAAGCAAGCTTCATCTCATCCAATGGAGAACATTATATCAGATCCAAAATCCTGTATCCAAACTCGTTCCAAAATAAGAAATTTGTGTGCTTTTTATACTTTTGTATCCCTTGTAGAACCAAAAAATCATGCCGAAGCCCTTCAAGACCCAGATTGGATTATAGCGATGCAAAGTGAACTTGATGAGTTTGAAAGAAACAAAGTATGGACACTCACTCCAAAACCCAAGCACCAATCCGTCATCGGGACTAGATGGGTCTTTCGAAACAAGTTGGATGAGGATGGAAAAATAACTCGCAACAAGGATAGACTCGTGCCTCAAGGGTATAATCAAGAAGAAGGTATTGATTACGAGTAGACTTTTGCTCCTGTAGCAAGGTTGGAGGCTATCCGAATTTTACTTGCTTTTGCTTCGTATATGGGTATTAAACATTTTTAAATGGATGTAAAGTGTGCTTTTCTAAATGGAATTTTAGAAGAGGAAGTGTATGTTGCACAACCTTCTAGTTTTGAAAATGAAGATTTTCCAAATCATGTTTACAAGTTAGATAAAGCACTTTACGGTCTCAAACACGCCCCTAGGGCATGGTATGAGAGATTGTCAAAATATCTTCTTGAAAATGGTTTTAAACATGGTTTGATCGGACAAAATTTATTTATCAAAACTCGAGGTAATGATTTGTTTGTTAGTTGTGAAAATTTATGTAGATGATATTTTATTCAGTGATACTAACGATTCTCTTTGCAAGGAATTTTCTGACATTATGTGTAGAGAAATACAAGATGAATCAATCAAAGGTCGCCAAGACCCTTATGAGGTCAACGCTATTCTTAGATCAAGACTAGAATGTTAAGAGTGTGAAGCAAAAGGAGTATCGAGGTATGATTGGTTCACTCCTCTATCTCACGACAAGTAGGCTTGATATTATGTTTAGCGTATTCATTTGTGCAAGGTTTTAGGCTAATCCAAAGGAATCACATCTCATTGTAGTTAAGAGGATTTGTCGTTACTTAAATGGAACTCAAGACCTTGGTCTTTGGTATCCAAAGCAAAGCAATTTTCACCTCATTGTCTATTCAGATGCAGATTTTGCAGGTTGCAAAGTCGATAGAAAGAATACCTTTGGATATTGTCAACTACTGGTGTCCTCCCTAATTAGTTGGCACTCAAAAAAACAAAATTCTATTGCAGTCTCAACCGCAGAAGCCGAATACATAGCTGTTGGAGCTTGTTGTTCACAAGTCATATGGATAGCTCAAAAATTATGAGATCTTTGGTTTGATTTGAAAGTGTTAGGTGGAAAATCAGTAGATTTCGACTCCCTGTTCTCCACAAATTAATTACAAGACTTATTCCCGCTGTAGTAGAAGGTAGTCAGGATCGATCCACGAGGAAGCGTGTCAGCGCCGGCATTTTCAGTTCCAAACTCAGTAGATTTCGACCAGAAGAGAACTCGATATCGACCTTACCACTCGATATCGACCACACTCTCAACAGAAAATGTAAAATACATAAACAAGTAGAAACGAACAGAAAACTAAAACCGGTCGATATCGACCTATAACACTCAATATCAAACAAATATTTCTACCAACAGTGCTCAATTTCGACCAACACAGAAACTAAACATTCAAAGCTTTTCACAAGACATAACTCAAAACAGATGAAATAAATCAAATAAACTAAAGACTTCCAAGATAAGAGTTTCAACACCACAACGATAAACATGCAAAACAACACATAAAGGCATAAAAGATCATGTTTTTCATGCAAAACAACACCCTAATTGTTACTAACCCTTATTCACATAATTAATCCAAGTTGCATTAAGATCACTTTCGCTTCAATAACACAAATAAGGATCACCTTCAACTTTCACAAAAGAATCATGCTCGTAGGGATAGAAGACGAAATTGCATCAAAAGATTACACCTTTACCTCATCACCTTACATGGCTACCGTCGGGCTCGCCCCAACTCTCGAAGTTGGGCGACTACTCGCTCTTCATCATCAAGAAAGACATTAATAATAAAACAAAACTAAATTTCATTAAATAAACTAAATGAAAGCTTACAACTAATCGAAGTCATATCCCGCTCTCGGCTTCTCCAACCTCTCTCGCCACAAGCTCTCTCTTTCTCTCTCTATGTAACCAATTGTAACTGAAATTGAATGATTAAAACTCAGTCCTTAAGGATTTATTTATAAGCTTCATTCCCTAGCTAATATAGGAAAGAAATATCTATCTATATCTAAATTTATCTATCTAAAACTATAAGATAAAATTTGGGAAATAAAACAATTAAATCTATAAGGAAACTATATCTAAAGTGGATAGATCCTTCTTGACTTGATAAATCTTTCATTCAATTGATAGAATATCTCTTGCTTGATGTGGAAGAAAGCCAACTCATCACTCGGATTGCTCGAAATCGTCCTCTGTAGGTTGGTCGATATCGAGCTAATTTCTCGGATTCTTCTTCTGACAACTCGATTTTAGCTTCTGACAGACATTTCGTCTTGATTTTGGTCGATATTGACCAGTATAGGTCAAAATTGACTTCTCTGTATTTCTTCGCTCGATCTTGGCCTCTGGAGGAAAATCGACCATGTTTGACTCGATATCGACCATAAGTGGTCGATATCGACCTGTTCTTTTCTGCTCCATCTTTCTGGTCGATTTCTAGCATCTCGGCTCGATTTGCTTCACTCAATATTGACCAAGTTTGGTCGATATCGACCTCTTCGTGGGTTTCCTTCCTTTCTCCGAATTGCAGTAAATTGCCTTGATTTCTGCAAAATTAAACAGAAACTAGTGTAGATTCCATAATTTGGCAAATTAGCATAAACTACATAGATTATGTACTATTCTAGCCTAAATATATGAAATGCATGTTGTTGAACAAAAATGCGCGAATAATTGTAAAACATATTTTATTTAACTTTTAGAATTTGAGTTCGACCCCATTTGGTTATCCTCTTGATTCGAAGTTGTATTGACACCAAGACTTGAGTGGTTTTGGTGATTTGGGCTGCACCCGAATTTTTAACGGGCTGCCTACGTATCTCTTGGAAAAGAATCAAGCCTTACGTAGTTCCGAGTATTTGAGATGATTTAATTTTTGAGTTTGATGATTGAACCCGACGAGCTTGAGCTATTTGTTGGGTGTCCTACGTATCCGGTTCGAACGAGATCAAACCACCCGTAGTTCTTTTGAGAACAAATTTGATTTCTTTTTGGTTTAACGATTGAACTCGACAAGTTTTAACTTTTTATCGAGTAGCCTACGTATCCGACAAGTCGGAATCAAATCTGGTGTAGTTCTTTTTTAAGAACGATTTGAATTTGGAGAAATTTGACTTGTGATTTTGACTCCGTTTTGACTTAGGATTCAATTTTGAAACCAACCCACTGGAAGAAATTAGCGATGGAATTTTACGAGTTTAACCTTATGACTTTGTCAAACCCAATTTCTATTTTACGCCAAATATAATTTTTATATTTTATTGGGTTAGTTTCGTAATTAAACGAAATCTTTTCCAACAAACATGAATTGGAGAATTGCCATTTAGTATGTTTTTTTTATTAGGTAAAAATTCGAAGGTCAGACAGGCCTGACTCATCGAGAGGCCGACCGAAGTCGGCAGATGGCGAACCGTCTAATAGAGCAACCTAAAAAACAGAAATACAAATAACAAGCGTAGTGAACCAAACAGTAATAAACTCTACTACAAACGTTCTAAGAAGACCAAACACCCGAAAAGCTGAGGAAGCTACCAAAGAACGCAGCCAAGCACCACCGAACAGTAGCACCGTGGACCAGTAGTACAGCAGGCCTCTAACTCCTGTGGGTAGTGCAGACGAACTCCAAGGAAACTCTATCCCGAAAATGGAGTCGCCTTGAGCGCATCACCTCAACTCCAACCAGACCCAACTACATACTCCACGCCCCCCAACCAAGCAGAAGATCTCCTATAAACATCGGAAGCAGAGCCGCAAACTGCTCGAACAAAACGCCATCATGCTTTCACCTACAAAAGTATCGACAAGCCCTTGCGGGAAATTCTCAAACCCTTTCGGGTGGTTATACTCAAAACCCTTTCGGGACAATATCAAGAACCCGAATCGGGTTCTTGATAAACCCAAAGGGCGTTTCGGATTTACACCATATAAATATATAAATAAGGGAATAACCCACATTATTATATGTTTAAAATTTATCTTTTCTCTTTTTCCAACAACTTGGAGCCCAAGGAAAAGCCTTGGGGCCCAAGCACCAACACCGGGCCACCTCGGGCCTAAGCAAAGTCCTTAGGGCCCAAGGAATGTGATGTGACGACGCCGAACGATACACGGGACCTCAACCAGCACCAAAGGTAAGGCCGACCCAACCGAGGGTAGAAGCGAGGCCATCGCCACTACCAGACCACCCCCGTAGCAAGAGGACGGGCAAACCACCAACCCAGAGACGAAGATGCAGGCGGAGGAGAAGAAAAAGAAAGGAAGGACACAGCAGCGCGGCGCCGTCGACAACAACCAATCTCCCGCTCACAAACCGTCTACACACAAATACTCAAAGCCACCAACAAGGGAGAACCAACCAAACAAAAGGCCAGGACCCAAACTGGAGGGCGAATGTAGACGAAGACGAGAGGCCAAATTGACACACGGTGAGGGATCCATGTGACAATCAAAACCAAAAAACCCCAAAATTAGGGAGGATTTCTCAAAAGAAGATGAGCAATAGGAAAAGCCCCAATTTGCTTCCATCAACAAATACACAAAAGAGGGGATTCAAGTAGGGTAATAACCCTGGGTACACAAAAGGGTGGAAGAAATTCCAGAGAGAGGGGAGAGCCCCTCTCTCTAGAAAACCCAAGGATGTTTGTTCGGCAACAGAAGTATATACATATATACTTTTTAAAGAACGGGCTTAAGCCCAAGGATGAAATTGTATGACCCACAACCCATATGTTTTTTAATCTGAGCAACGACTTCGTTAATTTTTTTCTTTTTAATATGTAAACTCGACATCTACTTCCTCCTCAGTCGTGACCGAAGCGAGGTGGGGGATAGAAAACCCTAAACGCTCTCATCGAGCCCTCACGGTTCGCGTCGTCGCCTTCCCCTTGCCTTCCATGGCTTTCTCCCCTTCTCTTCAACAGTTCCTTCCTCGGCTCCATCTCCCCGTCTACCTCCCGTAGCTCTCGGCTTTCACCGCCGCTCACAGGTTTCCTTCGTTGGCCACCGCTGCCACCGGCTTCCCTTGGCTCCGCCTTCGCCTTTGGTTCTCCACCGTCTCACACCGGCCTCCTTCGGTTTCTTCTCCCTTGTTATGCTTGGACCTCACCCGCTTCGCCCCCATCCCGGCGCCTCCTTGGTCTCAGCCTTCGAATTTGGTGTCCGACAAGTTCGAGTTCTCTCGTTGTTCTTGTCACCGCCCTCTTTGGCGGCTGCCTACAACCACTCGTCTACCGCGGCTCCTCCTTCCGCCGTCCTTCACTCCAGCCACTTCAGGGCTACCGCGGATCCGCCTTTCGGCTCAGCTCTTGGATCAGCCCTCTTCGAGTTCTCCCTCGCCTCTGTCCTCGGCTTCGGCCTCAGTCAATCCTTCTCAGCGGCGCCACCAGCCTTTTTGTTTGTTGTAGTCCGCTCCTTCAGTCACTTTCTGGTTCATCTCTGCCCGATTTCTCTTCCTTGCCTTGTTTTGTATCGCCTCTTTTAGGCTTATCCTTGTGATAGCCGCCCACGATTTTATTATCGTCCTTGAGGGTTGAGACGAGGTCTTGGGGTTTGATTGTGCTTGGGTGTGGTTTGTGGTTGTATTGCGGGTTAGTGTACTGTTCTATTCTTGTTGTGTTGCAGGCTTCTTGTGAGCGTTGATTGATGTGTCATGTTCGATGACGTCGTGGACATGCAATTGACATCTGAAGGCTCTTCGAGTCCATAATCTGAGGTGTCCGCTGGTCCCCAGAGTTCGGTGTGTGTGTTGTCGCTTTGGCCGGTCGTTTCGTTCTTCTTTAGCTTGTGTTGCGCAATGTAGGATGGCTTGTAAGTTCCTTGTTTTTTATTTTCTGTCATTTGCTTCTGTTATTTATTTCTGTCATTTGATTCAGTTTTTGCTTCTGTTGTACATGATGGTTAGTCCATCCACCGGCTAGTCCGGTCTCTCGGTTTCTCTAGGCTTGTCTAGAGAACTGAATTTCTTATCTTGCTTAAAAAAAAAACAAAATGACCGAAGCCAGGTAGGAGAACATGGAGGAGCCCTCATCCACCGCAGCGACAACACTTCACCTCCCAAATACAAGGTGTTTTTTTCCTGAATAACTTAAATAAATGGAGGCAGATCGAGGGCGGTATACAAGCGATGCGAGTCCTTCTTGGCCGCAACGAATTGAAGCTCTCAGGTACACTTTCGATTTTTTTTTTAAAATTCGGATTTCATCCAAAATTTCATGTTGAATCTGATTTTAATGTGATTCTTGGTCCGAATCTCACATTCCCGACTGACCCCCTTTCAATTGAGCGCTCTATTTTCAAGCTCAACTAATTTTGCTTTCAAATTGCGATTTTAGGTTTTTTTTTTGAGGTAGGGTCTATCGGTACAGAGAGTAGAAGGACCAGGGCTCAGGAAACTTAAGGGAAGGTAGAGGAATCCCATCTTTAAGCCGTTGAAACGAAGGGGAACGCAGCACTTGAGTCAGGTAAGCGTAATTTCTCAACCAATTCTTCTTCTAATTGAATATTTGACCTTCTAGAACATTTGCAACTTTTGGGGTGCCTTGGTTTAGAACAGCCGAAAGGGAGATATAGGTGCACTTTGATTTGGGTATTTTAATTTAGGTTTAGCTGCAATTTGGTAGCAACCGGTTTTAGGGTTTGTATGATTGGGATTATGTTTGTTTTGTTTGTCTGAGAAGTAGAGAGTGACAATGCCCTGCTTGATTTGGTTTTATTTTCAGGAACTGAATTTCTCTGAACTGATTTGCTTTGTCCAGACAACTTGTTCTCTTTCTCTAGAAAAATTTGTTCTCTTTCTTTTGATTTTCATTTTGATTTTAATCTCATCATTCCCCTTTCTCGACTCTAATGAACTTGGCTCCTTTGAGTTGCTTGAACGACTGCATAATATCTTCCAGCAATCTCTTTTCTCTTTCTTTCTTGATTTTGAGTGGATTTCCATATGTCTGGACTGCAATTTTGTAGCAATGCAGATTCGCCTCTTTTTATGACAAGGTGACCTTTGTTTGCTTGACCGAGTAGTTTCAATTAGCTTTTGTGCTTCAACGTAGACCGCAACTTTAGATAGAAATTTACCCTCATTTACGGTAAATCCCTGACAGTCTTAGAAAAGTTTAGACTTGAGAATTTCATCTTGTGTGAAACTGAATTCTTTTTATTTGCTTTCAATTTCATTATCATTCCCATGTCTTGAATGCATTGAAGTTGTTTCCTTTGGATTTGCTTTGCAATTTGTATGCTTGAATTGATTGGCTAGTTTAGGAAAATTTCAGCGGCATTTCGCCCAGTTTTAGGGCTATTTGATGATCCCAAAATCAGACCCATGAGAAAACCGCAATCATCTCAAGGGTGGGTTTCGAAGATCGAATTTCGGCAGCAATTGGACTCCTTTAGTGGTGATTGACGATCCCCAAACCAGACCCGGGAGAAAACCGCAATCATCTCAAGGGTGGGTCTTGGGACCACGCAGGTGACGATGTGACGAAGAAAAAGGGCTACCTTGCCTTCTGCTTCTTTGTGTCGCTGCTGTGTTTTTTTTTTCTGCTCTTTGTGTTTGTTGTGATTATTCCGCCGTGAGTTCTCTTCTTTTTTTTTTTCTTTTTTACCCTAGCCTTGGCCTTTTTTATAGTATAGGGAAGCTAAGGATAGATTTCTAGTTGCCTTTTTGTTGAAGGTATCTTTTTTCCCTTGAGATAACAGACGTATCTTTTAGTTGATATTCTATCTTTTATTTCCTTTAACTCCTGATTTCCTACCCTTGGCTATCGATAGCCCCTTCGTTTGGCTATTTATTTATTTATTTATTTTGCTGAGCTTTTCCTTTCGGGTTTAGAGATGGGTAGATTTTTTATTTATTTATCTACTCATTTACCCCTTTACTGACTTTTATTCTTTTGAGGATCTGGCAACTATCGTTCCCATTTTGTAACTTATTTTGGGCCACTTTTTGTAACTTATTTTGGGCCACCTTTGAAGAACAAAGGCCTTTTAATATTTTCTTCCCCCTTTAACCTTCCCTCCTTTCTTTCCGGTCTGGCCCGAATCTGACCCGGGATCTTTAAACTAGAAATTAAAAATACCTGGAGGTTTGTATCCACCCTTCTTATCTCCATCATCTTTCTGACCGTCATCCCCTCTAACCTCGGGATTCCCATTTGTTGAACCTCCACTCTCATGCTTATCACGATTAGCATTAATTTCTTGATGATTACTACCCTGCCCCTTGATCTGGCCGTTACTCAAATTTATCTCGGCAACCACCCCTTCATCCTCTTTTTGAGATGAATTCCTTCCATTTACTCCATCTCCTTTAATGATCGTCGTACCCCTCGAGGTGTCTGAATTGTTTCCAGGATAGCCGTTGCTCTTACCTTTTCTGGTGGCCGCACCGGCCCCTCTTCCATGGGATTTCTGATTTCGACGCCGTCTGTTAACCTCTATCCAAGGACCATGGCAGCCGCCAGTCTCCACTGCCTTCTCACCAGTCACCTTCTCTGTAGAGGCATGTTCGGACTCGGGGGGTCTGTCGGCTTCGTCTGTCTCGATCTCCGTGAATCTTCCTGTTTCATCAACCACACTCGCAACCTCCTTCTTTTCCTTACCCGCCACTTAGCATTGCATCGTCAAATGGCCAAATCTACCACATTTGAAGCAAATCTTGCTCAAACCCTCATATTCCAGGAAGTAGACACTCCCATTGATCATTATAGTCCCTTTTAGAGGTCTGGACAGATCAACTTCTACGCATACTCTCGCAAACCGCCCTATATTAGTAAACACAGTTCTAGTATCCCTCTTAATAGGATTACCGATCCCCGACGCAATTTTCGGAAGAACATTTTCCTCATAGAACACAATCGGTAAATTAGCAATCCTTACCCAGGCTGGAGACGTTGAAATCACATCGGTGAGGGGATTGAAACACGACGTCCAACTCTTGATCACCAAAGAAATGCCAAAGATCGACCATGGTCCCCCCGTCAGAGCCTTCATGTAATCATGTTCATTGTCGGATCTAACAACATAGTACCCTTTCGGTAGATCCGCCAACAACATCTTCCCGGTCGGTTTCCACATTTCCTTGATCTTTCTCTCCATGAGTGCATATGGGATGAGCCCGCTCATCGCCTTAATGATTAGGGAACTCTCCCACACCGATTCCAATTTCACCATGATTTATGGTGGAATATCCACCACTGGGTCACCCTCAGCACCCCCGTGGGAAGGACACCACCACCTTATCGTCGACATTACCAATATCGACCGGATAACCAATGCTGCCTTGGTCACCCATGAGAGCCTCTTTTCATCCTTGTGCTTTGTCGGGGGGACCCCTGAAGGCCAGGGGCTCGAGAGCCACTAGCCATCAATAGGAAAACACACTCACTCCGCCACTGGAAAAACTCTCTAACGCCGGAAAACTCTCTAACACGTGGAGTAAAAGTTTTATAAATATGAGTAGATTTTATTAAGTATTTGCTATTAGTAGAATTTGTATGATTGCTATAGTGCTAGGTAGGATTTCTAACATTAATAAAAACAAGTATACTGTAAAACCTAAGCCTTTAACAATATTCTCATGCTCAAACCTAAGCCTAGTGTTTGTTAACGCGGTTCGATTACCCTATTCCGCGGGGTCTTTAATCTTGTCAAGGTTGTATTAAATAATATCATTAAAGTTGTCAAACTGTGAAGGGAAAGAGTTCAATAAAATAACAGCTTGATGCGTGTCTTTAATCTTGTCATCACATTTCTCTATCTCCTGTGTCATTTTCAGAAATTTATCCAGACTTTCGTACACAGTGAGACCAACATTCATTTTAAATATAAATAGCCTACACAACAGAGAAATCTTCCTAGGAAGATATATTTTCATGTAGGTGTCTTCAAGTGTTTTCTAGAGAGTTTTAGGGTTAGCGATCATTACCACATGTCGAGCTACCTCATTAGACAACCTGATAAAAATTTCAGAGTAAGCTTGCTCTTGAAGTTCCTTCTTGTCTGCTCCATACATTCTAGTAGGAAACTCCTCAGTAACAGCTTTGAAATATTTCTCCTTCATGAGCAGAGCGTTCATCTTCAACTGTCACATGGGGCAATCCATGGTTCTAGAGCTGGCAATTCGGGTCATCCGGTTGGGTTCGGGTCGATCACATTCGGGTCGGGCACTAATGAGTCGGGTCAACTCGGGTCAAAATTTCGCTGTCAGTTTTGGTCGGGCCGGGTCGGGTCGGATTCGGTCAAAATGAAATTCAGATTGGTCGGGTTTTGGTCAGAATCGGGTTGGACCCATTCGGGTTTTCGGTCAGAAACGGGGCGGTCTCATTCGGGTTTCGGGTCGGTCTCATTCAGGTTTCAAGTAGAAGCAGGTGAGGTCTACATTTGTTTTAAACTTTTAATCGTTCGGATTGAATTTGTTAAATCATGTTCGTTCGGGACTTTCGGGTAATCAATGTTATTAAATCGAATATGTAATTCATATTATTTATGTATTTCAAAAAGTATTTTAGTAAAATTAAATATGATTCAATATATAATCTACTCATTGGCTCGTAAGCTCCAATATTGTTAAAAACTCGATTCGATCCTACGATTCCGACGATCCTACGATCTAAACATGGAAAAACGATCCCGATCTTTTTTTTTTTGCGATTATAACGATCCTATAAAATGTCTATTATAAGAAATTTCTAATATTTATCCTTTATATCTAAGAAATTTATAATATATTTAGTTAATTTATATTATATTTAGTTTATTTTTAAAACTTTACAAACTTTATGGATATTTTTATGATAGATATATATATATATATATATATATATATATATATATATATATATATATATATATATATATTCAAGGATATTCGGGCTGGGAGTCGGGTCGGGTTGGGAGTCGGTCGGGTTGGGAGTCGGGTCGGGTTGAAATTCGGGTCGGGTTGGAATTTAGGTCGGGTCCGGGTTGAGTGGGTTTGTCTGTATTCGGGTCACTTCGGGTTTCGGGTAAACATCGGTCGGTGATCATGCACATTTAGGTAGTGTTAATATAAGCATTTAGATGTGTTTAAGTAGGGTAAAATGCATGAGTTAGAGTAGTTTTCATATTTTCATTATGTTTCAATTAGAGTCGGAATCTACGAGATTTGTGCATGATTTCAGGTGATTGTAAAGAGGTGAAGCTAAGCTCGAGCCAATGTTGGAATATGGGACGAAAATAGAAGAGCATGAGAGCTGAGGAGAGGAGCTAAACATGTAAAGGATTGGAGCTGTCCAAGCTAGCGACGCTGCACTAAAACGAGTCGTTTGACGGCTGTATTTATCGGATTGGGGCATACCTACATTTGTTGGAAAGAGGATTCGAAGACCTACAACTTTCTTGTTTACGACATTTCCAAATTCGGTCTAGAAAACAGTGGAATCTGGACGTCAAGATGGCTGCTGAAAGGAACTCGGTTTGGGCAACAAAACTTGGCCGAGTTCTTTAACGAGCCCGAGCTTTGTAGCGTGTCCATGTCACTTTTATTAACTTCTGAAAGATGTTATATATATATGATTATTATATTGTTAATTAGGAAGGAGATGAAACGGGGGGGTTTGGTGTGGGTTTTTGGCCTTGTTTGGCCGATTGAACTGAGAAGTACGAAGCAACCATGGTAGGACCTTTGTGATTTCTCAACAATGAGCCACTAAACCTCTTTGCTCGGGAAAATTAATCGAAGCCTCAGGTTTTCTATTTTATTGTGAGATTTCTGTTCTTAATACTCCTCTTTGAATATTATTAATTCTCTGCGCCGAATGTTTAGGGTTTTGGTGAATTTTCATTAGCCTATCAACTGATGCTTGTTCATGATAATCTATAGCTAGATATAGGTAATTATTGGTTGAGTTATCTATATCCTTGAGTAGCAAAGTATAAATCGCTGAAACTGGTTGATTTAGGGATGTGTATGAAGAATTGGTTTGCAATTGATGCAATAACTGGTTGTGCGTGTCGATTGCCTTTGTTGATTTCCTTTAAGCTTAATCGATTATTGAATTGAATCTTGATAGTTTCAAGATTGTTTGAAAATTAGGGTTTTCAGGGTTTGGTTGTCCTGTTAACTAGATTCGATAAGGAATTGGATTCAAAAGACCTAGTCTTTCCACAACAGAGTATTCAAGAGGAAGTTATCTTTTCGATTTCAATGATCAATGAACAAAACCTGATTGCTGAGATTGATTGACATGAGCTATTCTCTCATATTTATCCATTTAATCTGTTTTACTTTATTATTTTTCTTACTTTTTGCATTTTTAGTTAGTTTAAACCATCGAAATCCCCCCTCTTTGTTTCTGATTTGCATACAAATCATTGACTCTCTGTGGGATCGACCCGTACTTGCCAAACTACATTAGTTAGGTTAGTCGGCCGATTTATTTGATAGGATTTAAGGCGACTGAAAAATCCTCCGTCAGTCGGGCTCGGTTTCGGGTTCGGGTTATGCATAACGCCAAATTTTCGGGTTCGGTCGAATTTTGGGTCGGGTGAGTCGGTCGGATTTCTCGGGTCGGATAAAAAATTGCCAGCTCTACATGGTTCCATTAAAGGCTTTGATTTTTAAGGAATTTTCTGAAATTTTTGTACTTGTAAAAAGAGGGGGAAAATAAAGAGAAACTCTTAAATAAATGAAAGGATATTAAAATTGCGGGGTCTTTAAATAAATGAAAGGATATTATAATCAACGAAAGGATATTCTAGGATGAAACTCCCCCAGGCCTTAGCTAAAAACCGATTCAAAATTTACAGATTGCCAATTCAGTACAAATAATTATAGGGAAAATTGCAAACAATAGCGCAACCTTTAGCAGTGTTGTACTCAATAGTCTAAATTTTAAAAAATGTATAAAATAGCCTCAAGTATTTACTTGATTGCATAAAATAGTCTCAAACTACATTCCAATTCAAATAATTCCCTTCAAATTAAAATTAATTACAAAAAATAGCCTTAGGTTACATTTAAATTCAAATCAATTAAAAATTATCTCTAAAACAATTTTTACTTTAAAAAAAACATCACTTCTTATTTAATAAAAAATAGCCTAAATAATTTCTATTCTCAAAACTACCTTATAGTTTCTTACTAAAAATTAATTCATCTGCATCCCACGATCTATTCAATGTGTTGATTCTACCTTAATCATATGCATATATGTGATATATTTTTATATGATGGAAGACAAATAATATCAACCAGTTTATATATGCGAATATATTTATTTATATGTTTTTATATATGTGGATATATTTTTTTTATTTGTTGAGAATATTGAATATTTATTTGCTTTAAAATATGGTTTCTTCTAGAAGTTTTTATCTCCTAGGATTTAATTTCAGTTTAGTTGTTGGAGATTTTGTGGAGGATTTGATTTGGTTGTTGGAGATTTGGGGTTGACTTTCTGGAAGCTTCTTTAAGGATTTTGTGGAGCAATCTTCAAAATTCAAAAGATTGGAATTCAACGTTCATAAAATCAGCCCCTAAAAATCAGATTTTGTGGAAGTTCAAGCGGCTGAAGTTCAAGCATTCAAACGTTCAAATATTCAATCTGCTCAAACAAGTCGAGCATTCAAGCGGATGTTGCTAGTGGAGAAGAAGAAGAACAACAAGTCGAGCATTCAATCTACAGGCGTTCTCCATAGAAATCATCCGACTTTTATTCTCTCTTTCTCCATTGAGAGTTTGTGAGTTTCTAGAGCTTCATTGTACAAGTCTAAAGTGTTATACTAAGAGTATAAATCTGCTCAAACGTATTCACTAGGCTATTGTTTTACGAGAGTTTGGGTTGACTAGATAGTAGTGGGTGATACTAAAAGTTGAGAGAAGGGTTGTTCTTCTAAATTTTATCTAGGACTCTAAGGGATCTGAGTTAACTAGATAGAAGCGGGTGAGGCTTCGAGCTAGTGTTTAGAAGAAGGAAATATCTTCTCGCTTGTATCTAGAATCCATAGGAAGTGAAATAATAGTTCTTTTGAATCCTACGGGTTGGATAACCCTAGGCAGAGACGTAGGCCAAGTTGTGCCGAACCTCGTTAACAATTCACGTGTTCATCTACTTAATTTGTGCACTTACGTTTATTTGTACGATAACATCAGCAAAATGAAGTTCTATTTTAAGACTTTGGAAGTCCAGTTCAAGACCTTGAGATCCAGTTTAGAGGCCTTGAAGTTGCCACTATAGAAAGTCTAGCGAAAAGATTTCATACTCTATTCAAACCCCCCTTTTAGAGTATTTACATTATTGTTATTTACATTACGTACTCAATTCTTCTTCACAATTCACAATGCTCAAATAAAAACCATTGTTGGGTGAATAATGTACGCAAACATTTTTCTTCAATAGATAACAAACTACGCTAATTGTTAGGTATAAAACAATACAAACTGCATGCTTGACTGTTTTTTTTTGTGCTAGTTTTGCTCATGAATAGCTTATTAAATCAATTGTGAGTGGAAACTTAAGTATTTATTCACTTTTAATGATATGTAATTAATCTAATAATTTTTTTTAAATAATAAATTTAAGTTATACTTATATGATTTGAGATAGTTTTTATAATTAATTATGCTATGAGTTTAGATAACAACAGTTAATTGTAACATTTTTTATATTAGAAGTGATGATTTTATAAATAAAAATTATGTTGGAGATGTTTTGTAATTAATATGAATTTAAAGGCAATCTAATACTGTTTTTTTTGTAATTAATTTGAATGTATTTTCTACATCTTTTTTATAATTCAAGCTATTGAGAATAACAACCCTAGAATGTTAGATTATTTTTTACAACTTTCCCGTAATTATATGATAGGATCTAGTCGTTGGCCGGCCATTCCCATTGGTTTAATGAGCTGACCTTGTAACAAGGTCAGTTAACTTGCGATGACATTTTCAGAGCAGGGCTGGCTAGATAGCTGCATTATAATCGTGCTTGCTAGTTTCTTTAATTTTCTCTCATCCGTATTCCGTAGCTATCTTCAACATAAACGTACGCACAATATATATATTGAAGGTATCAATTCAATGTGTATGTGATGGATCAGCATATATGTATAAATATGTACACAAGTACTAGAGCTTAATATTCACATCGATCTCAATTAATTCTCCGAGCACTAGCTAATTGCCATAAACACTATTTAAGTTTAAGTAATCGATCATGTCGAAACCCTCAGTTCTTCTCCCCTTCCTTGCAATTGCAACAATCCTGCTAATGGCGGACTATGCCACCGCAGCAGGTGCACCCACAAAACCAAACTTCTTCGACTTGGTTTGCGTGAACACCACCGGTAACTACACAGCAAGCAGCCCCTACGAAACAAACCTCATAGCCGTCCTCTCCGACCTAAAAACCCAAGCTTCCATCTCATTCTTTTCCAATGCAAGCGCTGGGTTGGGTTCGATTGACGCAGTGTTCGGCCAGTACTACTGCAGAGGCGACATCGATTCCAAGCTCTGCGGGGACTGCATCCAGCAGGCCGCCCAGAGCCTCTTCGGGAACTGCACCCTCTTCAAAACCGCAGCCATCTTCTACGAAGAGTGCACGCTGCGCTATTCCGACCAGTCCATGGTCGGAATTGAAGCCTTACTGCCCGCAACTGCCGGGGGTTCACTGCTGAACGCCACAAACACGGTGGACCTATTATCTGTGCTCGACGACACCTTTGGAAGGTGATCATATATTTGTGTTTTTCACTCTTAATTACTCCGTAATTAAATAAAAAAAACTTACTAGACTTTTCAATTCTCTATGGATGGTCAAATTAAATATGGTACGGTTGAACTGCAGGCTGATAACCGAGTCAACTCAGGGCACTACCCCCACTCTGTTTGGGACGGGGGAGGGGGCGCTGTCGGACTTTGGGACAGTCTACTGCCTAGTGCAGTGCAGTCCGGACCTGAGCGGTGCCCAGTGCGACTCGTGTCTCCGCTCAGCTTACACTCTCGTCTCAAGGTGCTGCACCACCATGCCCGCTCAGATTGGGCTGTTCTTGGCCAGCTGCCAACTCCGTTACAACTCCGTGGAACCTTTCTACCTCGTGAAGGATGCGCCACCACCACCGCCAGGGACGACTTCTTCTACATCGTCGGTGCCTCTCCGAGTAACCAATGCCATGACACCGCCTTCTGATTTTGTTGCAACACCACCGTCGACTACTAATTCCTCTTCTACCACCTCTACTACCTCTCCTAAAGGTCAGCCAACATTCGCCCGTTAATTAATTAGTTACGGTAGTTATCTAAAAGTAGATTGAGCTTCCGATATAATTTGAGTTGTAAACAATTCAGGTGCATCTGCAGTGCTAAGAAGCAGCGGTGTCGGAGTTGTGATGACCGCACTTACCTTGTTGATGCTGTTGGTGAAGATGTAGGCTTATGTGCATACACAAGTACACAACGCGCGCGGTCCGATCACGTTTCCAATTTATCCTATAAAACTGGAATTATGTCATTCGTATTGTTTTTGTTTTCTGTATTTTATGTTTGTTTTTGCATTGGATATTGCATATTGAATTGTCAAATTTGTGTGTAATTGAGAGTTTGTGGCCTATGGTTACAAGTTTAATATACCTAAGATGTAATGAAGAAAACCACACTTTATGACTAGCTTTTATATATATAGAGGATAGATCATATGAGAACATCTATCTCATCCATTGATTTAGGGAATTTTGGTGGCTGAGATTAATTCGTTAATTTTATTAATTGAAAATAAAAATAGGAAAATCACACATCTCATTTCAATAAAAGCGCGTACAACCTACCCAAGTACCCACAATCTACCATTTTCAATTTCAACCCTAGAGAATAGAGAGAGAAGGGGATACGATCGTGGCTGATGGCGTTGTCAGAGTATCGAGAAGTCCGACGGCGATGGCGGGTGAAGAAGGCAACGACTCCGGTGATGGCGAAGGTGGCGGTGCCGACGGCTATGGCGGTTGCAAAGGCGGTCGAGGCTACAGCAGCCATCGGACTCCAGATCCGGCCTTCCCCAGCCCTCGCTTTCCAGATCTCGCTCTCCTTCCTCACTCCCCGTCGCACCTCTCCAGTCAAAGATCCGGCCTTCCTCCGGCAACCACAAGCCCAGATCCGACCACCCTTAGCCCAGATCCGAGCCCCACCACACCCAGCCGCCACCAACAGCCCCAGGCCAAATCCGACCATTAAATTTCTGGGCGATGGGACGAGCGAGGATTTGGTCTGCAATGGCGGTTTCTGGGCGAGCGAAGGCAGAGAAGCGGCGTCCCACCATCGCACCTTCATATGGCGGCGACGAGGATGAGCGACGAATCGACGACGAGGAGTCCTCACACACCCAGCGACGGCAGTCAACTGTGGCGGCGGCGGCGAGGAGAGCATCAACGAACATGAAGTAAATCAATGGGTTAGTTTTTGGTCAATTGATTGGTGGATCGATGGGTTAGGTTTAGTATTAGTCGATGGATCGATGTGTTAGGTTTAGGATTAGTCGATGAATACGGTGGTTGTCTGACAATTTTCTACTTGTTCATCCAAATCTCTCCCAAAAACGTAACGCCTATTTTCTACTTGTTCATTCAAATGGAGTTTTGCTTGGCCTGATTTGATCGAATTTGTGTCCTTTATGCATCGATTATTTTGATTGTGGTGGTGGTGAATATAAAGATTTCAATGATACTGTAATTTAGATTTATTCGGTTGTATGTATAACTTTATTCATATGTATATAGGATAATTTGGTGGAATTTGTTTATGGGTGAATTTAAATATGGCAATGATCAAGTGATACTATCGAATAATCAAGTGATATTATCGAATAATAAAGCGATATCATCGAATAATCCATCGATACCATCAAATAACCGACCGATATCATCGAATAATCAACCGATAATCACTCATATATGAGTGAATAATCATCTATATATCACCGAATAATCATTCATAGACGACCGAATAATCAATCATTTATAAAGATTAACAAAAAAAAATCATATACCATCGCATAATCTGTCGATACCATTGTATAATCCAACGATACGATTGGATAATCTAGATATGATGTCGAATAATTTGAAGAGAGTGCACCACACACGCCCCCATTCAGCAAGTGGGCAAAAAAACGACGTGGGTCCCACTGTTTTTTAATTTAAAATAAGCCAAAATTGTCTATTAATCTCAGCCTTCCATTTCATTCAATCAACGGTTCAGATGTGTTCTCATGTTACACAATAAGGGATGAGTACCCATGAACCACCCTCTATATATATATATATATATATATAGAGAGAGAGAGAGAGAGAGAGAGGATGGTTATGGTGAAAACACGTGTTAGGGTGTAATTTGTAAACGATTCTGAATCATTGGATCGAGGAAAATCAAAGGCCAAGATTAATATTGATTTAAATTGTTTAAAATAAAAAAAATTTGGGCCCCACCTATCTTAACCCCACGCGCGTGAATTAAAACTACCTTTCAGATTGGATGAAAAATTGAAAACCACCCCCTCCTTTTTTTTTATTAAGTAAAAATTCGGATGCGAAACCGCTATCCGACAGCAACCTTTTGGATGAGGTAGATTAGACTTGGGTCGTTGTATATAGATGGGGTGGAGGCAGTATGAGCAAGGTGTGCAACCTTATCCGCCACACAATTGTCGTTATGAAGTATCTGTGAAAACGATACTTCGTAGAACCCCGTAATAAGGGTGCTAATATTAGCCATGATAAGTTCAATTTCCCATGGACATCAAGTTTTAGACTGTAAATGATTAATGATGGTGAGTGAATCTCCTTCTATTTTTATCTTAGGGATTCTCAAATCGAGAGCTCTGAGAACACCCCCTCCTAGTTGATAACGTACGGTATTTGATTTTTATTTTTAATGCTTTTTGGTTCTTTTTTTCCCTTTTATTTTAACTATATGTTTTTTTATATGTTTTATAAATAAATAATGGGAGGAATTATGCATATAAACATACAAACTTTTTCATCGATATATGATGAATTATTCATCTAAATTATGCAATTATTCATCCAAATTATGCACATATGCATCGATTGATGAGGAATTATTCGTAGAAATTAACGAAATTTTGAGTAACAGTATTCGTATTTGTGATTGGGTAATGTGCGATTTAATAGGAGCGCATTAGTTATCCATCCTAATTATGCAATTATTCATCAATTGATGAGGAGTTATTCATAGAAATTAACAAATTTTTAGTAACAACTGTAACGGCCCAGAATTATGATTTTCGGGTTACATTTCAAGGGATGAAGCCCCTTGTTCGGATCTTGCAATCCAGGTACGGGTCGAGGTTTCAAATCTCAAAATACCATCCTTTTAAAGCGGGGATTCCGAACCCCAAAGCTATCGGAGGGTTGTTGGGTGCCCTCAGCCTGTCCTATAGACTAAGTCGCGGAAATTCATTTAAGAAAAACTGCGAAAAAAGAAAAGAAGGTATAGCTTGTCACGGTGAAGCCGGGTCTAACCAAAAACATGGTAAATACGAGTATCCAAATTACTCAAGTTTATAAGTATGGAAGTCGGTCTTTTTGTCCAATAATCGCCAAAAGGGAACCCCGTCATATAGACATCAAGCACTCAAAATATGCAGAAAATACCTTTAAAAGAAAAACGGGGAAAGGAGTCAGATCGATCCACACATGCGGGACCGGCAGCCCTCGTTGAGGCCACATAATATGTGCTATCCTAATAAAGATGCTCTAATGCAATACGAAAGTCAAATACACTAGCATGCTCCTAGTTATAATAATGTGTAGAAATACTGGAAAGGTCCCAAGAAAATGCCTAGTGGCATATCCCTCTCCTACCTCTGCACCCCTTCCCGTTAGTGCAGAGATGGGCCAGTTCGGTGCTATAGCATAGCAATTTCCTCGTGGTGATGCACAAACCACGGCATCATCATATCATATCATCTCATTGCTTGCCCGATGGTGTTGGGCTATCATATCATGCTCATATAGACTCGATTGACTCAGGGTACCCGATGAGGCTGGGCTACCCTATAACCCTAGCAAAGACTCTAGGACTTCACAGATAACGGTCGTTCTGTTTTAAACACACCTAGTAACCACATGCTCAGTTCAATGCAATCCTAGCATTATACTACATGGTATGCTTTTATGCATATGCAACACCTAACATAAAATGTAACAACAGGCATAAGAGTCCAACCTGAATAAGCCCCCTAGGGAACTTACCTCACAGATGCAGAATAGCAGGTTAATACAAGCAAGGGCCCAAATGCAAGTCCAAAGCAATACACACCTATCATCAAGCCATTTCCATAAGTCACCGAACCAACATTCAAACGGACAAAACCCAAGTTCTCAACATACTCAAAACCAACTGACAGTGAAACCATTTTCCAAAATCATTCCGATATGATCAAGATCAACCAAAATCATTTCATTTCCAATCAAACCCATCGATAAACCTTACCAACGATATTTCCAAACTCCTCTTTTATTTTATAAAACCAATTTCTCAAAATCATATGATGGGAGTAATTTCAGCATTTTTATTTCAAACCTAAAACCCCTTTTTAATTACTTCAAATAACATTTTTCCAGTATAACACCAAATAAACCCATCTTGGCAAATCACATTTATAAGTCGACACCATCAATAATTAAATAAAATAGGACACCAAAACTCAATCCATTTTAATGCTACATATTTATAACATAACAATACTAAATTATTTTATTATTTCAAAAACCTCTATTAAAATACCTCATAATGCCATAAGTACTTGTATACCAAATAATACTACTTTCAAACCCTTAAAAAATATATGCTAATTTCCAAAAGTATATTTATCTCACAAAATATCATAATGTAATAATTATATTAATAACTAACCAAACTATATTTCAAATCATAATATGTATTTACATATATAACAACATATTTAAAACCCAAATCATAAATAATACAACCCACCATCAGCCCAAAGAGATTAGCAACCCAAATCGAACCCAACCCATAACCGAAACCCAAATATTACGCCCACTCTCAATCTGATTTTAATGAACCGAACCGAATCGGACAATTAATGAAATAAGGCTGAACCGAACCCACATTTCAAAACAGAAAACCGGCTTAATGAAAGACAATGTTCATCTCCCTCAATGGAAGCTCCTGTTCGAAATCGACGGAAAGCAAAGGGCGGGAAGGAAGCTCGCCGGCGATGGCTCTGAGCTCCGACCGTTTCCCCGACACCGAAGGTTCAAGAATCGACAAAGAAGGGAGGAGAAAGAGAGTTATCACCGAGGGCCTCGTTTCGCCAGACAAACGCTCGAAATCGCCTCGTCGGAGAACGATTGGGCTTGTTGACGACTCTGGGAAGCCCTCCTCGGACCTGGGTTGGAGATTCGGTCAACAAAGGTGAAGGCTTTCGAGTTTTCGACACAAAAGGGAGGGAGAGAAGCTCACCGGTGGTTTCGGATCGGAAACAAGGCAGTCGGCTCGGCGTCGGCTTTGGTGACGCCTAGAATGCTCTGGCTGCTGCTCGGGGACGTCGAATGAGGTAGAGGATAGAGATGGTGGGGCTGCTGCTACTTGCTGGGACGCGAAAGATGAAGGATGGAAGAGGTTGTGGATGCTCGGCGTGCCTCGACCCCTTTGGACAACAAGAAACGGAGAGAGGTGGGGGCTGCTCAGGAGATGCTCGGTGGTGGTGAGTGCCCCTACCGTACTCGAGCTTGGTAGTTTCGACAAGGAAAATGACATAGGAAGAAGATAAGAGAGAAAGGCTTTGAGGAGAATGGGTTTTCTGAATTGTGGGAAGCTGGGTTCAAAGAAAAGAGAAGGTAAGAGGCTGTAGCACTACACAAGAAAAGGAGGTCCCAGAACTTTGTTTGGCTTTGCCCCAAGAATGGTGAAGCATTTGGGTGAGGGAGGAGGGTAAGACTAAGTTTGACTTGCCAAAAGAAGAAAAGGGAAGCCTAGAGAGGGGTGAATTGGAGCTGTTGCATTTAGATCAGTCAACAAGGAGAGAGACCTAGGTTGGCAAATTTCGGAAATGGGAAGAAGACAAAGTAACATATGGTCCCAAAAATCACAATTTAAAATACCCGGAAATAAATCTTGAAATCCGCTCTCTCTTGACATTATCCCGACTTGTATTCCAACACCTCAAGTCAAAGTAGCAAAATTGAAATCCTGTCGGAAAAATCCGTTAAAATCATGCTGAAATTCATTTTAAGAGATTTTAAATACCCTAATTTAAATTCATTTTAAATTTCTTTTTTCCGAAAATTAGGATTTAAAAATCCGAGCCTTTACATCATCCACCTCTAAAAACAAGTCTCGTCCCCGAGACTAAAACCACAAAGTAGGGGATGAGGTTTGAAATTGATAAGTCCAAGAACCATGACCAAGGATCTTGTAATCATCTCGGTTGCGTCTTCTTGGATTCTCACAACATCCTAGTCACGGTCGTGACATCTACAATTGGCCTTGACAAGTATGCAATAAGCGCCCCTATCACATCCTCGCTTCGACTTTTCGGAAGTACCACAACTCTAAAAGTTTTACAATGTCTTAACTAGGTCTTAGTCAGAACCCTATAAGCGCCCTAATAAAGTGCTTGTATCCACTTCGTGAAGTATCACAGGGTTGCTCGGGTTTGAAAAGTTTCAAAGGGGATTCCGCAATTGAAAAAGATTGGCCTCAAAATCTTGGATGTTTTCGATCGCGTTCGGTCTCTTAAAATCCAAGTTAGTCTGTTACAAAATCGTTCAAAACCCTTCAAATCAAGAAACCTTTCAACTTCAAAACCATTCCAAAGCTTTTCAAAATCCGAGTTGGCCGCTTCCAAACTCTTTCAAAACCCTTTAAATCTCAAGTTGGTGAAGCAAATTCAGAACTCAAGAGTTGGAATCATCCACCTCGATCTAAGGGATAATCCCATATTCTCTTCCTAGCTTCCAATCTCAAAAGCAATTCCAATCTACGAATCTCTAGTCATTACCAGAATCGATATAACCAAGACATGCGACATCATAACCAACCACTGAAATTGGCCACGCCAAAATCGTAACATGAATAACCATTACTGACATTGTCGCACACCGGTATATTAGAACATCAACACTCAGCATTAGCATTTCATGTTCTAAGTGTCAACAAATAAGAATGCATCAAGCCAAAATGTCATTTTTGAAAAGGCCGCACACAGACACATCAAGCCTCAACCTTAGCAAATCACATCAGCATGGTTTTCTTCTTACCACTACTAACATAGCAGAATTTTGTCACAATAGGGGTTCCAGTCTAATGGGAAGGAAACAAGTCAGCACAACAAATTCCATTTCAACAAGATTTAGCAAGCCAAGATATTCACCATTTTCCTAGCCAAGGATTTTGCCGAAAACCAATTTTTGAAATAGCAATGAATAGCGATGTCAACACAATCATGTTTCAGTAATTTAAGTTCAAGTTGGCAACATAGAATCGGTTATGCTCTCATGGTTCACCAGTAGCAAAGTCTAACAACATAGCCACACAAAACAGCATCACAACATCATTTAACTTACCAGGACTTTGCATGCCATTATATCAGGATAACATGCACCTTACACTATGGACCTTACATGCTACTATCACTTAGCCTTCAAGTATTTCACGTCAGTATAATATAACATGATTTCACACTAAGTTTATGCATCATTATCTCTCATTGTTCCAAACGGTCACATATCATAAATCTAAGATATTATCATGCTCGGCAAGTATTGCAGAATATCAGGTGTCGACATAGCAAGACAAGTTACCACATAAAGTCATGCTAATAATAATTCTAGCAAAGGTAATGTCATGCCAACATCGCAATATCATATTGTCACGTATTATCGGGGCACATAATATCATTATTACCAACACAAGTCAGGATTTCAGTAGGTATAATTCACATTCCATGAGTAAAAGAATTCAGGCAAGGCCTAACGACACAAAACACCAATCATATCACAAGGTCAGTCACATAGGAACACCAAAGCACTAAAATTCATAATCATAAGTAGAAGTCAACCAAGTAACGTCCACCCCCAGTAGATCATTCAAAGAATCAATATGTTAGTTCTGGGACCTGGGGTTTGTGGGCCCACTGTGGTTCCGTTGCGCCGCTCCCGTGCTATTTGGCTAAACGTGCTCTTTTCTACGCCATCGTTCGTCAAAGTATCGCAAGCAACTTTTAAGTTAATGGATATAGGGGAGAGACAAGAAGGACAAACCGGACTCCCTACAGAACCAAACACAGACCACTGATGATGAAATGAAGAAAAACAAGATTCTGACCCAAGGAGTATGATGCCCTTATGGAACTCTATGAGGTTACAAGTGCAGCAAGCAAATACATACCAATCGTGGAGTAAACTAGTTACCGCATTGGGCACTATCATGGACCTAACTAAATGAAAGATGTTAACAGATAGGGCAACCGAAAACATGACCGGGTTCTGCATGGGGCATAAAGGACTAGCTTAACAACTTTTCATTTCATATATCAGACAAGCTTGATATGTATAAGAGACATGTATACATGGATGCAACAATAGATTTGTGCGACATAAAGCTTATGCAAGATCTAGCTAGTAAGCATCACAGAGCATTACACGTAGGGTACATTGTTCGTGACAGTTACACATAGACAAGTCATATTCAATGTGGAATCATATGCAGACCTATCGGAATATTTCATATCGGTCGGACTAGTACCATGAAAGGATCATATAAAGCCGTAAAGAAACCATGTCATGTAACAACAACGTTCTTATGATAGGGTAAGTGTGGGATGTCAGCATATAATGAACTATGGTTGGAAAGCAGTCCTCCATGATACTAGTAATATATTGTCAAGGATTCAAGGAATGAGCACAATCAAGGATAATCATTGAGGAATAATTTACACCAAAATCACATTTCACGTATATATGCATCTACCATGTTGCAGGGTATAACAGGCAACGAGGCACTCAATTGCTAATTAACACATATTCCACGAAAATATGAATTTATTCAATTAAGCATCGGAAGGGCATCATGTAATAATTAAAGACAACAATTCATATGAGAACGCTCATAAGCATGCCACTAATCATACGTAGCATGAGACAACTCTGCGGAGGCATAGCATTCTAACTGGAATAACAATATCTAATATGCTTGGACAGTCATAAGATCACGTAGAGAGAGTAGAGCAAGGATATCACAACCTATGACAAGATTGGCTGCATGAGATGCAAGTTGAACATGCGATCGTACAAATCATATCTCTGAAGGCATAGATTTTACAAGGTACTACATGACAATCACAGATGTATAAGAATAAAATGCATCGAGCAACTCCACATAATAGTGGGACGAGTCATAGAAGTTTCAGTAGGACCATTATTGCACCTAATCATTAGCACATATAAAAGTAATATAAGCAGTTGTGATGAAGGAGTCATGCGCATATCATAGTGCGAAACAGGACAATGCTCCTAAGGTATCATGTTTCAAGGGAACGGTAAGCTACATTATGCATGCAAAGGTAATCATGTGAGTGCCTTATAGCTATTGTGATGTGTGTGAGGACATGTGAGGTGCCAGATTATTCATTTGCAGAAGCATTAAGAATGTCAGGGGACATGTAGAAACAACATTGAGTGATGAGATGATAGGAACAATTGATAATCACCTAATGCTTATCATGCGTTGAAAATAGGCACTAACTCTACAACTGGATCTATCAATTCCTAAACAGTTAAAAGCATCGCACATTAGAAATGTTGGAAATAATATAAGACTTGCGAAGTCTATTCCACGAAAGGGCAGATCATAATGCAAGTAAAGCATGAATACACACAAGCCATAATTCACGGGTCCTATAAGATATATTTTAACACGATATTAGGTGCAGTTATGCATCATAGGTTACATGTTCATTTAACAACTAGCACGAATGCATTTAAGGAGTCAACCAATCGTAACATGACCATATGAGGACAAGGGGGAATTATGGCGGAACGGCAGTATGAGCTTAAGATAGTACGACTTCACATGAATATAAAGCATGCAAGTACACATGTATAGATTGACAGTATACAACAAGTGCACGTATTTAACATAAGGATATATGAAGTCACATAGTGATCCTACATGATGCTAGCGATACATGATAAGACATGGGTATTTTTACAGAGTGAACAAGAGAACATCACGGATGATAGATTATAATCATGCTAGGAATGAACCGCCATATGAGTACATGGAATGGTACAACAACTATCACATCATGGGACAATCATATTCACGTGATGAAGCAAGCATGATAAATTATCACTCAGCGAGTCATATTGGAATTCATAAGCCATATAGGATACTGCCTGCACATATCGAACATGAATACCATCAAGGTACTTTGACTAGACTATCCCTAGCATTCAGGTGTAATTTATATGTGAAAACATGATACCAACTCATGATTCGTACATACGTTCATTCGATTAACACGATAGTTTACAAAGAGCCAAATAAGCCACACTGTAAGGATCTAAAAGCATGATGGACATATAGTGGAGTATAACATGGGTTTAAAGCAAGATAGCTAAGCTTGGGTAGGATGATAGACAATTATGGGTCCATGCAAATATCTAAACGGCACATGCACAAAATATCAAGTCATACATTCAGGGAAATACGAGAGGATACCACTGAGCAGGAGAAAACATCACGAAAATCATGAAGGTAAGCATCCTATGGTTTAGTGGTCATAAAGGCATGATAAGGGGCGAGAGTTAGACTGACATGCTAAGAGTCACACTATCATGAACCTAATTCAGGATGAGATAATGATCAGATAGGTGCATATCATGCGGTTCATGCTTCCAATCGATCATACGATCAATAGGCCAGGTGAACATGCTATAACGACATACAGTCATGATAGAAGGCAAGACGCAGCGCGAGACTTGATCAATGTAACTAACCATGACATGAGCTTAAACAATAAATCACGATAGAAAGCAAGGCATAACATGAGAAGCTTCTTACCAATGAACATTTGCAAGGTACATGCGGGAAATTACAAAATCATGTCGTACAATTCAAAGAGAGTCACCATTATAACCGGACGAAGATCGCTAAGGGTAACCATTGACTTTTCCCAACCGACTTATCACCCCTCTTTCCCATGGGACTCCGATATGACTCTTCGTGGCAAGAAGACACTGGTTAGTCATCATAAGAATAAAGAAAGACAACCCCAGAAACACCTTACTTCTAACTCAAAGTGACATCAAGAACTTCCAATACTCAGTCGGATAACCTTAATATCCAACCATGATTTCCGACACAATGTGGTTACCAACCCAATTCCCGATGGAAGACACTGACATCCAGGGAAAGGTTAGATAGAACCTTCAAGGGGTTAACATAGTGGAAGGGGTTGTTCCACACAAGCTAGGTTTGACCACACAGAAACAAGGGTACTCCCACTATCTCGTTTTCACATATCAGTCAATACACATTTAATTGTTAGGCATACCAATCAGACTATAGCATATCAAGCTATCTAATGTCGCTCTTCGAGGAGCAACTGACCAGAGGGGCAAAAACCTCACGATCCTACCTAACTCGCCACTCCAACCACCTTGGTGCAATCTCTTTGGAGTCTTCCGGACCCTCTGTAAAGAGCAAGCTAGTATTTTGCCTACCGTTCCCAACTATACCCAATAGGGGTGGTCTAGTGCCTTTACTACCCACTCGTGTCCCCGTTTGGTCGGTTTTCCTCTTTAAATACAAGTCGAGTTCATTACTTAGTCCAATTTTGGTTAGACATCTTAAGTTCATTTTTCCCTTTTTAAAATCCTTTCAATTCCTTTGAAATTCATTGGCGGTTTTCCAAAACATACACTCCACCCTTGCGTACCCGAATTGCACAACCTCAGCTCTGATACCAGCTTTGTAACGGCCCAGAAATATGATTTTCGGGTTACGTTTCAAGGGATGAAACCTCTTGTTCGGATCTTGCATTCCAGGTACGCGTCAAGGTTTCAAACCTCAAAGGACCATCCTTTTAAAGCGGGGATTCCGAACCCCAAAGAAATCGGAGGGCCGTTGGGTACCGTCAGCCTGTCCTATAGACTAAGTCACGGAAATTCATTTAAGAGTAACTGCGAAAACGAAAAGAAGGTATAGCTTGCCACGGTGAAGCCGGGTCAAACCAAAAACATGGTAAATACGAGTATCCAAATTACCCAAGTTTATAAGTATGGAAGTCGGTCTTTCTGTCCAATAATCGCCAAAAGGGAACCCCGTCATATAGACATCGAGCACTCAAAATCTGCAGAAAATACCTTAAAAAGAATAACGGGAAAAGGAGTCAGATCGAGCCACGCATGCGGGACCGGCAGTCCTTGCTGAGGCCACATAGTATGTGCTATACCTAATAAAGATGCTCTAATGCAGTACGAAAGTCAAACACACTAGCATGCTCCTAGTTATAATAATGTGTAGAAATACTGTAAAGGGCCCAAGACAATGCCTAGTGGCATATCCCTCTCCTACCTCTGCACCCCTTCCTGTTAGTGCAGAGACTGGCCAGTTTGGTGCTATAGCATAGCAATTTCCTCGTGGTGGTGCACAAACCATGACATCATCATATCATATCATATCATCGCTTGCCCGATGGTGCCGGACTATCATATCCTGCTCATATAAACTCGATTGACTCAGGGTACCCGATGAGGTTGGGCTACCCTATAACCCTAGAAAAGACTCTACGACGTCACAGATAACGGTCGTTCTGTTTAAAACACACATAAGAACTACGTGCTCGATCAGTTCAATGCAATCCTAGCATGATACTGCATGGCATGCTTTTATGCATATGCAACACCTAACATAAAATGTAACAACGAGCATGAGAGTCCAACCTGAGTAAGCCCCCTAGGGAACTTACCTGAAAGATGCAGAACCGCAGGTTAATACAAGCAAGGTCCCAAAAGCAAGTCCAAAGCAATCCAAACGGACGAAACCCAAGTTCTCAACATACCCAAAACCAACCGATAGTGAAATCGTTTTCTAAAACATTTCTGATATGTTCAACATCAACCAAACTCATTTCATTTCCAATCAAACCCATCGATAAACCTTACCAACGATATTTCCACACTCCTCTTTTATTTTATAAAACCAATTTCTCAAAATCATATGATGGGAGTAATTCCGGCATTTTTATTTCAAACCTAAAACCCCTTTTTAATTACTTCAAATAACATTTTTCCAAGATAACACCAAATAAACCCATCTTGGCAAATCACATTTATAAGTCGACGCCATTTTAATGCTACACATTTATAACATAACAGTACTAAATTATTTTATTATTTCAAAAACCTCTATTAAAATACCTCATAATGCCATAAGTACGTGTATACCAAATAATACTACTTTCAAACCCTTAGAAAATATATGCTAATTTCCAAAAGTATATTTATCTCACAAAATATCATAATGTAATAATTATATTAATAACTAACCAAACTATATTTCAAATCATAATATGTATTTATATATATAACAACATATTTAAAACCCAATGGAAGCTCCCGTTCGAAATCGATGGAAAGCAAAGGGAGGGAAGGAGGCTCGTCGGCGATGGCTTTGAGCTCCGACCGTCTCCCCGACACTGAAGGTTCAAGAATCGACAAAGAAGGGAGGAGAAAGAGAGTCCTCGCCGAGGGCCTCGTTTCGACAGACAAACGCTCGAAATCGCCTCGTCGGAGTACGATTGGGCTTGTTGACGATTCTAGGAAGCCCTCCTCGGACCTGGGTTGGAAATTCGGTCAAGAAAGGTGAAGGCTTTCGAGTTTTCGACACAATAGGAAGGGAGAGAAGCTCATCGGTGGTTTCAGATCGGAAACAGGGCAGTCGGCTTCGGTGACGCCTAGAATGCTCTGGCTACTGCTCGGGGACGTCGATGGAGGTAGATGATAGAGATGGCGGGGCTGCTGCTACTTGCTAGGACACAAAAAGAGAAGGAAGGAAGAGGTTGTGGATGCTCGATGTGCCTCGACCCCTTTGGACAACAAGAAACGGAGAGAGAGGTGGGGGCTGCTCAGGAGATGCTCGGTGGTGGTGACTATGGTTGGTGGGAGCTCACGACAAGGAAAAGGACAGAGGAAGAATATAAGAGAGAAAGGCTTTGAGGAGAATGGGTTTTCTGAATTGTGGGGAGCTGGGTTCAAAGAAAGGAGAAGGTATGAGGTTGTAGCACTGCACAAGAAAAGAAGGTCTCAGAACTTTGTTTGGCTTTGTCCCAAGAATGGTGAAGCATTTGGGTGAGGGAGGAAGGTAAGACTAAGTTTGACTTGCCAAAAGAAGAAAAGGGAAGCCTTGAGAGGGGTGAATTTGAGCGGTTGCATTTAGATCGGTCAACAAGGCTAGGAGAGAGACCTAGGTTGGCAAATTTCGGAATTGGGAAAAAGACAAACTAACATATGGTCCCAAAAATCACAATTCAAAATACCCGGAAATAAATCTTGAAACCCGCTCTCTTTCAACCTTATCCCGGCTCGTATTCCAAAACCTCAAGTCAAAGTAGCGAAATTAAAATCCTGTCGGAAAAATCCATTAAAATCATGCCGAAATTCATTTTAAGAGATTTTAAGTACTCCGATTTAAATTCATTTTAAATTTCGTTTTTTCGAAAATTATGATTTAAAATTCGAGCCTTTGCAACAACATTCGAATTTCCGGTTGAGTAATGTTCGATTTAATGGGAAAGCATAAGTTATTCATCCAAATTATGCAATTATTCATCGATTGGTGAGTAAAAATTCATAGAAAGTAACCAATTTGTATTTATGGTTGGGTAACATGCGATATATATTAAATTGGAATGCATAAGTTATTCATCCCAATTCTATAATTATTCATCGATTGATAAGAAGTTATTCGTAGAAATTAACAAAATTTTGAGTGACGAAATTTTCCCTAATGCGGCATGGGTCCCATAATTTTTTAATTAAATTTTTTTTTAGTAAAATTTTTCTGTATGTAGTTATGTATGAATAATGAGTCGTCCTTGTGCCTTGTTGATGACTCGGCTTGTTGGCCGACTGCTTGTTTTGGGTTTTCTTTTCCATTCCGTCTTTCGTTCCCTTGTCTTTGTATTGTTGTTTAATTTCGATGCCTTGTCCCGTCTATGTCGTCTCTATTTTGACTACCTAGTAGTCTCTCACGATCTCGTTATCGTCCTTTGAGGGTTTGAGACGGGTTGTGATTTTTAATTGGACAATGGTTTGGCTTGGGATGGTTTTGCGGTCTGGTGTGCCGTGTTTGTTCTTGTTATGATGCAGGCCTTGTGCGAACGGTGTTTGATTTGTTGTAGCCGAAGACGTCGTGGAATTGCGATCGATATCTGATGGCTCTTCGTAGTCCATAATCTGAGATGTCCGCTATGGTCCCTAGAGTTCTCTGTGTGCGTCCTCCGTTGGCTGATTGTTCGTTTGGCATGATGGCTTTGTTTTACGATGTAGGATTGCTGGCACGTTTATGTATTTTCGCATTTTCATTTCTGTCATTTGCTTTTGTTATTTCGTTTTTGTCATTTGCTTCTGTTTTTGATTTGGTTGTACATGATGGTTAGTCCATTTACCGGCTCGTCTGGTCTCTCAGTTTCTCTAGACTTGTCTAGAGAACTGAATTCTTATCTTGCTTAAAAAAAATGTATGAATAATGAGATCAAATAATAAAAATAGATGAAAAAATGCTTACACGCACAAATTGGGTAAGGCAACTGATTACAGGCACAAATGAAGAGAGTGAAAGCATGTTCCTACCATTTTTCAATTTTAAAAAATGGAAAAAGTTGTTTTAATCTTGACCATTTATTTCAAAGATTGAAGGATCCATATTTGTTCACAAATTGCATTCCAAGGAGTGTTTACAAAAGAACCATCCTATATATACATATATATAGACAATGGATCATTTCTAAACACCTCTTACGGTGTAATTTGTGAACAAATATGGAGCGTTGAATTAGGAAGATCAACGGTTGAGATTTGATGGAGATTTTAAAGGGCAAAATCATTCGTCTGAAGCAACATGACTATTCATACATAACTCATACGAATAATTATGTTGCACTATATATATATATACA